>JAQFVV010000366.1:0-399701 GCA_028023455.1 Epiperipatus broadwayi
TCCCAAATACCTATAACTATCCACCACACTTAAGTTTATATCCTAATAAAAATTCTACATCTTCTTTCCCAGTATTAAACCATCATTATATTTGATTTTTCTTCACCAAATTATCCCCATCTCTTACCCACTCTTGCACATAGCTTAACATGTACTGTAAGATGCTGCCTTCTCTAGAATTATTTACAAGTAAAAAATCAGTAATACTGACATAAGAAGCTACAACAAAGGGAGAAGGCATTTCTAGATGCTGATTGATTGGTTTGCATTTCAAACAATAAATAGAAGAGTATCTGAGAATAATTTTCATGATCTAAACTTTTTTGCACTTTGCAAATGAAAATTAATGTCTACGAATGTTTTTTTTTATTTTTCATACATATTATAAATTATTTTCATATTATGTTGAAAATATAATTATTTTAAAAAAATAGTAAGATTTTAATAAAAAAATTGTATACTTTTACGTCGAATATAAAAAAAGAAGCCAGCATTAACAACAATTTTGACAACCTGTCAACAATTTTCATTACTCCTAAGCTCTTCATTTCATTTTCAAACATAAATGAATAATTTAGAGTATTTTCTGGCATTTATTTACATATTATAATGTATTTTGCAAAATATGCTGAAAAATATAATTTATTTTAGAAAATAGAAAGGTTTTAGTAAAAAATACTTTTACTTTTACACTTAACAATTGAGAAAGAAATCAGTGACATCCACAGCACTTTCTGATTTGTTACAAACTTTCTTTTATGTTTCTGCTATCGAATATTTTTTGTAATTACAAACAAAAAGTTATTTTTGAAAAAACTTTGTTCACTTTTATAATCTAACAAATTATTAATATACATTTCATTAAAATGAAACTAAATGAATATATTAAAGATGAATATATTTTTATGGCTGAGTTTTTTTAATTGACCAATCTAAAATTGTAAATGAAAATTTTTAAAAAATTTTAATGAAATGGTTAATGATAAAATTAAAGTTAAACCTATTTATATTGTTACTGATGTGAATAATTATAGTTAAAAAATGTTTAAAGAAATCATTGCAAAAGGAACTGCACATAGACAATATAAGACAATAGTACATTGGCTAATAAACTTATTATAATCTTTGAAGTATAAAAATTCCAGCAAAATTCATATATAATGTATTGCTGTTAAATCCTATTTAAAATAAAATATTGAAATTAATTATAAAGTAGTTTGCAATAAAGAGAAATGATATAAGTTGAGATTGCATACATTATATTTATTAAAAATATATATTAAAAATAGGTACAAGATAAAGTTAAACCAGATATCAATTTTAATACAGCAAATTCAAAGTATTAAAAACAGCTTATTGGAATAAAAAGTAGTATTCTCATTGAGATTTTCAGTGTTCATTGGATGTTATAAGGTCATTAGTTAAACAAAAAATGATACCTAAAATAATGGCATTATACTTCAGCTCTAGGAAAATGTGTTTAATATAATTTTTTGTAACAAATAATTTATAACTATTTTTAATTATGATGCATTATTACAATGATAGGAAAGAATGGAAAGTATGTTAAAAAATATTGTTATTTGTATGATATTTTCTATTAAATGGGAAGATTGTGCATGCAAAAATTAACTATTAGAGATATATTGTGCATATATTTAGAGTTTGAATATTAATTAAAATAAAATTTTAAAATAGTGACCCATTATGTTACAAGTTTTTTTTTGTTTATTAATGCCTAGAACAAATAAAGTAATTTCTCCCAGATTAATATTATTGATTATTTATCATGTTAAAATGTCATAGTATATGACTTATTTCTAGAAATATAGCTACAGAATTTTATCCACCATTTATATTTTGTTTTTAATTTTATTTTGCAATTTAATTGTCTATTAAAACACACATGACTGAAAGATGATTTAAATCTGGTCTCTTGTGTTTCTACTATGAGATTGCTCTCCCAATTCTTACATCTCAAATACTATAATAAAATCTGGTTTTAGATACAAACTGTATCTTACTCTTAGCAATTTGCTTATGTTGATGGATTATATGAATATAGGTTAGATTTTTACAGGAAGAAGTTTAATTATCATCATCATTTATGTATTTCTAATTGATAACATCTAATGAAAAGTAATATAATGAATCATTAAATTGACTGTTAACATTCAATATTTTGCAAATGGAAGATAAGGAAATAGTTAAGACATATGTTTAAAGGTTTATAATACTATAATATGTGTCATTTATTACGGAAGTAATAATGTTACTAATTCATAATTAAGTGTGCCGAATCTTACATTTTAATTTTTTTAAAAAAATGGTAGGAATGAAAATAGTTTGCAATGGAATTTTTAAATTCCGAATTCACTTTTCATAGAGATGAATCGAAATTAATGCAGATGATGATATTTATGTTTTTTTCGAATTTTCTTGGAGATGACATCTATAGTTACAAGATGCTTAACGATTTTGCCATAATTATTATTTTACCGTATAACTAGAGCATTTAGAATTAAATATTAAAGCATCTTCTCTTCCAAAGAGTTTTTTTGTGTGTCTTCTAGCTTTTCTCTTTATTTTAAAGAGTGGTAAAGTTTTAATGCATACGAACAAATAGGAAATTATTTTAACGTAAAACTCTCTTAAAACCTTTTTTTTCCTTCCAAAAGGATTAAAGTTCATTTATTCTCTTAATCTCAAAATTAATGGAAAAAATAAATTTCTGTATATTTAAGAGTATAATAAATCTAAAGAAAGCTTTTACGTTTGTAAAATTGTATTTAGACATTTCAGAGAACTATATACTTTTCAGAATACCTTAACATTTTAACTTAATACACTGTACAGACTTACAGGCACCCCTGCACATATGTAATGTAATATAAGGGATTCGAACTCAGACTATCACACAACCCTCAACTCTCCATGCCATCTCATATTGCTGACCCACCTGATTATACACATGATTGAAAAGATAAATAATCACCTATATACATATTTCATGCTAAACCAGCAATCACCAGTTGGTCCAGATTATTATCCTCACACATATATACAATCAGTGCTCAGCTTTATATTAAGATAGCCAATCTTCATACTTTAATGGACAGACTTCAAACTACTCCAATCCACAACTTTTCAGCCAAGCATTTCATTAAAAATCTGATGATGGAATGTTCAAAGCGCACATTAGTGCCAAGGTTGACATCCTAACCATGTTGATCATTTAGTCATTCTGACCCCTCATGTTGTACTGGAGAATAATACATTTACATGTGTGAGGGATGGGCAGACCTTTTAATGCATTATGTTTTTAAATATGTAAATTAATACACTGTACCGGCTTACACACACCTGCACATATATAATAAAATATTTGAGATTAGAACTCAGACTCACTCCGATCTCTCAACTATCCATGCCATATTGCTGATACATGTGTATGATTAGGTTGGTAACCAGTATGAGATGGGATGGAGAGTTGAGGGTTGTGTGAAAGTCTGAGTTTGATTCCTTTAACATTTTAAAATGAGTTTTCTCATAGTGAAGTCTTTTCCTAAATCTCTTGAAGATATAAATCTTAAAATGCCAATTAATATATTTTGGATGTATTTAAACAGAGTACAGAAATATGACAATGGCATTGAATATTATATTAAAATTTGGCATTCTATTTTACATATGTTGATAGAAAAATTTAATTAATTTGGAATAACTTAAAAATATGCACTTTAGAAACAGGAGAAACATTTGATTTTTAGTAGCCTACATGTCATAAAACATTTTTATGAATTTTTAGAAATCACTTTAGATTTCTCATTTTTTTATCTGACTTTTCAGTTGAAAGTATAAAAATGCAAGCTATGCATTTACTGAATTTTATGTCCATGCCAGCTTTGAATTAATCAGGATTAATTTTCAACCATTATTTATAGATTAGGGTAATCATTTTTACAGTTCTTTGTAACATTTATGTTTTAATTAGGGTTAACTATCATATTCTAATTTAAAATATCAATTTAGCTTAATGAATTACATATTTGAAATGTATGATCAATGACATATATGTAGCACATAAATATTAATTATTTAAGTTTAATGTAATAGATATATAATTAATTAATAACTATTTCAGGTAATAATATACAAATATACTTTTTATAAATTAATAGTTTAGCACTGAATATTACCTAAAAGAGAATTAACTGTCTGAACTGTACTGTTTCTTTAATGTATAAATTCAGTTGTTAATAAAAATATCAGACACCTAATAGGATAAAGCTCTGAATTAAGCATGATCAGTAATAGTTGACTTATATAAGAATAAACTCTAAGCATAAGTGTCAGGTGAGTGCAGTAGAATTATACAATAAAACAAATAGTGCAGGTTGGAAGGTTAATTAAATATACTATGTGTCTATTTTAAAAATATAAAATTATAAATGTCTATGAAATTCAGTTAACTTTAATTATTTAGCAAATAATTGACAATTTGTCTATAGTTTGAGGTAACTTAAGTAATTTGCTTGTATTGCTCTCTCAACCTCTGTCAATGCACTATCACAACTTTGTATAAATTATTTTTTTTTGTATTTAACAAAATAATAATAATAATAATAATAATAATAATAATATTATTATTATTATTATTATTATTATTATTATTATTATTATTATTATTATTATTATTATTATATATGTGTGTGTGTCTATATGTGAAGCAGGTCAATTGCATATGGTTAGCTGAAAATTCAAATATCAAATATCAAATCACTCCACAATGCGTTATGAGCTACCTTGTGCATAAAATCTAAATTTCAAACTACAAGGCTAATAAAATATCTTTTGATCGTTTACTGGAATGTTATTAAATATATTGAAATAAGCATTTATTCAAACTAGGAACACAAAATTTAAATTAGCAATTCTTTTAAGTTGCTTAGAAACAAACACGTTTAATTTAAACATACAAAAAAAAAAAAACTAAACATAAATATGTATATAAGAATTAGATTTAGTGCGTATTGCTAGCTGAAAATTCAAATGTAAAATATCAAAACGCTCCATCAAACTTTAAGATATTTCAGCAATGCCGTCTTATAAATAAAGTCTAAATTTCAATCAGCGTGACCATGAGGTTATCTGTTGATCGTTTGCTGCAATGTTTTTAAGTATGTTGAAAAAGTGACCTTAAAGTATTGTCATCAAGTGTTGTCACTAGAAGGCTATTCAATCATATTTAAACAGCTGCAATGCATGAATCTCTAAACATTACATATAAAATGCTTAGTACTGTAAATTATTATTTATTCCATATTAAAATGTAAATCATTATTGATAACTGTTAGGGTTAAAATCATTATTGATAAGAGTAAAAGTGAATAGGGCTTCATAATTGTCAGATATATATATATCAGTCAGATTTAAAATATTTAGAAAGAAATCTGATTGTTTAAAAAATGCACCCGTTATAGGAAAGATTCTGTAGGTAATCCTCCTAATATAAGAAATAGTGTGGAGTTAAGAGTCTATATTTTTTAATTTTAAATTCTGTCACTAGAGGGGCATTCAATTATATTTAAATAGTTGGCATGAATTGATTTCAAAACATTGTAAATAAAAGATAAAACATTGTAAATAAAAGATTTAGTTCTGTAAATTATTATCTATTACATAATATTACAATTTAAATCAATATTACTAAAACTAAAAATAAAAGCAGTTTCATAATGGTTAGATATATATATACTTATCTGATTATTATTTGAAATAAATTTGTTTGATTAAAAATTCTCCCCTTCTAGCAAAGACTCTGTAGACAATGATCCTGATGTAAGAACAGTGTTAAGAGAGTATTGCTTTTAACATTAATGTTTTGCCAACTGCTCTCACTAGAGGATTATTCTATTATATTTAAACATATTAATATTTTTTATTAGTCATTCGTTAGACTAGAGATTATCCAATAATAAATAATATTTCTGAAGTGTGCACCATTCTCATCTTGTGAAGGAATGTAATCATAAACATATGACCAAGATATGTGATTCAAAAGATGCACATTTGTGCTTATCCAGCACTCATTAGTAGTCAAATGTTCTGCCCATACAACCTTGACACAAATCGCTTGATGTTATTATATTAAATATTTTTATTAATCATTTATTAGACTAGAGATTATCTAACAATAAGTAATTTTTATTAGTCATTCATTAGACTACAGATTATCCAATAATAAATAATATTGCTGCAGTGTAATTTTTACTATACCATTTTCACGCAAGGTAGGAATTGGTTTATATTCGCTTTTAATACCTTGTGAATGGATGTAAACATAAACATATGACAAAAGACATGTGAAAAGATTTATGATCACCAAGATACAAATTTTGTGCTGAACCAGCACCTATCAGTTAGTCCAGACCACAATCTCTTACACATATCTTTATTATTGTTCAGTATATATTTATAACTTTATTTGATCACTTAATGAAAATACATTAACATTTTTATTAATCATCCATTAAACTGGAGATCATCCAATAATAAATAATATTTTTCTGGTGTAATTTTACTACACCATTTTCATGCAAAGTAGGGACTGCTTTCTATCAACTTTTAAAATTATACTACAGAAATATTATTTATATTTAAACATTTTCAACAAGTTGATTTCAAACATTAAATATAATATTAAAATTTATATGATTGAATATTTATAAATACAGTAATCAAATATATTTTAAAAATTTTAGTTAAAAAGAAGCCAAAAAGGTTTTAAATAAAGTATTAAAATAAAGTATTAAAAGATCCAAATATTCTTTTCTAAAATATTACCACCTGAGACAATGCTATGAATCAAAATATTATGGCTATCAACATTTATCAACATTGTAACTTAATAAACGAGATCAACATTGTAAGTAAAATTATTAATGAGGTAATGGCATTGTAGCCAAAAATATAAGATAAAAATGTTTATCTCAAACATATTAAGGAGACTAATAAGTTGTAACTATAATAGTCATTGAAATTTATTAATGATCAAAATATGAATTATCAATTAACTTCAGATTTTTAAATATATCATAATATCAATAATTATAAACAATAATGCTTGGAGACTAGTCATTTCAGGTGTCTGGCCTATTTCAAACCCTAGTTAGGCAGCCATTGTATCATCAATAAACAAGTAGAAACTAT
This sequence comes from Epiperipatus broadwayi, assembly GCA_028023455.1. Taxonomy (NCBI): domain Eukaryota; kingdom Metazoa; phylum Onychophora; class Udeonychophora; order Euonychophora; family Peripatidae; genus Epiperipatus; species Epiperipatus broadwayi. The sequence continues at coordinate 7,213 of JAQFVV010000366.1, forward strand.
AAATAAATTATTAAGAACAAACTATTATAACTTAGGAAATAACATCAAGTTGGTGAATACACTGGTAACTCAATAAAATATCTTCTCAATAAATCCAACAGTAGATTTTACCCACTTCCATCTCTTTGTTTGATGTCAAGTGCACATATAAGTGAATAACAAGTGAATATGGTCTAGTAGGGCACCATTAGATTATCTGAACCTAGACACAGTTATATCTTATAACCTTTTCACATATACCATGTTTGAATCCCTTTTTGGTACATTATTTCTAACAAAAATAAAGGATTTTGCTTTTAGACCCATAACACTGTATGCACTAACATTTAGGTAAACATAAAACATCCTTAAACTAAAGTGGTGTATATAAAATTCATCAGACAGAAATCATTTCCTAGATCTTAACATTATAAATGTGTTTCAATATCTTTATAAGTTTACTAGCTCATATTATACTATTAATTTAGGATGGCAATTCACTCATCCTTGCATGATGTAGATTATGGAATGGTGGTTATTATAATTATTCACGAATGTCAACTAAATACCATGAAATCACTTATTGATCTATGGCCTTTAAACATTTAGCTAGCTCATTAATTCAAACATGATGATGATGATGATAATGATAATGATAATGGTTTCATCCACAGCTTCAGAACCAAGTCTAACATAAAATTTAGTTCCAAAGAAATTCATAACTACTGGTTAATCTTAGTATATTTAATTAGAACCTAAACAATTAATGCTCACCATTGATGATGAATGATCACAACTAATAAAAAATACCTTAATAAAAACATATGCCTCATTTAATGAAACAAATTAACATTTATTAGTGCATTACTAACATATACAAACAATTTAAAGATAAAACTAAGAATTTATATGACTAATAATAATAATAATAATAATAATTGCTTATATGGCAATCATAAGATTAATTTTAAGTTCTTTCCCCTTTCCCATCAAAGATATAATGTATATAAAATTGGATACCAAATTTGCTAAACTTTTCTCTTCACAAGAAAAATATTTCATAAAAAAAAAAAATAAACACTCTTTTGCACACATACTTTTATAATCTAACATGTAAAGTAGAATGATTTTAAAAATTTTTACTAGAATCAGAAAGAGCAAGATTTTCAGAAACAAGTTTTTAAATTACTTCTTCCCCCTTTCTTCTAACCTACTCTTAAGATCGCTATATCTTAACTCAAAGTAAAAATACTCCAATATTTTTAATGTGGTTTTTTATTCTCACATTCACATGTCATTATATACATGTAGTGAGTTAATATATTACTGTGCATGTGTGTGTTTATCCCCATGATAACTAAACATTATTTAAAAACAAAATAATGATACAAAAAAATATTTTACATATTAATAACATTTCATAACTTTAGATTCATATACAATAATACTCTTTAGAAAATAAACTTCATTAATAAGCTGAGTATAATAGTTTTAGCATACATAAAATTATTACTCAAGGTTATAGCTATTACTATTGAAGAAAATTTTGGTTTCAATCAATTATGGTTGTTTTAAAGTTCTAAGAAAAAATATAAACTTCATTTCTATAATTTTATGAATAGTCTTTGATATCATAAAAAGAAAATAGATAACAAAAATTCATATTACTAGTCCCAAGAGTTCAAACTTAGCTTGTTCAATGTCTATAATTTTGCAGCAAACAATTTCCGTGGTTCACTGGAACTGTTTCTTTTCCTGAGGCTTATAATTATTTAATGGTGATGATGATGGTGATATTATTTGCTTCAGTGAGAACTATTTGGCACTGGAACTTTTTCTTTCCTTCCTTGTTAAGCATAATTCTTCCAATAGAGTATATCAGTTGTTCTCACATTTATAAATTTTCTTGGGTTTAAATTAAGTCACTGGAATAACTGGACTAGTTGATTTAATACTTTTCAGTAGATTACTCATTTTCCTTCAGCTTTTAAATGCAGGTGAATGTTTTCTTTTACTTAAAATATCGCATTTCTCTCAGTCATCAGATGAATAATATTTTATTTTCAGACAAGACATTTCTTTCTTTTTTTTTCTTTATATGATGTGCTGGATGATGGTTTGGTAAACAGACAAGACTATATAGGTTTTTAGCCTGCCATCCTTATATTTTCAATCTTTAAAAAACTTTATATTAAAAAAATGATTTTAAATGGATATCTGGCAGAATTAAAATGCTTGTCTTTTTATAGTTTCAATATTTTTAAAATCTCTCTTTAACTGATTTTCCACACTGGTTTTATACTCATTTTTTTTCTATTTTCAGCAAACTCATTTTTAGATTCACAGTGTGACTTTTCCAGAAACATATGAAAAATCACACTATCCTGATTATTCAGATTAATCCTGTTTTGAAGTAAAAATTGTCTTAATCCCTTTTTTTCACGTATTGGTCGCAAAATGTCACACCTGAAAATTTAAGCTTCTTTTCTCCATCAAGCTGATGGGAAAATTTGAACACTATACTTCTCACATGTCTAAGCTTTAACAGAAAAACAACCAATCTTTATAACATAAAATTGTTGAGTAATATATATATATATATATATAATTTAACAGATTTTCTTCTTTTTCTTTTTCAATATGTAATAAAATGTAGATTTATCTATGCAATGTACACACACTCTCATTCAAATAATTTATAAAACTGGCCCATTAAAATAATCTGAATGCTTTTTAGAAATTATAATTTTAATATCTAAAATTAAATCCTTACTTTCAAACCCCAAACTATAATCATAGAAAAACAAAAATAGACAGATATAAATAAAATATTAGAATTTAGCAAATGCAGACTAGTTTTGAAGAAAGTTTAATATTTGAAATATAAACTGCCAATTAAATAGCTTACACACTTACTCACACTGCCCATATATGTGTTATAACCTTATTTTTTAACAAAAAAAAATAAATATTGAATAATTAAATGTGTGTACTATTCTTTTTGAGTTTTTATCAACACACAAACAACTAAAAAACATAACTGTCACCCCCACTTTCTTTCTGTCTTAGGTTTTTTGGGACTTGATCTTGTAGGGTTTAAACTTGGGTGCCCTACAGCTTCCTTTACCATATAAAATGTGATGACGATTTTTGTTCCACATTTTCTTTCATGCACATTACTACACATTTAGCTACTGACTAAATTGTAATGGCACAATATATATATATATATATGTGTGTGCATGTGTAATTATATAATTGAATATTTATAAATACAGTAATCAAATATATTTTCAAAATTTTATTCACTTAGTAGCGCTTTCGACTATCCTTGTAGTCTTTGTCAACTAACACTTTGAAATGCTAACCTTCCCACAATTCTGTGATCTTAACATTTGCTGCCTGCCTGTTAATTAAGTCATGCTTGTATTTGTATATTAGCATAGCTTCTTTAATTTTTTTTTGTTGTTATTTTTTTTTAATTTGCAATATTTTAACATTATTATAAGTGAAGTTAAAACCATAAATATATGAATTATTACGGTCATGAAAAATGGATGCTGAAACCTTATTATCTATTTTGCAATTTTGATTCAATTTATGAACTCTTTTAACAAGAGCGGGTGCTCTTTAGTTCTTTTTTCCAATGTGTATCTTGATTCACCTATATATCCATTACCAGACTTACATATCCATTTATAAATGATACAATTTTTTTATTTATAATAATATTGTGATTTATTTAATTTAGTAAGTCAGAATTGCAATCATTTTAAATCAATAATATTTATTTTTCTTGTATATTCCATGATTTTGTAAATAATGAGCATCATAAATGGATTTCTACTATAGGGTAAAAGGGTATAGATCTACATAATTATTAATTAACAGAATGGTAGAGATTCATATTTGACATATGCATATATATATATGTATATGTACTTTATTATTATTATTATTATTATTATTATTATTATTATTATTATTATTATTTATTATAATAATAATAATAATAGCGGACCTGCTATGGGTGGAACACCATGTGTTAATTGCAACAATTTAATTTTTGGAAAACAACAAAGAATTGTGTGTAAATGTTGCAAAAATAAGTTTCATCTAACCTGTATAAAATCTCAATTAGTAGATCTACAAAAGTATGTGGATGGATTGGATGAATATATATATATGTGAAAAATGTTTGAATACAAATACTAATGAAGTGATCAAAATGGAGGATTGTATCAGTCAAGATAAAAGTGATGAATTTTTGAAAATTCCTGGACAAAGTAAGTGTTCTGATGTTTTATTATTTAGTGATAGCTGTAATAGAGACTGTGATTTTTGCTGTTCTACTGTATTGAAGGATGTGGTAAACTTTTTCATGCAAAATGTCTAAAACTCTCCGCAATTGATTTAGAATTGCTGTCACATAATGGTAATATTTCATATTTATGCCCTCATTGCAATTTGGCAAATACAAATATAAATCATTTTAGCTCTAACAGCATTATTTCTGATAATGTTGAAACTATTGATGTTAAAGATAATGAAAGTATTTGTGAATATCTTAATAGTGATTCAAGTGAAGATAAACATTTAGCTTTAGGGCAAGTTACGGAGAAAACTTGTTGTAAACAGGTATTTTCAATTTTAAATACTATTATATCTCAAGTGAAAATGGTAAATCAAAAAATGGATAATCTTCATAAAGAAAGTAAATTTTTAAAAGATATGTTAATGTCTATTTTTGAACAAAAAGATGAAAATCTGAATAGTAAAATTCATTTTTCAGAGAAAAAGATTGTTCAAATAAATGAATGCAATTGTCCAATCAAATTAGTAGCACCATCTAGTGTTTGCCAGAGTAATGAAAAAAATTCTGGAAATTCTATAAAAAGTGACAATAATGGGAAAATAACTAAAAATGACTCACATAATGGTATATCTAAAATAGCTTTAACAAAAAAAGAAAAAGCTATTATTGATAAAGATAAAAATAATGTTGACAATAATGGAAAGAATAATGATATAACTTATGCAAAAAATTTAACTTCAAATAAACAAAACCTTGTTCCACAAAATAGAAAAAATCAACAGAATTCTGTAGAAAAACTTGATTCGGAAGAAAATGGAAACATAGAAAATAAACAAAAATATGTAGTTAAAAATGATGATGAAGAATTTATTACAGTCACATATAAAAAGAAAATAAATAAATATAATAAAAAAGGTATAAATGGAAATCAAACTAATCATATAATACAAACAGTAAAGCCTAGAATACATTATAAAAATATTTTTAACAAGAATTGATACATCAATGAACGAGACAAATATTATAAAATATCTAATGGATAGCTTACAAACTACCATTGTATGTTATAAACTGTCATCTAAAAATGAGAAATATGCTTCTTTTTATATCTCAATAGATAGCAAATTTGAGGAACAAATAACAAAACCAGAGCTTTGGCTCATGGGATCAGTATTGCTAGCTTACTATGGTCGCTTACATAATAATAATTCTATTAAAACAACTGAAGAAATTGCAGATATGAATAGAAGTATTAATACTGACATAAAAAAATTGGAACATAAATATAATACTTTTGAAGTAGAAAATAGAAGTTCTAATCAATCAATCATATTGACATGATGGATAAGTCAAATAAAAAGTTAAGTATTTATGTACAAAATGTTAGAGGTTTACGCACAAAATTATTTACTGTAAAACATAATATTCTTACTGAAAATTATGATATTATTTGTCTCACAGAAACATGGTTACAAGAAAACATTATAAATGACCCATTGATAGATAATAGATATAATGTAATTAGATATGATAGCCCAAACACCATTGCATCAAGAGGAGGTGGTATACTAACAGCTGTCAAGAATGATATTATACATAAAGAGATAAATATTGAAATATATAACTTTTGAGTCAGTATGGATTGAATTAGAGATAAAAAACTCAAAACTCATCATTGGAAATTTATATATACCACCAAATATATCAATAAATGAATTCAGAAAAAATCTTGAAAGCCTGAAATTACATCTCATACAATATAAATATGAAATGATTTTTTTAGGAGATTTCAATGTTGCTTATCATGAAAACACTAAGGAAAAGGAAAATACACCAAACATTATTGAACTGGATCAATTTATTAAATTTTTAGATCTATAGCAAGTAAACAAAATATTTAATAAACAAAATTATATTTTGGATTTGGTATTTACAAGGATAACAGATATAATTACTAATAATTCTGAATATCCTCTAATATCAAATGATGGATATCATCCAGCACTAGAATTGCAACTGTCAGTGGTAACAAAATTCAGACAAAAGTCCATAACCTATACAAATAAATGTTATGCATAGGGAGGCTATTATAATCTGTATCAAGCCCATTAAACATATTTCTTGGAGTGAAATTTATGAATGTAAATGCCCATCATTAGCTACCAATATATTTCATCAAATATTGTCAGATACTGTTGATAGATTCATTCCAGTTAAGCAAAGTAGAGGTATTAAATTTCCAAAATGGTTCTCTGTGAAACTAGTTCGATGTATACAGAGAAAAAAAATTTTTTCATAGATATTATAAGAAATATAAAAGCTTTTTGTATTTGAATAACTATAGGAATTATAGACGCATAGTAAAAGTATTTGAAAAATATGATTTTCAAGAATATATTAAACTGACTCAAAACAAAATACATATAGGTCCAGCACATTTTTGGAATGTATTAAAGACTCATTATACTTTAGTTAGACAAAATACATGTGTAGTAGATATAAAATCAAATAATTTTATGTCTTATTTTTCAACTCAATGTGAACTAAATAATAACTTAATTTTGGACAATCCTTTTATTCAAAATCTCATATTCAATAATGATACCATAAACATATTAAAATTTGATTTGGATGAGATATACCATTCTACAAAATTAATAAAAAATAAAAAAAGTATTGCTTGTGATAATATACCAGTTTTTATTTATAAAGGATGCATTGAACTTTTGGCTCCAGTTTTATTGTATATTTTTAATTTGTCACTTAAAATGTCAATTTTTCCTAGCTATTGGAAAATGGCTAAAGTAATATATATACAAATCTGGGAAAAAAATCAGAGGTCCGAAATTATAGACCTATTTCTTTACTACCTACACCATCAAGAATTTTTGAAAAATCAATTTATTACGGAATTATACATTATTTAAAAAATATTCTTCCTTATTCTTTACATGGGTTTCTTCCAGGAAAGTCAATAGAAACAAATTTAGTCCATATATCTTATGCCATAGGTAGAGCTATTGAGACAAGAAGTCAATTGGATGGAATATATTTTGATTTAACAAAAGCTTTTGATAGAATTGATCATAGATTACTTTTTATGAAAATAGAGAAAATTGTTTTTTCAATCAATCTAATGAATTTATTCAAGTCATTTCTATCTGATAGAAGCAATTATGTTTATTACAATAATAAACAGTCAAATAATTTTAAATCTAGACTTGGACTACCACAGGGGACTGTGTTAAGCCCAATATTTTTTGCTATTTATATATCAGATTTGTTAACACTTATTCCAAGTAAGAGCATGTTATGCTATGCAGATGATATTAAATTTTTTCTGGAGATTAACAATAAAGAAGATATTAAAACTTTACAAAATTATACAGATGTATTTTACAAGTGGTGCCAAGAAAATAACATGAAAATAAATGTTGATAAATGTAATGCTATGACATATTCAATAAAAATCATGTTAATACAGGGTAGTTACCATATTGATCTTCTTGAAATTAAGAAAATTACTGACCATAAAGATTTGGGTATAATTTTCACAATCAATTTTACTTTTAATAACCATATAACATATTTTGTTAATAAAGCATTTAAACTCATTGGCAGGATGCTCAAATCAAAAATTGTTTTTGATTTCCAGACTAATAAATTAATATTTAATAGTTTGATATTGCCAATTTTACACTATGGATCCTTTATATGGTATTCTATAAATGAAACAAATATGGAAAAAATACAAAAGGTTTATGACAAATATTATAAATATGTGTATAAAACTTCATTTTGTAATAATAATGAATTGCGTGCTAAGAGAATATTATCTGATATATGTTTTTTATATAAAATGATAAATGGCACAATAACTTTTGATAATTCAGTAACAAATCTACTATATAAAATACCAACTTTCAATAGCAGAAATCACAAACTTTTTCATTTACCATTAATTAAACATACATGTGTAAAAAATTACCTTTATATAGATTACAAAATGAATATAATGATATATTTAGTGATGTAGAGTTTACATCAGACTTTAAAATATTTAAAAAGTATATATTAGATTCATTAAATCAAAATTTTATGTAAATTTTAATTTTAATCATTGTAAACGTTTTCTTAGCTTTGTAAGCTGTTGTTTACTAATAAATTGAATTGAACTACTACTACTACTACTACTACTACTACTACTATTATTGTTGTTGTTGTTGTTGTTCTTGTTTAAAATACTTTATTTCTAATTTCATTTATTATTGTTAATAAACATTAAATAGTTTACATTATTCCGGTGTCTGGTTTATTGAATTGTCATGGCATTCAACAGTCCACCAATAATCCTAATATGCGCACACCTATTTCATTTTTATATAACAGTTTTATGTTAAATTAAGTGTTTTCAATGCTAATTGTAATCTACACAGAGGTGCAGAAGTTGCTTCATGTATCTTATCATACCTGTTAAGGGAGTCAAAGGCAATATTCTCCCTGGGCTTGAATTTTATGGCATAATGGAATTGGAAAGGTGTGAGAGGTAAATGAACTAACCTAAATTGTACCTGATATTAATAAATAGGTATAGAGCTAGTAAATTAAAAGTACATGCAATCATTGGTTAGGCATTTCATTAAGTTTTCATCAGCATCCTACCCAAAGCTCCAAAGTCTGACCATAGTTAGTAGTGACTTTTTCCCTTACCCAGCCTGGTTAAACTCTGCAGACCATGTCTTCTGGGGAATCCAATCATGATGCATTGAATCATTGTTTTCAGACTGTTACATCTGCATTATATCCTAGTATCCATGAGTTTTCCCATCTGTTACAATGTCTATTTGTTCTAGTACACCTGGGTCTTGTTTTATGCAGTAGATAGGTTCCTCAGAAAACATGCACAAAAGAAATGACACAAAAATAGACTTAACTTACCTTGAAAAATAAGGGATAGGTTCTGTAATTTTTCAGAAATCACATGAAAGCAAAGCAACAAGAAAAAATTACTATAAAATTTGCATTAAAAAAATAAGGAAATAAAGTATGACTAATAAAAAATTTCAAATATTTGAAAAAATTAATACATGACAAATATTTTTTACTTTTTTGACTAACTACAGTATTTAATTTTAAATTTTTTGATACATATTTTAATCATTACTGCTATTTGACAATATGTGTTCGTTTGTGAATGGGTAAGAAATCAGTTTCGTGATGTGATGTACAACTAGCGCCACTTTCAATCTTCTGCTGTGATAATGGCTTCCTGTTTCTATATTGAAAAATGAGATTGCAATCAAAACAAAAAAATTATACATTATCATTAGAAAGATTATTTTCAGTTTACAAAATCAATAAAATCTTTGTTATTTATTTTAACAATCTAAAAAATTATTTATTTCTGTTATATCTAACAAAATACATTTTAAAAGTTTAAAATTTTTAAATATTTATTGCGATATTTTTATACCTAAGTATAAATATATTATTATTTACTCATTAGTATAAATAAGTAGGTTATTTACATAGAAGCTAAGATTCTAAATACAACTTCAGGCCATATTCACATTAACTGCTAATATAGCATTATATTTTTGAAAGAAAAAAAAGTATTTCAAGTGAAAATAAGTTATTAATAATTTAAATTTCTTTATATCTAATAAATATAGTGAAATATGAAGGATATTAAGAAGAAACATGAATTGCATAACTTCAAAATCACATTAAAATAATCCACATAAAATGAGACCCAGGTATATTTCTTTCAAAGTAAAAAATCATACTATACACTTTTTTGTAAAATCCATGAATCTGTATTCTCTCTCATTTCTGTCATTATAACCAAATTTATTTACATAATGTTTATCTTCACCCATTTCTTATTATTTCCATAAATAGAAACTCTCATAATTATAAAATGTTTGTTGTGATCAAAAAGTTTTGTGAAGCAATATAAGCAGTGTCTATCTTTTCATTATAATTAAAATTTCTTAGGTCTAACACTTGAATTATTAGTGATTGATAATTTTCATTAATTTATATAATTAATCTTGCAATTCTTTAATATACTACCAATTTCTAAATTGAAATTTACTCAAACTCATTACACATTTGCTTCCAATATCTGTGCCTTTATAGTAATCTACATGTGTACTTTATAAATCCGTACTTTTCCATCTTCTACTTCATAAAATTCAACAAAACTCAAAATTATTGTAATTTTCTTTCACTTGAAAATGAAATTCTGTTTTAAATATTAAATAAAAATCATCATCGAATGACAGTCTGGGCACATAAATAATGAATTCTTAACACTTTTTACTTTTAACTACCAAATGTTGCCTTTGCTGGAAATTTTATAATCTCATGTAAATAAAAGTTATAATATAGTTCTGTCTGTCATGATTATAAATATCTATGCAAAAAGTCATTTATACTCAAATTGATATTTCATTTAGGAGCTATCAGACAAATGAAATTAAATATTATGGTGTTTTTCAATCTTAAACTGAAGATAAAATACTGGTAAGCTCATTGTTGTGACTGGGCACAAAGACCTAAAAGTTAAATTAAAAGATCTATTTTCAGTTAGAAATTCATATTGGCATCCATATATATAATACATCGAGATTAATTCTCAAACTACTAGTTTATAAAGTAAATGAAAATACTCTCAATTCAAAGCAGCAGATAAAACATTTTTAGAACAAAGATCGGACCATCTTGTTTTTTTAACTTCAATTTTTTATAGAAGTTTATCTGGAGTTTTTGGGTGGAGGGAGACATTAATATTTTTAAATCAATCATATTACTTTTAAATATTGAATTTAAATGTACATTATTTTAATTGGTATTTGTGAAGTTCTTCAATTTATACATAGTTAATATCAATTTAAATAATGAACTATGTAAATATAAACATGTCCAATGATTAATATTATGTAACACAATGAGATTAATAATCAAACTATTGGTTTATTAAATAAAAGAAATACTCTTAATGCAAAAGGGAAAACAAAAGATTTTTAGAAAAAAAAACAACCATCTTATCTCTTTACCTTAATTTCTTTTATTGAGGCATTATCAATACAAACAATGAAATATGTAAATATAAATATTCCAAGTGATTAACTATTATATAATACATCAAGATTATTATTCAAACTATTAGTTTATTATGTAAATGAATTACTTTTTATGCAAAGCGCAACACAAAACTTCTCTTTACCTGAATTTCTTTTATCAAAGTTTATTCATGCTTTCTTTCCAAATTGCTTCAAACAAAACTCTATAAAATAAACTAAAGTAAATGGATAAAATGTCTCATTTTTTCTCTAAAAAAGTTTTGTTTTATTCTTTTAATTGATAGTATTTTATTTATTTAATAAACTAGTATTTTGAGTATTGATATCGATGTATTACATAATATTAATCATTGGGAATGTTTATTTATTATATATATATATATATATATATATAATAAAGTTCTCATTATAGTTCTCATATATATATATATATATATATAATGAGAACTTTGTTAAGAAAATTAAGTACATGTGTGCAGAATGATTGTTGAAAGATAATAGTAAATATCTATACTTTTCCGAAAAGAGAACAAAAGTGGTAAAGAATTATTATATATTGTGAAATTAGGGCGTACAGAAAGGGAAGCGATTCAGTTGTTTCTATTTCCATGTAAGTTGGATCTAAAAATAAAATATTGATTAATGTGCATATTCCCTTTGCTGTGTTGCATAAGTAATGTCATTATACTTAATTCAGGTAAATTGTTATTTATATACAAATGTATAGTCTGAGATTTGAAAACGCCAAAAAAAAAAAAAGTCCTAAAATAGACTATCCCTGAGAATTCCAATTTTTAACCTATAATGTTATCTGTTATTGTACACAAAATGTATTACTACAGTTAGCATTTTAATAAAAAATATATATGTAGACCAAAATATCAAAACAGGGTTACATTACAATTCCTTAGGACATTTGTGAACAACGAGACAATGACAAAGCTAATGGGTTTTTTTTATGATAGACATTAACGTTATCCAGTACTTCAGTAAAATTTCATGAATCGTAATGCTGTTGCAGCAGATATTCTATATATTTTTTACTTTATCACGATGTTATAACAAATAGGAAATGTTCGAATGTTCAGAAGCTCTGAGAACTTGGAAATTTTCCAGAATAATTTTAATTTTTATTTTTTTATAATATCTGGGTGCTATTAACAAGAACATTTTAAAGGTAAATACGGTACTATGATCTCCTTTGTTTCAAATAAGTAGACTTAATAGATTATTCTACACAATAGTGTCACATCGTGATTGTGCTAAGACTACAATAATTAAGTTCTAGTAAAAAAAATATTTTTTTTTTTTATTTTCTTTGGGAGCCTAAAAATATTAGAACCTTGGGTGATATCAACAAGAGCCAAGGCTATTCCATCTCGCATGCTTAATTATTAACAAATAATTAAATTATTAAACATAAACATCAAATAATTATTTCTTAATATATTTTTTTCAATTTTACTCCTTTTTTTTATTATGTGTCATGCGTTGATCGGGAAGCGAACCCGGGTCAGCTTCTTAGAAGCCAGCTATGCTAACCACTAGGCTCTTTCATTTAATTTTAAATATATGATCAGAATTAGAAATAAACTCATTACATGATACATTTAATCAGATAGTTTAGTTGAAACATATACAGCAGGTTTAATTTGCATTTTTAGTGTCACTTTCTGATTGTAATGAAATAAAACGAACTTTGTACAATTGCAATTTAATGATGGATGGATGGATGGATGGATGGATGGATGGATGGATGGATAGATAGATAGATAGATAGATAGATAGATAGATAGATAGATAGATAGATAGATAGATAGATAGATAGATAGATAGATAGATAGATAGATAGATAGAGGGAGGGAGGGAGGGATGGAGGGACGGACAGACAGACAGACAGATAGATAGATAGATAGATAGATAGATAGATAGATAGATAGATAGACAGACAGAGATTTAAACACGGATTTAAACATATAAAAATTAAACATAATTCTATACATATTTGTAGTGTGCCCTTCTGGTTATTATGGTAAGACATGCCAACAACAATGTGGCCATTGCAAATATGATTCCTGTGAAGTGGCATTTGGATTTTGTAATGATGGTTGTTTGCCTGGTTGGAAAGAGCCTTTTTGCTTATTTCGTAAGTAAAACTATATATGTATTTTTTTATTTAAGAAATTGGAGTTGGTTTTGATTTAATATTTTTAGCTGTTTTTGAATTTTGTACTATTAGCTTGAATAGTATAAGAAAGTTAAAGACAGATGATAAATTTATAAGTGCATTATCTTCTACTTCACCATTAATAAAAGCAAAAACCAGTAAGTAATATGGAGATGTCGATATTTTGCACTATCATATAACATCCACTAATTTTTCAAGCATTCAATAAATGGATTAGAGTACAATAAAAAGTATTTTTTTAATTTACATTAGAATGTTATTTTAAATAAAATCAAGAGAGTAATATATTTTCCAATAAAAATAATTTATTAACCAAAAGATTATCAATTAATTTGGAAAAAAAGTGCATTCTGATAAAGAAAAAATATATAAAAACAGAATTCATTAAGAATATTTTGTCCTTTTAGTTTTGAATTTATGCTTACTAGTGTATATTAAATACAATCACAAAAAACATCTTTTTATGCTGAAAAATGTATATTAAACAAAAAAAAAAGCTGTTGTATGTAGGACAATTAATGCGTATAAAAATAAAAAAGGTATCCATGCATAAAATGTCTTAAATAAAAAAAAAAAACAGCAAAAGATAGTCCATGATGATAAATATTTATATCTATAGACGTCAAAAATTTGAGATTAAAATGCAAATTCATAAGAAATAAATATCCAAACAAATGTTTGTTGTAGCATGTCTCCCAAATAAAAGCACGAAATTGAAATACACCCTGACCTCATTTTATGTGGATTTATTTAATGCGATTCATGTTTCTTCTTAATATCTTTGTATGTGGTTTTCTTTTATGCGATAAAAATCATTAGATCAGAAATCGAGCTACAATAATGCACTATTACTTTAAATATTATAAATTTTGCATACTCACACGTCATATTTAAAGTAATAGTACATTATCGGAATTCGACTTCCATATAATAATTTCAATGTTTTCAGTGCTTTATAATAGTACTGTAATAGATTTTATGCAATAAAACAGTTCATAATTCACTTAAAATTAGGATTTCCCCGTTTTATATATACACATTAAATTTTACAAGATTATAATGTAAATCTGTTCGAATGTTATAGATGCATATACTATGCATGTTGTTTTTACATTTTAAATCACATTCTATTTTTGCTTTTTAAAAAAGAAGTACGTAATCAATTAATCATTTAGTGCCCACAAGTTTATTTTTAAAAGGTGAATAACAGTGGTGGGCACAATTAAATTTGACAATTAAAAATTAAAATCTGATTTTTAATTGTAATTAACAATTTAAAAATTACATAATGTGATCTGAAATTAATATGATGTTAAACAATGAAATTTGATTTTTAAACTGAATTGAAAATTAAAAAATTAAAGGCAAAAATAAAAATTTAATTTTTAATTGTTAGTTTTAATTCAATTTTGCCCAATCGTGGTGAGTAGGTGTCTTTTTATTATCATAAGTCTAGGTTCTTATTTTTATTTTAAACTTTTAGTTTACCCTAATGGAGGGGAAAAAAGACCCAAGATAATGAATTTCTTAGGAAACAAAAATTTCTATTTTAGATTACTTAGCGAAATGGGAAGGATCAACAGTGATTGGAAAACATTTTAGTTTGAGTGAGTCCACTATCATTGCAATTAAAAAAAATGAAGTTGGCACTACTTGTATTTTCTCTTGTGATGAATCTGATGTGTTACTAATTCACAAACAAAACTGCATATCACCAAATAACAATAATGATTAAAATACTGTACATGTATGAAAAAATGTAAATTTGCATGAAAATATATTGTTTTGAATAAAATTAAATACTGTAGATAATTAAAAAAGTAAAAAAAGTTTGTCTTCCATCGATTTTTTCCAAATTTTGAAATTTTTTATTAGTCATATTTTATTTCCTTATTTTTTTAATGCAAATTTTAAAGCAATTTTACATTGTTGCTTTGCTTTTATGCGATTTTTGAAAATTACAGTAACTATCCCCCATTTTTCATGATAATTAAGCATATTTTTGTGTGATTTCTTTTGTGTGTGTTTTCTGAGGAATCTATCAATACCATAAAATGAGACCCAGGTGTATAGTAATTAAAAAAAAGAATTGCTAAAATTGGAGTCTGAAATCTTGAAGTTGAGTAAATTTTTCTCTCATGCATGTCAAATCCACATGTACATTTTATACATTTTTCTGATTTTTTTTTTTGTGATAAATTATTTTTATTGCAAAATGTATTATTTCTTTTATTTTATTTAATGTATATTAATAAATAATTTATTTATATAGTGCTTGACTATGTATGTAACATAAAGATGGGAATAAACCTGTGGCCACTTGCTTTAATTAATTTATATGCATTACAATATATTCAAATTTTAATAATTATTTCTAATAACAGGTGATTAAAAATAAAATTCTATCTTTCTCCTGCTATAGAATGAATGTTTGTATAATCCATTTGTCAAGTTATTTATCATGCACACAAAAGGTTAAAGTCCTGATGTCTGTGGGATGAATAAAGGTTGGCATAAGCTCTAAACATAAGTGCTCCACTTATGCTTTTTAAACTGATACTTATGTCTGAATGTGTAAATTTGTAAAAGCTGCATGATCAGAGGTTATGCTCTTCTTTATATTAATGTATATTACCATAAATTCAAGAATATATTTTAGGTTTTATTAAGTAATTATTTTTTATACATTTCTAAACATTATTATATAGCTCCATAAACTGAAAAGACCATAAACTATAATAATGTGTATCATCATGGCAAAAGGCTTTTGATATGATGTTTTAATTTAAAAAATTCAACTAGTGGATTAAATTAAAATTTGTGGCTTTACGATTTAAGGGTACTTTAGTATTTTTCTTGCTATGACATATTACCCCAAAGACATACTACTATAATTTTCCAATCTTTATGATAACATCTCCTAGTGATTTTCAGACAATGTTAATTGCTAAAATTTGTCCACAGATCATGTGGAGGCATTACATTAAAGATCAAAAGATTGGAGTAGTACGGCTTCGAGATAATACATCATAGCAAGAAAAATAGTAAAGAAGCCAGTCATTTCTGGAAAAAAAGAAGAAAAATAATTACTATAATAATTGATTAGTATAATATATATATATATATATATATATAATAGCAAGAATAATACTAAAGAAGACATCTAATAGCAAAAATAATACTAAAGATTCCAGTAGACATAGCAAGAATAATACTAAAGATCTGGTAGACATAGCAGACATTGCAAGAATAATACTAAAGATTCCAGTAGATATAGCAAGAATAATACTAAAGATTATGGTAGACATAGCAAGAATAATACTAAAGATTCTAGTATACATAACAAGAATAATACTAAAGAAGACATCTAATAGCAAGAATAATATTAAAGAAGACATCCAGTAGACATAGCAAAAATAATACTAAAGATTCTGGAAGACATAGCAAGAATAATACTAAAGAAGGCATCCGGTAGACATAGCAAAAATAATACTAAAGATTCCGGTAGACATAGCAAGAATAATACTAAAGAAGACATCTGGTAGACAAATCAAGAATAATACTAAAGAATCTAGTAGACATAACAAGAATAATACTAAAGAAGACATGTAATAGCAATAATAATACAAAAGAAGACATCTAATAGCAAGAATAATATTAAAGAATAGATCTAATAGCAAGAATAATATTAAATAAGACATCCGGTAGACAGCAAGAATAATAGTAAAGAAGCCATATCATAGGGGGAAAAAATATTGGATGGTACCATGTTTGTCATTCCTCAAAAAAAAAAATTACATGCACCAAAAAAATACATAAATTAATAGTAATTTACTAAAATTGTTGTAAATTGAAATTAACTACAAAATAATTGCAGGAAAATTTATAAAAATATTTGTAATTTTAAAATTAAACAGACAATAAAAAACACACTTCTCAATATAGTGCGAATCTGTTATACAGTGGAAATGGCAGATGTAAAAAAATGTCTTAATTAAAAGGTATTATATAAAATTATGAAATATCAGATGGTGCCATATTTGTCGTTTCTCAAAAAAAAAAAAAATTATATGCGTCAAAAAAAATACATAAATAGTAATTTACTAAAATTATTGGAAATTCAAATTGACTACAAAATAATTGCAGAAAAATTTATAAAAATTATTTTTAATTTTAAAATTAAACAGACAATAAAAAACTCTCTTCCCGATATAGTGCGAATCTGTCATACAGTGGAAATGGCGAATGTAAAAAACGTCTTAATTAAAAGGTATTATATAAAATTATGAAATTAAAAGTGTAGTCTTTTTTTAATAAAAATAAGAATAATTTATAAAAAAAAAAAAATGGAAAAGTAGACCGCAAACCAAAAGAAGCAAAATAAAAAATAATCTAAAAGGTAGTACATAAAATTATGAAATGTTTTTTTATGAAAATTAGAATAATTTATTTAATTATTAAGAAACAAAATGAAAACTACTTACAAATAATGGCAATGGAAAATTACTATAATACCATCCAATCGACAGTTAAAAATTCACTCTATATACTTAAATAATGTCAATATTAAATATGAAAATATTCTCAATATGATCAAAAAAATCACTGTGCTCATGTTGATATCGAAACCACAAAAGACAGAGAAATGAAAAAATTTCCCATAGGTCTCTTGCCTTTTTAAATCTTGCAGGTCATCACAATCAAAAACATCACCATTCCCATGGATTAGTCATGCCAGTGTCTTTGTTGCCATGACATCGTTCATCTAATCTTCAATGAAATCTTACCAGCAGAAAACATGTTAAGCATAATACATCATAGCTTATAAAATACTAAAGTACCCGATTTAAGTATATTTTCTTATTATTAAACAATTTATTTCAGTTTAAATATTCATTATTTTAATAAATCTTATAAATTAAAAAAAATATTTATCAAAGAAATAAAATATCTTATTCATATAATTCAATGTCAGAACATTGAATGCTAAATGTCTATTGTTTTATGACTGCATGTTTATGGATCACACATTAATTGAATAAAGATATAAAAAAAATCTTTATTTCATATAATAAATAGAATGCTTGAGTTCAACTTAACAACTTGTGAGTTTCCAAACAATTATTATTTTCTGTTTAAGAAAATTAAACTAAATAATATAATTACTGTTTTTTATTATTGCAATATTGAGAAAATAGGTAAGAATTTCATCACAAACATTATTTTTAATTGGCGTTTCAGGAAGGCACACATACTAGTCTTGGATGCATAGTCAACACTTAAAACAAATTTTAATATTTATTATTGCCATTATTTTTTTATTATTACACTTTTAATTTAATATACTTTTAAAAACTTTTTTATGAAATATATTATCTAATTATTTAAAAGTTATTAAATTTTTCAGAATCTAATTATCATATTATATATATTTAGAAAAACCAATACTAAAAATGGCTCTTACTTTATTTTATTTATCATCAAACAACTGTACTATTGCATGGAGTAAATCAACGCATCAATTAGATTATTCATTGAGCTTGGGAAAAGTTGAAGGATATTCTGTGGAATATAGAGTAAGATACTTAAGTAAATATAGTAATATATTTATTTCTAAAATGTTTCAACATTGACACCCAATAACATATAGGCAAATCAAATGATGCATAGATTAATAGCAAGTTATAAGTTTATTAAGATAATAAAACGAAATTAAATTCTGCAAAAATAATACATTGCATTATTATAAAATATTCATGAAAGATTGTAATTGCTACGTTGTGATCTACATTTTACAGATTATTAACCATGCATATTCATAATTACAAAAGATGGTTAGAAAATGTGATCTCTCATGCAATAAAAAAAATTTTTTTAAATATCTTTATATCTTTTTTTTTCATATATCAAATACGTTGACCGGAAACGAACTCAGGCCAGCTGGTTGGAAGGCAGCTATGCTAACCACTAGGCTATCAACGTTTGACATATCTTTTATATCTTTTACATTAAATAAAGTTTTCACCACAATTATATGTAATCAAAATGAAGATTAAATGTTAACTATATTTCCAATTTTGCCTAATTTTCTAGAAATATTAATGTCAATAATCAATTTAAGCCTTACATTCTTAATATATTAATTAGGTTTGTATTGAATAATATAGACTGAATTATTAATTTAAATTTTTAATATGAAAAAAATTAAATAGATGTCTATTAATGGATTATTATTATTCTTTTTTATTAATGTTGAAGATAAAGTTAAAATTAATTTAGCAATGAACTTTTAGAAATTATTTGGTTATATTAGAATCTGTTACTAAGGTCTACATCTTTATTGTTCAGATTACAGTCCCATTTTTCTCTGATATTTTTCTGTGGCATTCCAACCATTATAGATGATGATGTAGAACTCTATGAGGATTGTCACAAGATGGTGTCCAACTATTACTTTTAAAAAACACTATGGTTCATATCAAATCCAAAGATTTAATTGCTTTAAATGGTTCAGCATAGTATTTCTTGTTATCCACTTCATTATTCTTACAGATATTAAATGAGAAGAACTCACACTCTTTTTTGTAATCTCTACTCAAAGTACATTATAATTTATATCAAATTTCTTCCACAAATATAGCACTTTCAACCCATATACATTCACTCACACTTACACAGAATTTACATTCATTATTCATGCAATAAGTGCACAGCATTAGTGAGTTGATTCATTGATCCAATATCTAATAAATACCATTTAATGAAATAAGGTTCAACTCATTTGGTATGTGATAGTGTGAATAAATAAATTTATAAAACACATCATATCTTTTATTTATCAATTATTAATATTTTATTACAACATAAATCAGAAAGAGAATTATGAACTGCTGAGCTATGCCAACCATAATTCATTTGTGCAATCATGGTAAATAAATGACAAGAGTAAAATCAATTGTGAATTAATGTGATAACATTGAATGAGGGTAAAAAATTGTTTCTTGTATAACTTAGTGACATACAATTGTATGAAGAATAATTGCCTTAACCTGTTTAGCAGCAATAGCCATCTTTCTACTTTATATAGACTTTAGTGAGAAATTTGTGCAGTATCATCCATTTTTGAATATTTATTTTTAATATTAAATATTTTTTTTATATAATATATTGATAATATTAACATTATTTATTATAAATGTGAGCTTTCAATGGATAGACATTTTAAAAAATGATGGTTGACATTTTAAAAATATAAAAATAATTTTTTAAATGGAGTTCTTATCTATAACAATGGAGATTGATATCATTGGATTTTCTATTTAAAAAATTAGTAGAATAAAATATTAAATATTTGGATTTTATGTTATAAAAACAAAGATAAATTTAGGATTAATTACCAGGCAAAAAATTAAAAAATAATAAAATTAAAAATAGTATTTACTGTTATTAAAATTTTTAAAAATAATTACCATTTGGCAAAAATGATTCTAGTTTGGGAAGTAACAACAACTTCTGTTTTGTTAGAACAAACACTTTAAGAGTATTTTTTAAAACAGTAATAATAATACATGTTTTCAAAGACAACTTTTTTTGTGATAATGTTTTTCTTTCATTTTAAAAAAATTGGAATGGTTTTCTGCTTAAGTTTATTCATGATTTGCTTTTGCTAATAGAAGATTCAGTGTATTTATGTATAATGGTGTGTTTTATAAAATTAAAGAAGGTTGAATTATTGGTTACATTATTTATCCTTTAATGTGTTATGTTCTATTGATTTTTTGGAATGTCCTGTTATTAATCAATTTTAAGTTTCTTTAAAATTTATTTGTTAGGTAAGTTGATGATTGTTTGTTATTCAGAAAGTAAAATTAGGAGTTTTTAGATGGATTGAATGCTTTTGATTCTAGTACTAATTTTACTATTGAAGATGGTAGTTTTGAATTTGTAAAATTAAAATTTGTGGATTTAAGTGTTGAGATGGTTGATAATGTTTTATTTTGTAGTCACTTTATAAAATCTAAGAATTTGAGAAATATGATTAGGCTTGATAATTATCAGCCTTTTATGAATAAAAGGCTTAATAGCTTTAGTAATAATGCTGATATTTAAAAAGCTCAATGAGTATATATATATATATATATATATATATGAAAACCAGGCACTCTTCACAAACCTGGTAGCTTAATTGTGAGTATAGAGGATTTGAACTCAGATTTTCAAGCACCCTTCAACTACCCACACTGTTTCATATAACTGATACACATGAATATTGAGATTAATGATCAAAGTATTTAAAAAATAAAGAAGTTTGTTGATCTTGTTTGATTTTTCTTGTGCTTGATGGATAGATAATGAAAGATCTTGGAAATATGAATTTAAATTGATCACCATGGCAACCTAAAGCTTTTAAATAGAATTGTTTACTGTTGAGTCTTGCTTTAAAATACTAAATTCGCTATAATCAAACTCAGGAAAAATATATATGTAAATAAATAAATTTTGAAAACAATTTAATATGATCTAAAAGTTTACTTAAATAGGATCAATATTATTTTACATATTTCATGTATATTAATGCAGTCACCATAGTAACATTATTACATATAATTCAATGTTTTTGTGTTATGTATATTTGTTTATAAATTAATTTAAAAAAATATTATTATTAAAAAAAAATATATATATGTGTGTAAATTATTTGTGTTTATAAAGTGAATAAAGGTTGTAATATCAATTTTGTATTTTGGTTTACAAATAATAAAAAAAATCTAATCGAATTTGGATTTAATTTCCACGTATCTTTTTTCTCAAAACTTACATTACAAACTGCGCAAAAACTGCTGTAAAAAAAATGTTTGAATTGAGGGTTATTCGAGTATTTTCCAATGGTTGTTATGACGCCAGAATGTCGGAAAGAGAACCTATAAATAGCAGCCAAAAGACTATAAGAGTAAGCTATCATCTTTTTGTGATTGCCAAGAACTGACGTATTTTCTATGTTCTTATAAATAAAAGTTCTTCAATATTTTTTTTAGCTGTTAAACCATAAAGCATGGACAAATAAACTTAAATTATCTGCCCATTCAAACATTTGAATGGCAGTTATGAATGATTTCCAAAGGAAATGGCAACAGAAGGAAAAAATGTACAAAAAAAAGGAAACCTATATAAAAAAAATGCTTTATATAAAAATTGGCTATTTTAGTTTTAAAACAAAGATATTTCTGATTTAAAGTTTGGTGTATAACTACCATTGGATTTAGATAAATATCATGTCATAAGCTAAGAAACCCTCAGGATCAACTGGAGTAATTTGCGTCCTAAAAAAGGGCTAATTAAATCGCACTCTCCTCTTTGGAAGTTCGACTTATTATTTCTGAGAAATAAACTTCTCTTTGCATCATAGAAACTGAGGATAAGTCAATGGACAAATAAACAGTAAAAACGGACAGACTCTTATATATGGTATGATTTTTTTTAATATATAAAAATGTATGCATATTAATTTTTTTACATATATTTAAAAAGAATGATTTGTATTTTATTTAAATTATCTTTAAGAGTAATAGAATTTATTAACTAAAAATAATCGGAGAGTTTCCTTTATTAATTATTTGAACTCTTGTCTTAGTATATATTAACACAATCCGATGTTGTTGTTATATATATATATATATATATGATTTGATGGTTGCATGTATAAAATTTAGTTAAAACATCGAATAGACAAGAGATTCAAATATATCATATTATTTCATATTCATTTATTGGTTATTATTTAATAAACAAATAGGCTTTAATCTCATCCTATTTCATATCTTTGGTATCTGTTATATATAAATTTTTCAGTAAGATATCCAAAAGTCTCTCCATTCGTTCATTCATTTTTTTTATATATACATGTTTTTATTGTTTCACGCAACACATTTAGAGATACACACAGTAATTTTTTTTTATTTATTCAATCAATCTGAAATATAAATTAATTTCCGATGTATTTTATTATTAATCTTGCCAATTTTCTTTTATATAATCAAATAAATTGAGTGATTCAAATGACCAGACTCCGTTAATTTTTTTTTATTATTTGGATTGAATAAGATGACTTAGCTATTTAAATGACAAGGTTCAAACTCAGCTTGGTAAGTGAGCTAGAATATAAGATATGGTATGTTTTGCATATTAACATTTTATTTTATTCCCATATGAATTTTATATTTATCTCTGCATTCAAATCCTATGTATTATATTTTATTTTAGTTAATATTACAATGTCAATCATTTCATGTTTGTCTAATTCTGTCATAAAAATCTAAATAGATCGTGCTTTATCGTTGGTTCAGAATAACTCGTCTTAGATATTTTTTTTAACTTCTCTAAAATAAAGAGTACAAACTTCGTTGAATAGTTTAATTGAATATCATCTTTAAATTGGGATGAATCTAAATTATAATCATATATTTTAATTATTGCCAACCGATTTTATATTCAATTGTTTAAAGATTCAAATAAATAATATTAATACTCATAGGTGAATAAACATCCAATAGAAACTTAATATGTCTCTTATGTAATGTGGTTGGGCATTGTAGAATTAGAAATGAGCTAATAGAGTGTGGATGATAAATTCTATTGAAGTATTTTATTTTAACATATAAACAAGCAATAATTAAGTATCACCTTATTGGAAGATATGAATAAATTATTTATATATTACTTTATAGCTTCTTAGTAAACTAGACGTAGATTAATTTGTTTAAACATTTAGAGTAGTGCATAAATTTTCAAAGTGTTTATAAAATGATATAAAAACTAATTGATGTCAATAGAAAATTATTAATTAAATATTAAAGTAGAAAGAATTGTGTATCGCTTATTGAAAGATGAAAGATACTAATAAATCTTTATACTTTCTATTTAATGTTTATTAAATTAGATATACGTTTGGTTCAAATATTATTTTGTTTCAACAATTTAAATAGTGTCTATATTTTAAAAGGTTTTGTAAAATACAATTATAGGTACTTAGAAGCTTATCCGTTAAGATAAAATGCAGCAGGTTTAAATAATGAAGTAGATTTAAATTACTACAATAATATAAGGCTAATAAAATATATATATATATTGGAATCTGTTTTAGTTATTGATTGGATTAGATTTTCATTAGATTGATAATCAAGTAGTTAACCTAATCATGTATTATTGTCTAGGCCAATAGTAGACGGTTTCACTGCTCATTGCAGTTTATGTTGTAATTGTGATGGATTTGTTGATGTCTGGAGCAGATAATCTCATTATTCTTTCATTTCGCATATAGCTTAAACAAATTAGACTTTAAGAGAGATTATTTGTGCTTTGTGATGGTTTATTACAATAATGGCGACCCGATTGAGCTAGACTAGATTAATTTAAATTAGATTTTAGATTTTTCATTTGATCAGATTAATCATTTTACCCATCACCCAGCATTGATCAAATTCCATCAGTTACAAAATGGCGCACCAACTCAGGCCGAAACAACCAATTAAAGACCCAATTTTGAGTTTCATATAGATGCTAAAATGTGGTATTGTATTTGTATACATTGATGGAGTTATATAGCTGATTATATTATATCATAGGTTTAAGTAAGATGTTAGGAAATTTTATTGTTGTTGTCGTTCTTTATGAATTTTGCTCACAGCTGTAGGATTGAATGGGTAGATATATTTTATGTAAGGATAAATAAAAGTAAAGTATTTTGCAATTTATTTAAAAAAAGACACAAAATATTTGACATAAATAATAAATAAAAATGGAAAGCATTAAGACAAAAGCATTATCCAAACCTAAAGGAGATCTGTATCCAATTCTGAAAGAATTGATGGAAAGGATTAGTAAAGATATAAGTAGAGATATAAACAATAAATTTGAAGATATAAATGCTAAATTTAGTGATATGAATAGTGAAATAAATAATAAATTTAGTGACATGCGTAGAGATAATAATAAATTAAGAGAAGATATAAGTAGTGATATAAATAATAAATTTAAAAGCATGAACAATAAATTGGTGATATAATAAAAGAAAATAAAGAATTTAGAGAAGAAGTGAATATTAAAATTGACTTATGTAAAATCAAGTTAAATGCTACTAATGCCAAGTTTAAAAGCATGAACAATAAATTGGATGATATAATAAAAGAAAATAAAAAATTTAGAGAAGAAGTGAATATTAAAATTGACTTATGTAAAATCAAGTTAAATGCTACTAATGCCAAGTTTGATTAATTTAAGTGTAACTTGGATACTCAGTTGAAAAAATTTGATGGCAAATATGATAGCAGATTTAATGAGTTAAGGGACCAGTTAGATAAATCACAAGAAAAGTTAGAAATCAGGTTTGAAAACTTGAGTGATGAGATTAAAAATTGTAAAGTTGGGCACAAAGAATTAAAGAAAAGGTACACAAAAATTGAGAAAGCTTGCAAGGATGGTCAAGAGGCTTCAAAGGGAGAAGTAAACAATCTTAAGTTAGAGGTTAAGGATATTCAGAGCCAGATGAAAGTTGAATATAAAGAGGTATGTAAGAAACATAATAAGGCTGATAATGAAATCAAAAAATTGCAGAAAGTGTGTAAGGAATCGCAAAATAGTCTACAAGGTGTCCAAGAAGAGTTAAGCAACATTGAACAAGTGAAGGCAGGAAAGTTAGATGATTTAAAGGATAGACTAAATAGTTATCAGTTATCTTTGCAACAATTGGAAGGATAAAGTAAAAAGCAAAAAGAGATTTGCAATAAAATAGAAGATAATAGTAAGATGCTGGAACAATAAATAAGTAGGCATTTGGAGGAACAGGAAATAAATCTCAGTCATATGATATCTATGATGTTGGAAGATAAGATAGTAGGAATAAAGAATACTATTGTAAAAGGTAATGATAATCTCATGGATAAACCATATCAATATTTGGCCACAGAAAATAAGTTAAGTAGAAGTGATCGTGATATACCATCAATATATGGTGATGATAATAATAAGTTTAATACATAGTCCAGAAGAAATCAAGAAAGAAAGGATAGATGGAAACATAGCCAGGTTTATCCAACTCAAAGTCTTCAAGGGTGAATATGATGAAAACCCCATAGAGTATCTAAGTGCACTGGAAGAGTTATTCTCATTAAGTAGGTTAAGTGAGATGGAAAAATTGTCAGTGGCTAGTAATCATTTGAGTGCATCTGTCAAACATTGGTGGAAGTCCTTGTTTAATAAGCCCAAAACATATGGGGATTTTAAATATGTCTTGTTGAATAGTTTTTTGGGGGAAGACAAACAGGACAACATTAGGCACCTGATTAGCCAAGATAAATATAGTGTTAGTAAGGGTAGCTTGACTCAATTTTTCCGGATGCAGACAGCAAAATTAAAAATGCTGACCCATATCCGTTGTCAGAAAACCAAATAATTCGTATTATTAGAAGAAACTTGCCATGCCATATTGAGCAAACTCTGATTGCTGCTGATAGGCATACTGTTGAAGAGGTGTCCAATATACTCTGATCGCTTGAGGCAAGTGAAACACCAGCAGAAAGTGGTCATAAATACCACAGAAATAATCCTACTTACAATGTTTCTCCCATTAATAATTATAGAAATAGGAAAACCTCAGATGGTAGAAATGATAGGTCTTATAGAGGCACTAAATATGTTAAGTCTTTAGCCTGAGTAAATACAAACAGGGTTAATCCCAAAGGTTATGATAAAGCAGAAAAGGGTGTGTGTGCAGCAGGAAGTTATCCTGTCAGCATATCATAGAATACACCCATGAAGATGCTAGGGGCTAGGTCTAAGACTAGCCCTTTAAATTAGAAATGACCTTGTTGGAATGTTCCTCACCATGGGAGCCTCATAGTATAGAGAATTTGGGGAGCCATGATATTGTTAGTTATTTGGCATCAATAAATTTTGAAACAGAAGATGATGATTATGATAGGGAATTGGAAAATTATATCATTAATTATTGTCCAAAAATTATCATAGTTATTCAGGGTACCTCAGTAAGGGCTTTACTTGATTCAGGGAGTCAAATCTCCTTTATCTCAGAAAATTCTTATAGTAAGCTAACTGGAATTGATTCTGAAATCCCTATGTTGCCATTGAGACAGACACAGATTATAATGGCAAATGGTCATAAGGTGAAATTGTTTACTCAGAAAGTATGGCTAAATGTGAGAATTAATTCAATCACAGTAGAACAAATCTTTTTGATTATGTCTGGACTTATTCATGAGGTCATAATAGGATCCGACTTCATGAATCAGTTTGTATGTATTATTGATTATGCAAATCAGGAAATAATTATAAAAGGGGAAAAGCATAGTTTTAAGAGGTCAGTACCCATTAAGAGTGTAAATGTACTAACCATCCAAGATAATTCTACAGAGTCAGATTTATATGCAAAGGTTTATGAATCATCTGAGTTAGATGTCAACTATAAGCAAAGGTTTTTTAGGTACTCTGTAGATATAAGAATGTATTTTCTAAAAAGCCCAATGTGATAAAGGGATATGTGCATCGGATACACTTGAGGGACTATAGCCCCTTCCGATGTAAAAGCTATTCTATCCCTCACCAATATAAAGATGAAGTAAGAAAGCAAATTGATCAAATGGTTGAGTGGAAAATTATTAAGAAAAGTCCCTCAGCCTATAACAGTCCATTAGTGGTTATTCATAAAAAGAATGGGTCTGTACATATTTGCTTGGATGTGAGGTTCTTGAATCAGTTGACAGTTCCAGAACGTGATGTTCCTCCTACTGTGCAGGAATTGCTCATTAAATTTAAGGACAAAAAGGTCTTTTCTACAGTTGACTTAACAGCTGGTTATTGGCAGGTATATTTGCATGATGAAGATCAGCAATATACTGCATTTAAATATGAGGGCTACTCATATGTTTTTAAAAGAATGCCTTTTGAGCTTATAAATAGTGGAGCTGGACTCCTCAGATGTTTAGACAATGTATTGTCTGATGAAGTTAAGGGCAGCTGGACTCCTCAGATGTTTAGACAATGTATTGTCTGATGAAGTTAAGGGCATTATTAATATGTATATAGATGATGTTGTGATTGCATCTGAAAACATGACAGAGCATTTTCATCATCTTAATATGTTTCTGAAAGAGTGTGAAGAGAAACATATTAAAATAAATTTAAAAAAGAGTAGAATAGCTGTTAAGGAATTAGAATTTTTGGGACATATTGTAGGATATGAGGGAATAAAACTGCATCCTGACAAAATAATGTCTATTCAAAATTTTCTCATTCCAGAGAATAGAAAGCAATTATGTTCTTTCCTTCATGTCTGCAATTTTTATCATAGATTTTATGAAAATTTTGCATATGACACTGTTCATATATTAAATCTATTAAGGAAAGATGTGAAATGGAAATGGACTGAGAACCACTCTATAGAATTTAAAAGAATAAAATCAAATTTTCTAAATACTGTAATCTTATATTACCCTGATTTCCAAGAAATATTTTATGTACAAACTGACAGTAGTGGGTATGGTCTAGGAGTAGTTTTATTCCAACTGGACCATGAAAAGAAGACCCATGTCTTATATTTTTTGAGTAGATTGTTGAAGGGTGCAGAACTACATTATACCACCACAGAGAAAGAAGCCTTAGCCATTGTATGGGTTTTTCAAAAGCTTTGACAGTATTTGCTTGGATCTGAAATAGTTGTTATTACAAATCACAAGAGTTTAGAGTTTATAAATCGAAGCTATTTAAATAGTGAAAGGCTAGTTAGGTGGAGTCTCTTCCTTCAACAATTTAATTATAAGGTTCAGTATTGTAAGGGAAAGGACAATATTGTAGCAGATATTCTAAGTAGGAATTCTGTCAAAGTAGATGCCTGTCACATTAATCTAGATCATGCTTTCATCACTGTAATCTCTCTGGTAGTTGATGAATCAGTGGAAAATGATTTAAAGAATTTAAATTTTTTACAATTAGGTGATCCAAAGTTGAATGCTATTATTCAATATTTGGATGCAGGGATTGAGTCAGTAGCCATAAAAAGAATACTCAAGAGTAAAGTAATTTTGAGATATAAGATGAGTAAAGGTCTGTTATATTATA
This sequence comes from Epiperipatus broadwayi, assembly GCA_028023455.1. Taxonomy (NCBI): domain Eukaryota; kingdom Metazoa; phylum Onychophora; class Udeonychophora; order Euonychophora; family Peripatidae; genus Epiperipatus; species Epiperipatus broadwayi. The sequence continues at coordinate 36,911 of JAQFVV010000366.1, forward strand.
AGGTAAAGGAGGACCATGAACAATTATGGAGAGTTGTGATACCATTGTATATTAGGAATTGATTGATATATTACGTGCATTGTCTTTATGGGCATTACGAACCCAGAAAGGTAGAATATGTTATGTGCAGACTGTTTTACTGGCCTGGATTGTAGGCATCCATAATGAACAGGCTAAAATATTGTGAGATCTGTTTGAGATCAAAATATGCTAACAAGTCATATGCTGGGGCATTGCAATCAATAATACCTGCTTGTCCCAACGATCTCTTGGCAATCGATTTATATGCGCCTTTGCCATCCTATAAAAGGTTTAAGTTTATTTTGGTCACTTATGATGTCTTCTCCAAATTTGTAGGAGCATATCTGGTGACCAAGGCAAATTCAAAGAATGTAATTAAATGCTTGCAAGAAATACAATTTGTAAATATAGGAAAACCCAGGGCTATTTTGACAGACCATGCTACATCATTTCTATCTAAGGAGTGGAAAGGTTGGATTGAACGACAGGGTATAAAACATATTCTTTGTTCAGTTAGGAACCCACAATCTAACCCATGTGAAAGAGTTATGCATGAGCTGGGTAGATTGTTTAGGGTATACCTAGGAAGCAACCATCATGCTTGGGTGAATAAATTAAAGGATGTCATTCACTATATAAATATAACACAGCATGAATCCACTAAATACACCCCAATGTATCTGCGCTTTGGATATAAGGAACCTATATTAATTAAGACACCCTTACCTATTATAGCTGAAGAAAAAATAGATTATAATGATGATTTAACAAAGGCTGGTGAGAATTTGAAAAAGATGGGACAGAAAAGAATTACCCAGGCCCCTCATAAGCCTTGTCTATTTAAAGTAAGGAAATTTTGTATTTGTAAGAACTCCCCAAATCAGTGACCCACAGAATTATAAGTTCAAAAAGTTATTAAATGTATATGAGGGACCATTCCAAATAAAAATAAAAGTGGGGGAGAATGCATTTCTCATAGAAACCCCTGAAGGTGAAAAAGTTACCTTCAATGCCTGAAGCTTAAAGCCGATAGCACCACCCAATTAAATAAAAAGACATTCACTAAAGTAAATATTATGACCAAAAGTCATTAGTAATAGTGTAGATACACATATGAAAGACTAAGAAAAAAAATAGAGTGAAAAATATTTATAGTCAAAGTACTTTTGAAGATTTTCATTATATAGTATACAAATGCTATTTAATATTAGACCTTGTAAAATTGACTAACGATGGTGAATGGATGATTTAATGCATTGGAGATGTAGGGTGTCGAATTTTAATGTCTGTGCTAATTGTAAATTGTAAATATTTGTATGGTTAAGTCTTTTCTTTGAGGAAGTTGGCAGAACTATAAATGTGTGGTGTGGCTCATAATTCTATATAAAATTATATTGAAGTCTGAAGTCGATGGATGTCCCAGACTTATTATTGTTCATTGGCAGGTAGGAAGAAATCCTTGATGGCAGGGTTTATACTTTGATATGAGTTATGATATTAAAGAGAAATGTTTAGTAATTTTTCTAACCTGTACAAAATAAAGCTATTCAAACATAAAGGTTCCTGATTAGCATTAATGATGGGCACCACTTAGTTCACAAGGTAGTTGCCAGATCTTTGAGAAATTAAAATTAGATGTGGTTAACATTTGGTCAGTTTATTTTAGTATTAGAAGTGATGTAAATTGAGATATCTCTGTTGTTTTGAATCTTCAGCTCATTGTAGAAGTTAATTTTCATTTGTTTAGTTTATGTTATTAAAAAAAATAACTCTAAAGCTAGTATTTTCGATGTCCAAGGCAGGACTTGAATAAATATAAGATATTCCTTAATTAAAGTTATATTCTCATTTTATGAAAATATTGAATGTTTAAAGTTTAGGCCCATAGTAGTGTCACTGAAATGAACTACAGATATGTCTAAAAAAATAATAATAAAAGCTATTGTTAAGTTTTAAGAAAATAAAACATATGAATATAGATATATTTTTTAACAATGCAATAAAAATATATGATTATTAGAGAGTAACTAATAATATTTGGACTTATAAATGAATTTTGTTCTGTAATATATTTGGCTTGTATGAAGCAAATACTAAATAATTTTCTTGTTTGACTCTAACTTTAGAGCATTGTTGTCAAGAAAGTTGCAGAGAAAAATGTAAAGATGTAAAAATTTGATTGTGAAATCCAATATAAATTTTTGTTGAGAAAAAAAGAACCTAGAGATGTGATTATACTACATAAATGGTAGATATAAAAAAATGCATATAGGTATACTAAGAAGATAAGGATGAAAGGAATAAATGAATTTCACATTGCTTTGATGAGAATAAGATATTTGAAATTTTTGAATAACAATTTAAATGATATGAAAATCAAGACAGATAGAAAGGATAAACATTTATGTGTATTGAAGTTAAAATGTTTAGTGATTTTAGAGAAAGGAAAAAGTGTCTTTACTTTTTTTTTTCTGTAGATGGGAGATATTGTGAATATTCAGATTAATGATCAAAGTATTTAAAAAATAAAAAATAAAGAAGTTTGCTGATCTTGTTTGATTTTTCTTGTGCTTGATGGATAGATAATGGAAGATCTTGGAAATATGGATTTAAATTGATCACCATGGCAACCTAAAGCTTTTAAATAGAATTGTTTACTGTTGAGTCTTGCTTTAAAATACTAAATTCACTATAATAAAACTCAGGTAAAATATGTAGGTAAATAAATAAATTTTGAAAACAATTTAGTATGATCTAAAAGTTTACTTAAATAGGATCAATATTATTTTACATATTTTTTGTATATTAATGCAGTCACCATAGTAACATTATTACATATAATTCAATGTTTTTGTGTTATGTATATTTGTTTATAAATTAATTTAAAAAAATATTATTATTAATATATATATATATGTGTGTGTGTGTAAATTATTTGTGTTTATAAAGTGAATAAAGATTGTAATATCAATTTTGTATTTTGGTTTACAAATAATAGAAAAAATCTAATCGAATTTGGATTTAATTTCCATGTATTTTTTTCCTCCAAACTTACATTACAAACCGTGCGAAAACTGCTGTAAAAAAAATTTTGGCTTGAGCGTTATTCGAGTATTTTCCAATGGTTGTTATGACACCAGACTGTTAGAAAGAGAACCTATAAATAGCAGCCAAAAAACTATAAGAGTAAGCTATCATCTTTTTGTGATTGCCAAGAACGGACGTATTTTCTATGTTCTTATAAATAAAAGTTCTTCAATATTTTTTTTAGCTGTTAAACCATAAAGCATGGACAAATAAACTCAAATTATCTGCCTGTTCAGTCATTTGAATGGCAGTTGTGAATGATTTCCAAAGGAAACGGCAACAGAAGGGAGGAAATGTACAAAAAAAGGAAACCTATATAAAAAAATGCTTTATATAAAAATCGGCTATTTTAGTTTTAAAACAAAGATATTTCTAATTTAAAGTTTGGCATTTAACTATTGTTAGATTTAGATAAATATTGTGTCAGGAGCTAAGAAACACTCAGGATCAACTGGAGTAATTTGCATCATAAAAAAGAGCTAATTAAATCGCACTCTCCTCTTTGGAAAAGAAAAGAACTGTTAGTGAAGCATTATAAAGTTCAACTTATTATTTCTGAGAAATAAACTTGTCTTTTCATCATATAAACTGAGGATAAGTCAATGGACAAATAAATAGTAAAAACGGACAGACTCCTATATATGGTATGATTTTTTTAATATATAAAAATGTGCATATATTATTTTTTTTACATATATTTAAAAAGGATGATTTGTATTTTATTTAAATTATCGTTAAGAGTAATAGAATTTATTAAGTAAAAATGATCGGAGAGATTCCTTTATTAATTATTTGAACTCTTGTCTAAGTATATATTAGCACAATCCAATGTTGTTGTTGTTTTATATATATATGATTTGATGGTTGCATGTATAAAATTTAGTTAAAACATCGAATAGACAAGAGATTCAAATATATCATATTATTTCATATTCATTTATCGGTTGTTATTTAATAAACAAATAGGCTTTAATCTCATCCTATTTTATATCTTTGGTATCTGTTATATATAAATTTTTCAGTAAGATATCCAAAAGTCTCTCCATTCATTCATTCATTTTTTTTATATACATGTCGTTATTGTTTACGCAACACATTTAGAGATACACACAGTAATTTTTTATTTTATTTATTCACACAATCTGAAATATAAATTAATTTCCGATGTATTTTGTTATTAATCTTGCCAATTTTTTTTTATATAATCAAATAAATTGAGTGATTCAAATGACCAGACTCCGTTAATTTTTTTTTATTATTTGGATTGAATAAGATGACTTAGCTATTTAAATGACAAGGTTCAAACTCAGCTTGGTAAGTGAGCTAGAATATAAGATATGGTATGTTTTGCATATTAACATTTTATTTTATTACCATACAAATTTTATATTTATCTCTGCATTCAAATACTATGTGTTATATTTTATTTTAGTTAATATTACAACGTCAATCATTTCATGTTTGTCTGATTCCAACATAAAAATCTAAATAGATCGTGTTTTATCGTTGGTTCAGAATAACTCGTCTTAGATATTTTTTTTAACTTCTCTAAAATAAAGAGTACAAACTTCGTTGAATAGTTTAATTGAATATCCTCTTTAAATTGGGATGAATATAAATTATAATCATATATTTTAATTATTGCCAACTGATTTTATATTCAATTGTTTAAAGATTCAAATAAATAATATTAATACTCATAGGTGAATAAACATCCAATAGAAACTTAATATATCTCTTATGTAATGTGGTTAGTCATTGTAGAGTTAGAAATGAGCTAATAGAGTGTGGATGATAAATTCTATTGAAGTATTTTATTTTAACATATAAACAAGGAATAATTAAGTATCACCTTATTGGGAGATATGAATAAATTATTTATATATTATTTTATCGCTTCTTAGTAAACTGGATGTAGATTAATTTGTTTAAACATTTAGAGGAGTGCATAAATTTTCAAAGTGTTTATAAAATGATATAAAAACTAATTAATTTCAAAAGAAAATTATTAATTAAACATTAAAGTAGAAAGAATTGTGTATCGCTTATTGAAAGATACGAATAAATGTTTATACTTTCTATTTAACGTTTATTAAATTAGATATATGTTTGGTTCAAATATTATTTTGTTTCAACAATTTAAATAGTGTCTATATTTTAAAAGGTTTTGTAAAATACAGTTATAGGTGCTTAGAAGCTTATCCATTAAGATAAAATGCAGCATGTTTACATAATGAAGTCGATTTAAATTACTACAATAATAATAGGCTAATAAAATATATATTGGAATCTGTTTTAGTTATTGATTCGATTTGATTTTCATTAGATTGATAATCAAGTAGTTAACCTAATCATATATTATTGTATAGGGCAATAGTAGATAGTTTCACTGCTCATTGCAGTTTATGTTGTAATTGTGATGGATTTGTTGTTGTCTGGAGCAGATAATCTCATTATTATTTCGTTTCACATATAGCTTAAACAAATTAGACTTTAAGAGAGATTATTTGTGCTTTGTGATGGTTTATTACATAATGGCGACCCGATTGAGCTAGACTAGATTAATTTAAATTAGATTTTAGATTTTTTCATCAGATCAGATTAATCATTCTACCCATCACCCAGTATTGATCAAATTCCATCAGTTACAATACAAAGGCTACATATATATATATATATATATTGTAGCCTTTGGTTTATTTCATCTATAAACCAATTGTATAAAAATGAAACTAATTATAGGCAAAAAAAAATTTTTTTAAATGTAAGAAAGTTAAAAAGTTTTATTTGATAAATCAATGGCTCAAAAGTAACATCTATAGAGATACAGTTTGTGTTTGTATAAAGGATAGCTAGCATTATTTAATGCAGGGGGGATGATTGATTTTTTATTGTACACTGCTATAATAATTTATGAATATGATAATTGAGAAATAAATATTTATATGGCTAAGATAAAGTCTTTATGAATTTTAATATCTATTACTAAAAAGTTGGTGAGAATTGAAATTGAATTAATTATCAGTGGCTTTAGTTTGACAGTTTCTTTTCAGGAGAATAGGCTTTAAATTTTAAGAAATTATAAATGATATTATGCTTGTAATTATAAGAAATTATAATGAATATTTTGTGTTCATGTAATTTGAATAAGCAGTTTTCTGTTTCATACTCTGCATATGTATGTGTGTGTGATACAGATATATGGGTTTGATTTTTTTTTCCTTTATAGAAATTGACATAATTTTTTATATTATTTCATGATATGTGTGTAAAAAGGAAATATAAATGAATCTGTTCTAATTTATTATTTCTAGCTCAAAAATGTAAATCTAAATAAGAAAGTATTTAAGTAAAAAAAAAGAATGTAACATTTGTTTTACCAAAAAGTGTCAGTAAGCTTATCTTTTGATTGGATTTTCTTTTGATTGCTTTTCCACAAATTAACCGATAATGTGTTAACCAAAAGATAAGGTTTAAGATAAAAAAAAAGTTGTCAAAATTGACAAGTAAGAAATAGTTCAATCGTTCATTCTGAGATGGAATCTTGATTACGATTTGAGAGGAACCACCTGGAGAGGGAAGGGTTAACAGATGTTTTTTCTTCCCCATCCTTGTGAATATAAAAAAGGGGGAGAGAGTGAATCAAGGGGACTTTTACTGATTCAGAATCAATGGGCTAACTAAAATCATTTATCTCTGAAGATTTCTCCGAGATTTTTTTAAATTTTCTTTCTCAGAGTTTAATAATGTGTTTAAGTTTACAGTATAACCAAAATATGAATTTCTAATTCATATATAAGTGGTGCACATTTTTTCTTCCTCAAATCAATTATGAGTAAATCCACTTTTAATAAGATATTCTATGCTGAATGTCACAACCCGTCTATTTGGCTTATTAAAAATTCATGTAAAGAGAGAACTATCAAACTTTTGTATGACATGAAAAGACCAATTCATATTACAATAATTATTTGGCTAGTTAAAATTGGTTTGAAGAAACCGCAGCAAACCTCTGTGTGATATTTAAGAGCTAATTCGCGTTTGATAATTCAAATCTACTTGTTGTCTATATTTTGAGCCTTAAAATGAAAAAGAAGCAGAAAGGGGAAACAAATGAATTCAAACCAAAGAAAAAAATCATCAAAGTGGAAGGTAATCAACAGAACTCTTTTAAAATTTATTAATTAACCTGTAGCTACATTTGATTTAAAATAACTGTCTACGTTTTTATCTATTTTGATTCAAATAACTGTCTGTACGTTTTTATATACATTTGAATAGAAATAGATATCTGTGCTGTGAGTCTATATAGCTATATCCAAATAAAAATGAACTGAATGCAGTAATTAATTGATGGACACTCAAAGGAAAAGACATTGGAAAGAGACTATAGTAATGTTTGATATTTATTCTTTATTTCATTTTGTTCATATAATATGTCATTTATTCTTTATTTTATTTTGTTTATATAATATGTCACACATTTAACCACTAGATTATATTAATTTAATTTTTTTTTTTATGTTTTTAAAATGTTTAAAGAAAAGAGGGGGAAATGATTTTGATCCTATTGAAGTATAAATTCTTACGTAAATTTAAAAAAAGAAATGATATAAAATATTTTTTACTCTTAACAATTTTTTTTTTATTTGTGCTTAATATTAGATATGAAGGGTGATGGGATGGTCATGTGAAAACCATAACTATGCTATAAGTGTTGATGATCTGTTATTAATAAATATTAGGTTATCTTGTTGGCTTGACTGTTTAAAATTGAAATAATTCATATATGTTTTGATTCGGGATCTGGTTAGTCTTTGTCATTTATCTAGACTGTAATCGATGTATGAGTGGGCATATATAAAGCTATAAATGCTTGTCATTAATGAGGTGAAGTTATCATACCATCTTATAGATAAGAAATGGTTGTCTCGTGATTTATTTACCATGGCAGTAGGAGATGACTGAGTTTCACTCCATTTATTTTGTTAAGATAGGCAATTATTAATAGAATTATTACTCAAGTTGTAGAAAATGTTTTGCATGCCAATATAGAGAGTAAGTGTATAGGCAAGAGCTCTTCACATGATTCTAGATTTTAAGAAAAGATCTCTCTCTGGCTCAAGCAAACAGTTGAGGTTGGGAGTTGTTGTTTTTTTTTTTAATTTCCCCTACCAAGTCGTTGCTGTGTGTGCATTATAAAATACTCCATGGTAGTGAAGAATATGAAGAGTGTTTTTTTATGTGGGACAGAATAAAAGTTGCCCTGATGGAATAAGAATTCAGTCAGATGTATATGTATGATGGGGTATGACAAAGATTTTAATTTGGAAGCTAACCGATCTCAGTTTGATTTTATGAATGATGGTAAATTTAAGGTCATCAAGATGGATTGGCATACTGACCTATCAAGATTTATACAGTCAAAAACATAAAGATCTGACAGGCATGAACATAAAAGTGTAGGTTTTTGAATTTAAATCCATCTGCAAGATCAGTAAAAGATTTTTTTCATGGCATATCATCCTTCTTCATAAGAAATGTAAAAGTTATTGCTTGTTGAAATGATTTAGAAATTGATGATTATTTATCATTGCTAGTTGGAATAATTGAAACGAATAAATTATTTTGGAATAGTCCAAGGGATAATGTTTATCATAAAAAGGGGGAAGTAGGAATTTATAGGTTTTCTTAAAGTTAAATACGAAATTCTGGTAAGCGTTTGTTATTTTTTTGTATTTGATAAAGAAATGGGTCAAACCAGCAAATAAGTCATTCAGAAAATGAGTTAATTGAAACATGTATTCGAACCATAGTCTTTAGTAGATCTGAATCATATATTTGAGTGTCGCAATAATATATTTAAATGTGTTTTTTATTTTCATCATTATTGATAATGTAATAAAAATTTATTATTGTTATAGAATTACATTGCGTCTTGTGTTTCATGTTTCAAATGTCTCCAGAATCTACATCCAGCACCTTAAGTTAAAGTAATATTAGTTTATATTTAAATTTAATTACTCATTTTATATTGATAAATGATTCCATGATTAATTTATAGTATTAATTTTCATATTCGATTCACATAATTCATTTTATAGTGATAATTTATTTCCATGATTGATTTGCAGTAGTCATTATTATATTATTTCCATATTCGATTCATATAATTCATTTTTGTATAAGTCACTTTTATATAATTCATTTTCACATAATTTATTTTCATAGTTAATTTCCATAATCTAATTTTATGATTTATTTCCGTATTTTACTTTCATAAGTAATTTTTGATCGATTTATATGATTAATGTTCATGTTTTACTTCCATAGTTTACTTTGGCAAAATATGATAGATTTAGAATTGTTAATTAAAATTTGGTCAATAGATTAAATATAATAGAATAAAATGATAGGGAATAGTTAAGTTAAGTTTAATAGATTTAACCTTTTGGTTTGGTGTAAAGTTGCGAATATTGGGTGCAGACATAAAATCATTTTTTTGATTTCGGTGTTTAGAGTGATTCCCACTAGTAAACTCGTATTAAAATTTATTTTAACATATTTGGGATCATATCCAATACAATGTAATCGCTTATAAGTGCACCTCTTGACAGATCTAGACCTTGATAAAGAGGAGTTCGATTATTAGTCTAAGAGCTAGTTTGGAAGTCAATTAGCATATTATAATAAAATTATTATACTATTATTAAAATAGGGATCATGAATTGATAATTGATCGAAAAATGTATGTGTGTTTTAGAGAAATAATATTAGGGATTCTCACATTAGAGAACATAACACAGACATTCCGTGTTATATAATTGTAGCTATTAAAAGTGTTAGATGCTGAGAACGAAAAATAAAGTAATGGAATTAAATGGGGAGGATTTATTTATGATAATTTTTATCTTGTATTATATTAAATAATAATTTTATATTATGAGCATAAATTATGAGTTCTCTGCATCTATTACTGATTTATTTCCAGTCATATATAAATGAGAAATGTATATAATATTTTTTGTAGTTACCACTCGAGATCAGATATTTATAATAAAGTTGTGGAAGAAAGTTATTACATTATTATAAATTTAATAATAGATTTATCATGAAATATTTGCATGACTAATGCTAGGTTTGAAATTAAGACCATATAGATTGAATGGTCTTATCAATATTATTTTTCTAAGAAACAATTTAGTTGCTTTCTCCATTATCTTCTATAGTCTTAAATGTGTCTAAGGATGATGATCGCTGGTGGGTATTATAATTTATAGTTGCAATTTGATGCCCAGGTATACTTGATTGTATTGTTAGTATTAATAGATAAACACACTAGCCATCCCTTGTTTGATCCTAAAAGTTAATATTAAATTTAATTGACTAGCTACTTGAAATAAATGAGAGTTTGTTGAGGTTAAATAAGTTAAGGATTGCGCTGAGGAAAGTAAAGGTCACATAAAGCGGAAAGATTGGTGCCGCAACGAAGGCCTGATGATGATCTGTGGGTGAGGATGTAATAAAGAGTAAAAGAGAATTAGTTTAAATTTATAGATTTGTAAAAATATATCTTAATTTTTAGTGCCGCAAGATAATCTATGGATGGAAGTAAAACTATAAAGATTTATGAGTGTAATTGTGACATTATATATATATATATATATATATATATATATATATATATATATATATATATATATATATATCAAACATAAGTGTGTGTGTGGATGATGGATAATAAAACATCATCATCAATCTGTTTACTATAGGAAAAAAAAATGAAACGTGTATTTTGTGAATCGATCTATGATATTTGGAAATCAATCAATAAGACATAAATTTAGCATCAATTATTAAAAGGTGTACTGAGTTCTGGATATTGAAATATTTTAAAATTTTTGGATTTTAAAGGTCGAAATTTGTAGTGAATAGATAGATGGGGTAGATTTGTTGTATCATTTGATAGCTTATTGGGGAGTGGATTTTGGCTCAGGTTGTTGGAGGGGAGAGGAGATGTGCACCAATTTATTGAAATCTATATAATTAAATATATACTTGAGTTAGCTAGAAAATTCAGAGATAGGTAAAAGAAAATGGAGTGTGTAGAGAAAGAAATAGAGATTGAGGAAGTCCCAGAATTAGCAGAATTGGTTCCCATGAGTAAAGAGATAATGGAAACTAAAATGACAAGTGTAGATAGCCAAACACTTGTCTTGATGATACAGGAGATGATGAAAAAAATTCAGATGCTCAAGAAGAGATGACGAAAAAAAATGTAGATGCTCAAAAGGAAGAGTTCAACAAAGTAAATGAAAAGTTAGATGCGCAAAAGGCGAGCACTGACACCTTGAGGGAAGAATTAAATGAGACAATAGACAATCAAAATGCCAGATTAGATACCCAGAATAGTAGGCTAGATACACAGAATGAGCACTTGGACGTGCATCAATGTAGCTTAAAAGAAGAATTAAATATATATATTAGAGAGCAAAATAGATGCTCAAAAACCTTTGATAGATAGTGAGTTCAAGGCGCTTAGAGATAGTTGCAACCTAAAAAGTGCTTGATTAGAAAGAAGAATTGACATTTTAGAAAGTAAAGTGAAGGCGGCTATTGAGATGAATCAAAAAGATGCTCAAGAGTAGGTAAAAAATTTAAATTTAGGAGTAAAAGAACAGATGAAGGATATGAGAAAAGATTTGGAGGCAAAAATACAACAGACTGAAGAGCAATTACGGAAGGAGTTCAAACACAAAATTAACAAGAAGTTAGCTCATGATAGACAGGAAATAATTGATCAGTTAAGTTGCCCAATAGATGTAGACTGCAAAAAAGGCAAAATAGTTTTGGACGATCATTTAGAAAATATAGTGTATGATAGTAGAAGCAAAAGAATATAGTAGTAGTAATATTATTAAAGAGACAAGGATTAAAATAGAGTAAAATCACACTTTATATGATTTAGATTTACAGTATGAAGAAATAAAATTTAACTGTAGAATAGCTGAAAAAGACAGTGATCATAATTTCTATGATTTAGAAATGAATGGTAAAGGAAATAAGGTAGAAAAGGCTTATCCATTGATAAGTAGTTTTAATATGAAAAAAAAATTATAGTGTGTAAAACTTTGTCAGAGTATAGCTATAAGAGACAAAAGAGTGATTATGAGAATAAAGGTATTAAGAAAGTTACCACGAGTTTTACAACAAAGATAAGTTGTAAAATGAAAATAGATATTAAGGAACCCATACTCTTTGAATTGGAACATAGTGGCAGTGAGTTGTGGAAAGACAGAAAGCTAAAGTGTAAAATGATGAATGTTTTCATAGAATCAAATTTGTTTAGCTGGAGTAATTTTTTGATGATGGTTAGCGATGAGACCAAATGTAAAATGAAAAGTGATGTCACCGGGTTTGATCCCGTCCATTTATTTGGTCAAATGATGTCTATATGTTTGAATAGTAAAATTAAATATAGAATGAAAACTTTTCTGGAGGGTTTCCTTTAATAAAACAATTTAATATATGATGAATTTGTCATTTGGCAATAAAATTAACAAGATAAAATGTTTGGTTATTGGATATTTTCTTGTGGAATAAAATCTTTGACGGGTTGAAACTAGAGGAACCTATAATGCAAGTAGCTTGAAGCCTGTTCCATTAGAATCCGGATAAGCAGTGGATATGGCACCAACAGACTTGAGATGTGTACATATCTTGTGTAATGTTTAATTTTGATCAGTGATTAATAAATAAATGAAAAAAAAATTATATATAATGGTTGGGGAATGTAGCCTTTGGTTTATTTCATCTATAAACCAATTGTAAGAAAATGAAACTAATTATAGGCAATATTTTTTTTTAAATGTAAGAAAGTTAAAAAGTTTTATTTGTTAAGTCAATGGCTCAAAAGTAACATCTATAGAAATACAGTTTGTGTTTGTATAAAATATAGCTATCATTATTTAATGCAGGGGGGGGTGATTGATTTTTTGTACGCTGCTATAATAATTTACGAATATGATAATTGAGAAATAAATATTTATATGGCTAAGATAAAGTCTTTATGAATTTTAATATCTATTACTAAAAAGTTGGTGAGAATTGAAATTGAATTAATTATCAGTAGCTTTAATTTGTTAGTTTCTTTTCAGGAGAATAGGTTTAAAATTATAAGAAATTTTAATTGATATTATGCTTGTAATTATAAGAAATTATAATGAATATTTTGTGTTCATGTAGTTTGAATAAGCAGTTTTCTGTTTCATACTCTGCATATGTATGTGTGTGTGATACAGATATATGGGTTTGATTTTTTTTTCTTTCCTTTATAGAAGTTGACATAATTTTCTATATTATTTCATGATAAGTGTGGAAAAGAGAAAAATAAATGAATCTGTTCTAATTTATTATTTCTAGCTCAAAAATGTAAATCTAAATATGAAATTATTTAAGTAAAAGAATATATCATTTGTTTTACCAAAAAGTGTCAGTAAGCTTATCTTTTGATTGGATTTTCTTTTGATTGCTTTTCCACAAATTAACCGATAGTGTGTTAACCAAAAGATATGGTTTAAGATAAGAAAAGTTGTCAAAATTGACAAGTAAGAAATAGTTCAATTGTTCATTCTGAGATGGAATCTTGATTAAGTTTGAGAGGAACCACCTGGAGAGGGAAGGGTTAACAGATGTTTTTTTTTCCCCATCCTTGTGAATATAAAAAAGGGGAGAGAGTGAATCAAGAGGACTTTTACTGATTCAGAATCAATGGGCTAACTAAAATAATTTATCTCTGAAGATTTCTCCGAGATTTTTTTTAATTTCCTTTCTCAGAGTTTAATAATGTGTTTAAGTCTACAGTATAACCAAAATATGAATTTCTAATTCATATATAAGTGGTGCACATTTTTTCTTCCTCAAATCAATTATGAGGAAATCAACTTTTAATAAGATATTCTATGCTGAATGTCACAACCCATCTATTTGGCTTATTAAAAATTCATGTAAAAAGAAAACTATCAAACTTTTGTATGATATGAAAAGACCAATTCATATTACAATAATTATTTGGTTAGTTAAAATTCATTTAAAGAAACGACAGCAAACCTCTGTATGGTGTTTAAGAGCTAATTCGTGTTTGATAATTTGAATCTACTTGTCTATATTTTGAGCCTTAAAATGGAAAAGAAGAAAGGAGAAACAAATGGATTCAAACCCAGGAAGAAACTCATCAAAGTGGAAGCTAATCAACAGAACTCTTTTAAAATTTATTAATTAACCTGTAGCTACATTTGATTTAATATAACTGTCTACATTTTTATCTATTTTGATTCAAATAACTGTCTGTGCATTTTCATATACATTTGAATAGAAATAGATATCTGTGTTGTGAGTCTATATAGCTGTATTCAAATAAAAATGAACTGAATGCAATAATTAATTGATGGACAATCGAAGGAAAAGACATTGGAAAGAGACTATCGTAATGTTTGATATTTATTCTTTATTTCATTTTGTTTATATAATATGTCATTTATTCTTTATTTCATTTTGTTTATATAATATGTCACACATTTAACCACTAGATTATATTAATTTATTTTTTTTATTTATGTTTTTAAAATGTTTAAAGAAAAAAGGGGAAAATGAATTTGATCCCATTGAAGTATAAATGCTTACGTAAATTTAAAAAAAGAAATGAGAGAAATGATATAAAATATTTTTTTTTATTCTTAACAAAAAAATTTTTTATTTGTGCCTAATAATAGATATGAAGGTGATGGAATGGTCATGTAAAAAGCATAAGTATGCTACAAGTGTTGATGATCTGTTATTAATAAATATTAGGTGTATGTTGTTGGCTTGACTGTTTAAAATTGAAATAATTCATATATGTTTTCATTCAGGATCTGGTTAGACTTTGTCATTTATCTAGACTGTAATTGATGTATGAGTGGGCATATATAAAGCTATAAATGCTTGTCATTAATGAGGTGAAGTTATCATACCACCTCATAGTTGGGAAATGGCTGTCTCATGATTTATTTACCATGGCAGTAGGAGATGACTGAGTTTCACTCCATTTATTTTGTTAAGATAGGGAATTATTAATAGAATTATTACTCAAGTTGTAGAAAATGTTTTGCATGCCAATATAGAGAGTAAGTGTATAGGCAAGAGCTCTTCATATGATTCTAGATCTTAAGAAAAGATCTCTCTCTCTGGCTCAAGCAAACAGTTGAGGTTGGGAGTTGTTGTTTTTTTTAATTTCCCCTACCAAGATGCTGCTGTGTGCATGTTATAAAATACTGCATGGTAGCGAAGGATATGAAGAATGTTTTCTTATGTGGGACAGAATAAAAGTTGCCCTGATGGGATAAGAATTCAGTCAGATGTATATGTATCATGGAGTATGACAAAGATTTTTATTTGGAAGCTAACCGATTTCAGTTCGATTTTGTGAATGATGGTAAATTGAGGGTCATCAAGCTGGATCGACATACTGACCTATCAAGATATATACGGTCAAAAACGTAAAGATCTGACAGGCATGAACATAAAAGTGTAGGTTTTTGAATTTAAATCCATCTGCAAGATCAGTGAAAGATTTTTTTCATGGCATATCATCCTTCTTCATAAAAAATGTAAAAGTTATTGCTTGTTGAAATGATTTAGAAATTGATGATTATTTATCATTGCTAGTTGGAATAATTGAAACGAATAAATTATTTTGGAATAGTCCAAGGGATAATGTCTACCATAAAAAGGGGGGAGTAGGAATTTATAGGTTTTCTTAAAATTAAATACGGAATTCTGATTCCATGCCTGTAAGCGTTTGTTATTTTTTTTGTATTTCATAAAGAAATGGATCAAAACAGCGAATAAGTCATTCAGAAAATTAGTTAATTTAAACATGTATTCGAACCATAGTCTTTAGTAGATCTGAATCATATATTTGAGTGTCACAATAATATATTTAAATGTGTTTTTATTTTTATTTTCATCATTATTGATAATGTAATAAAAATTTATTATTGTTATAAAATTACATTGAGTCTTGTGTTTGATGTTTCAAATATCTCCAGAATCTACATCCAGCACTTATAGTTAAAGTAATATTAGTTCATATTTAAATTTAATTACTCATTTATATTGATAAGTGATTCCATGATTAATTTATATCATTAATTTTCATATTTGATTCACGTAATTCATTTTATTTTGATAATTTATTTCCATGATTGATTTGCAGTAGTCATTATTATATTATTTCCATATTCGATTCACATAATTCATTTTTGTATAAGTCACTTTTATATAATTCATTTTCACATAATTTATTTTCATAGTTAATTTGCATAATCTAATTTTATGATTTATTTCCATATTTTACTTTCATAAGTAATTTTTGATCGATTTATATGATTAATGTCCATGTTTTGCTTCCATAGTTTACTTTGGCAAAATATGATAGATTTTAAATTGTTAATTAAAATTTGGTCAATAGATTAGATATTATAATAGAATAAAATGATAAGGAATAGTTATGTTAAGTTTAATAGATTTAATCTTTTGGTTTGTTGTTATGTTGTGAATATTGGGAGCAGACATAAAATCATTTTTTTGATTTCCGTGTTTAGAGTGATTCCCACTAGTAAACTCGTATTAAAATTTATTTTAACATGTTTGGGATCCTATTCATTACAATGTAATCGCTTATAAGTGCACCTCTTGACAGATCTAGACCTTGAGAAAGAGCAGTTCGATTATTAGTCTAAGAGCTAGTTTGGAAGTCAAGTAGCATATTATATTAAAATGATTATACTATTATTAAAATAGGGATCATGAATTGATAGTTGATTGAAAGATATATGTGTGTTTTAGAGAAATAAGATTAGGGATTCTCAGATTAAAAAACATAACACAGACATTTCGTGTTATATAATTGTAGCTATTAAAAGTGATAGATGCTGAGAACGAAAAATAAAGTAATGGAATTAAATGGAGAGGATTTATTTATGATAATTTTTATCTTGTATTATATTAAATAATAATTTTATATTATGAGCATAAATTATGAGTTCTCTGCATCGATTACTGATTTATTTCCAGTCATATATAAATGAGAAATGTATATAATATTTTTTGTAGTTACCACTCGAGATCACTTTTTGTGGAAGAAAGTTATTACATTATTATAAATTTAATAATAGATTTATCATGGACTATTTGACTGACTAATGCTAGGTTTGAAATTAAGACCATATAGATTGAATGGTCTTATCAATATTATTTTTCTGAGACAATTTAGTTGCTTTCTCCATTATCTTCTATAGTCTTAAATGTGTCTAAGGATGATGATCACTGGTGGGTATTATAATTTATAGTTGCAATTTGGTGCCCAGGTATACTTGATTGTATTGTTAGTATTAATAGATAAACACACTAGCCATCCCTTGTTTGATCCTAAAAGTTAATATTAAATTCAATTGACTAGCTACTTGAAATAAATGAGTTTGTTGAGGTTAAATAAGTTAAAGATTGCTCTGAGGAAGGTAAAGGTCACAATATATATATATATAATATCCATTAACCCTTTAGGTAATATCACAATATATATATATATAATGTCCATTAACCCTTTCAACAATGATTATTTAATTGGCCGAATGAGTTAAAAATCAAAACTTTTAATTGGCCAACTCACAACTTTAACAAAATCTATTGTTAAAATAGATTCACTTTTAATAATATAAATAAGTTAGTTTCATTTGTAAAAAGTATATTACTAATTTTTCAGATTATGAAAGTAAACGAAAGTCTGTTCAAAATAAAATTTGATTTATAATTTAAAAAATATTCAATTGCGGTGAAATAAAGTAACCGCTATTTGACCAACCAAAAAGATTGCTGACGCAATCAAACACAAACTTTTTTTTTCAGTTTAACATTATGATAAATATGTAGCAATAAATAAATAATTCTTTGTAATATCTTAACTCTTTTTCTAAAATAATTTGATTTTTAGTATTATTTTATCAATAATAATTTGTAATTCAATTGAAATATTATTTAAAATGTTGTAAACATTCATTTATCATTTTCGTAATAAAAATCAAAACGATCATAACTTTTTACTTTTTGGCAGCCATTTTCCTTTTTGACAGAAGTTGGACAGCCAATATGATTCAAGAAAAGGTGGTGAGGAGGCAGTGCTTTGGTTTTGTTTGACATATATGGTCATTTTTATTGATTTTTTTACTTGTAAAATAATTCTGAAGAGGGCACCATCTTACAGAACTTTTGATTTTCTTTCGAATGACGTATAATATGTATACGTGGGATAAAAAGTAGCCGATTTAGAGTGATGTCAAATCTACTCATTTTTTTACGAGTCAGGCAGTTTAAAGATTAATTTAAAAAAAATTGTAATTATAATATAAAAAAATAATAAATTTAACAGTTATAAACTATTGTAAAGTCTTTAAATCTGCAGAAGTACTTTTGGTTAATTTTTTAAATTTGCCTCAACTGCCATTAATTTCAAAAAAACAAAGCTGAAGCAAATGCCATTAATTCAAACCCCATGAATCCCATTTTTAATGTTAGCAGCTTGTCTATTTATTAAATGCATTTGATTCCTATTTATAAAAATTACCTCCTTAATTTTTCTTTTATTATGGTTTCTCTCTTCATGAACAATTTTCACACTTTCAAAATCAAATTTAAATTTATATTTACATGTTTTTTTTTCATGATCAAAGAAAACTGAAGCAGTCATTAAATCACTATTATTCTTACATTTTTCATGCTTGACTGCTTTAAGTGTGTAAAAAGTAAGAATAATTGTGATTTAATGACTGCTTCAGTTTTCTTTGATCATGAAAAAACATGTAAATATAAATTTAAATTTGATTTTAAAAGTGTCAAAATTCTTCATGAAGAGAGAAACCATAATAAAAGAAAAATTAAGCAGGCAACTTTTATAAATAGAAATCAAATGCATTTTATAAATATACAAGCTGCTAACATTAAGATATGAGGATTCATGGGATTTGCATTGATGACTTTTGCTTCTGGTTTGGTTTTTTTTTAATTTAATGGCAGTTGAGGCAGGTTTAAGAAATTAACCGAAAGTACTTCTGCAGATTTTATAAAGACTATTTATAATAGTCTATTACCGCTAAATTTATTATATATATGTCATATTATTATTACTATTTGCGGGATATTCCATGTAGTGAAAAAGCTAAATGCTGACGTTTCAGTACAATATCAAGTACCTTCCTCAGAGCATCCTCTTTCTCAAATCATAAGGATGCACGTGAGATTTAAAATCGTTTTTATCATTTTCTTTCTCCTCATATTTAAATTCTATTGGTTGAGAAGTTTTAAAATTTATTTTCTCTTCCAATAGCTTCTTCCAAATGTTGTTAATCTTCTTTAATTCACACCTTTCATTTATGCTCTTGGGCCTTTTAAAAATCTCTATAGCTTCTCTTAGCAATCTCTGGTCATATTGTTCAATTTTTGCTAAAATATTTGTTTTTTCAAAATTGATATCATGATTTGTTAATTTATATGAGAATAAATAGCTGATGAATTGGATTTTTCTCTCACTGCCAGAATGTATTCTTCCTTTCTAATATTTATTCTATGATTAGTCTGTCCTATATATGTATGTGGACAGACCCTACATGGAATTTCATATACACCATGACACTCCAAAGCAATTTTATCTTTAGGAAGTGGAAATATTTCGTTAATTTTTTTATAAGTAGTGTAAATTGTGTGAATATTATTATTTTTTAAAATTACTAATTCTATCAATTACTCCTTTTATATATGGCAAAATTGTCTTAATTTTTGATGTATAAAATTAACAAATCATGATATCAATTTTGAAAAAACAAATATTTTAGCAAAAATTGAACAATATGACCAGAGATTGCTAAGAGAAGCTATAGAGATTTTTAAAAGGCCCAAGATCATAAATGAAAGGTGTGAATTAAAGAAGATTAACAACATTTGGAAAAAGCTATTGGAAGAGAAAATAAATTTTAAAACTTCTCAACCAATAGAATTTAAATATGAGGAGAAAGAAAATGATAAAAACAATTTTAAATCTCACGTGCATTCTTATGATTTGAGAAAGAGGACGCTCTGAGGAAGGTACTTCATATTGTAATGAAACATCAGCATTTAGCTTTTTCACTACACGGAATATCCCGCAAATAGTAGTAATAATATGACATCTTTTATCCATGAAAATATTAGAATTAATATATATATATATATATAAACTGTATGAGTAGGATGAAAGCCATAATTTTACACAATTGATAGAATAACGTACACCTATTCTACAAATTGAATATTTATTATCCCATTTTGAAAATATTTATAATTTATGATTGAGATGTTTATTAGGATATTTACCTAATGCATACTTATTCAGTTTCTCTTTATGTTTATTACATTATCTTGTATACAGAGGTAAAACTCTCCATACAGTAGCACCAATTAGAGCAAGCCAGAGTAATTAATGGATACAAGAAAGTGTGTATAAAATCCTCTTCTAGTGCCTACTCATCCAATATCCCAGACTAGTTTTAGCTTGTGGCTATTATCAGTGGGGAGACATGGATCTGAATGCTACTCGACCTAGACTTTAGCATCTAATACAACCCTCCACTAACCATCTATTATTGGATATGAGACACTGTGATCTAATACAACCCTCCCCTAACCACCTATTATCATTTTTTTAATTATAAAGGTTTGAATAAAAACACAATGTTTTCAATTCAAGCTCAATTGTTTAGTCATAGTCATATATATTTGAATTCAGTTCAGCATATGTATATTTTGGTGTCTTTGATTCTTTAATAACCCTATTGGCAGGCCACTAAATATTATATATCACCATTCTTTACACTTATGCAAGCTTTTACAGAGAGACAAAACTCTCCATACAGTAGCACTACTTAGTTCAAGCTAGAATATCAATGGATGCAACCAGAAACACTAAAATGTATAAACGGGCTTGAATTGAAATCATTATTTTTTTTTTCATTTTGAACTCAAAGATATATAGTTAACTAAAAAGGTAATAAATGGCTAGTAGAGGCTTGCATTATATCCTAAGTTCTAGGTGCAGTAGTCTCAAATCCAAGGCTCCTCACTGATGAAAGCCACAATCTAGAATCTAGTCAGGGGATAATGGATGAGAAGGCACTAAATGAAATTTTATGCACAAAACTTTCTTGCATTCATTGATTACTCTGACTTTCACTGAGTCTCACTATTGTATGGAGAGTTTTGTCTCTGTATTAAAAGCTTGTGTAATCATAAAGAACGCAGTGGTTTAATACATTACCCTTTATGCCAAGCATATCAAATCTTTAGAAATTGAACCAAATTTTGACCGTTATTTTGGTAATAATAAAAAAGTACATGCAAATGCTTATCAAATCCTAAATAAAATAAATTAATCAATGAGAATGAGAATAGCATGTAAATAACAAACATGACTTATTAAAAATGTACGTGAATATAATAAAATTTAAATTAATGATGAATCAAATAATTAAATATTCGATAGTATTAATATTTTAAATACAAGTATAATTTATATACCTGGAGATTATATGTAATGTCGGGGATTTGACTACAGACTTTCAAGCTCCCTTCAGTTATCAATTCTATCTAATACAACCGATACACATGACTACAGGCATGTGAAAAAAATAAATGACCTCCAATCGTACTGAACCAGCACTCATCATTTATTCCATATAAACTGAGCACTGATTATATATGCGTATGGAAGATGATCTGGATCAACTGATAAGTGGTGTTTCAGCACCAAATACTTTCATTGGAGATCATTTATCTTTTTCACGTGTGTGCATCGGCTGTATGAGATAGAGTTGATAGCAGAAAGGAACTTGAAAGTCTGTATTCAGATAATTATAAAAATAAATGAATACCTGATATGAGCAACATTCAAAACTCATTTTATTTATCTTGACATTTTTTAATATTTTCTTCATCTAAATTCGTTTCTGTATTCTTTAAAAAAAAAAAAAACAAATTACCGAAATAAATAAATATATTGAAGATTATTTACATGAGTTCGTGAATAAATCTATGCCTCACTACTAAAATTGATGCACGCATATAAAATGAACTTAAAATATTTGCAAACCAATAATATAAACTATTTGACTATGCATTCCACTTGCTATCATTATATATGTTTGTTTATCATCTATAAAAGTGTTTCTCGGTTGGTCGTCTGCGGCCCATTGGTGATCTGCAAAAAAAAAATTTAGTGGTCAGCAAAAAGCTTATAAATTTTGTTCATATTTAATATATATTTTTACAATCTTCTAAATTATGATTAACTTATTAAATTTATTTTTAATTCAAATATTTTCTTTTGTTTGTTGGTTGTTTTATTCGTAGAGTTCATAGAAAATAAACAAGAAACAAAACACTATAAGAAATATATATATATATATTTCCTAGTATCAGTCATCTCACAGTAAAAATACAGCTCCCTTAACAATTTTGTGCGAGCGCACTTTATGCGCGAGATAGACTTTAGTATGTATAAAAATAACCTAATAATTGTCAGTCATATGTACTAGGTAGTTTGTCCCAGTCAGCTGATTGTAATTGCATTGGTGTGCAGTGATAGAAATTACTATTTAATAGTTGGATACTATAAATAAAAATATATTAATTACTTGATATTGATAAATAAATAATAAGAAGAAAACATCAAAAACTATTACAGAAATTTTTGAAAAACCAAGTAAAAGTATTTTGAATGCTATTCAAAATATTATTCACAAAATTATTTGCTTTAGGCCAAAAAACGTACTGTTATTCAATTTAATTCCATCCCGATTATTTGAAATTTGTTTTCGTTTTTTGGCTTGAGTTGGAAGAAAAATTACCCAAACCTCAGTGCGTTATTTGCTGAGAAATTTTATCCAATAAATGGTTGAAGTCAGCGAAATTATTATATGTTATTTACAGACCAAACATTCCAATCTACAAAATAAGCCACTGGATTTTTTTTAACATAAAAGTGCTGAATTGAAAAAACAAAAATTATATTTTAGAAATTTTATTTTAGTCGATAAGCATCTTATAAAAACATTATATTTAGTTGCTTTAAGGATTGTTATGTGCAAATAGCAACATTCTATTGCAGAAAATTTAATTAAACCATGTTTAATGGAGGTGTATTCTGAAATCCTAGGTAAGGTTGCTGGAGTCAAAATGAAAACTTTGACGCTTTCTAATCATACTATTGGACATGGATTTAGTGAATCAGTGACTAATGTTGAAAATCCATTAATATCAAAAGTATGCAAATCATTGTCTGCAATTCAAACACTGGAATTTGTAGATGTTACCAATAAAACAATACTTTTATGTTATATACGTTATATTGATTACAAAATCAATGGTGTAAAAAAAATTTTTGTTATATTGATCTTCCTAATCACACAACTTCGGGTATATTTAAAATAAATGATAATTACATCAAAAAGAACTCATTTAATTGGAAAAATTGTTTTGGTTTTTTGTACTGATGGACTGGCAAGAATAAATGGAAAACATTCAGGAGTTCCAAAAAAAATTAAAGAAGTAGAAGGTGACAAAATTATTTTTACTCATTGTGTTATACAGAAGCATTAGCTCCTAAAAAATATTTACTGATTTAAACAATGTTCTTACTCAATCGAATTATATTAAATGCAACACTCTAAATTGAAGACCATTTTCAAGTTTATGCAATGAAATGGGATCTGAACATGAAAATTTACTACTGCATGTGGAAGTAAGATGTTTGAGAGGTAAAATAGTAATAAGACTTTCAGTATTAAGAAGTTGAAATATTTCTAAAAACAAAAAAAATCGGAATTGAGAAATATTTGCCATGACAACATTTGGATTGCTAAACTGGCTTATTGGTCAATGTACTTACATTAATAAATGAAATGTATGCGGATTCGAACTCAGACTTTCACAAGATCCTCAACTCTCCATGCCATCTCATATTGTTGACCCACCTGACCACACTCATGTTGAAAAAATAAATATTCACCAATATACATATAAATGAACTAAAATTAAGCCTGAAAGAAAATAGTAATATTTTTGATTTATAAAATAAAATTGTCGCATTCAAGAAAAAAATCAAGATTCATTTTCAGAATTGATAAATGAGGTTGATATAAATATCAGAAAATTGATAAATACTGTTTATGGACATTTAACAGGACTTTGTTGCACTTTTGATTGATATTATTCACAGAAAAAACATTCGAGGAAAGGTGATATATAGATTTTAAATCCATTTATAGAACAAGAAAATAACCTAATGATTAGGAACAGGAAAAATTAATATACCTAAGTTGCGATGATACATTAAACTTATTTATTTTGACTTGTATAACTATAGTTTGGATTTAAATTAAAACTGAATACCAAGAATAATATGAAAAACCTTAAGCGCTCTGTAAAATTATCTTCTAATCCCATGGAACAAAATTTCTCACTTTACTAATGACAATTGAGATGAAATTTTCCAGTTTAGACGAGAAAAATAAAAATATTGATATTGTGATTCAAGAAAATGTAAGCCTTTCTAAAATCAGTAAGGAAGAATAGTCAATCATAAATGATAAATTGAATTTGTGCACAAATCTTTTCAAAAGTTCCATAATGAAAGAAATCTGATTATCTCTATCACCAACATAGATATTTCAATTATGAAATTTCCAACAGAGAAATTTTAAAACTTATTAAGAGTACAATAAAATTTGTAAAATTACCTGTAAGATCCTAGACCATTCAAACAATAGATATTTAAATATGGAATTGTATATAACCATACAAAGCAAAAATTCCAAAAGAATATCCAATACCTAAATGATAACACCATCTGTTTTATTGATACTAATAGATAGCTTTCACTCTCAGTGCAGATCAAAAACTGTCATACAAAATTTATACATCTCAAAAATCTTTATCCATATCATAAAATATTTAACTTTAAATACTTATTACAAAAAAAGCTATAGTTCCTATTCTCACCAATATAGCAATATTGAATCTCAGATCAAATAAATTCATTAAGGCAATAGATCATGACCTTCAGAGGTGTGCCACCATGATGCTTTCTTTTTCAAGACAGAACATATTTAATTAATTCATATCAAAACCATTACTGTAATCTTTGTGGCTTATAAAGTCATAAAGGTCACTGCTATGTTGGAACCCAACTATCCTTTCCAGGAAATGAACATTCAGTGGATATCCCAATGATAAAATTTACAATATCTTCAATCAACAACAACCAAGATAATACAAACCTTAACCAATCATCAGTACTCATAATTATTTATTACCCAATACCTAGGGTTAGAGATTTACTCTAAAATAAATTCATGATCAATTACACATAATTTTATAAGGGACTGCAATAGTGATAATACTGGGAATTGGATGTCCAAAGAAAATAAAACAGAATATAAATTTGTATAAACAAAAAAGGAAAAGAAAAATGAAAGAAGACAAACTACAAAAAGTGAATGAAAGGGCTATAAACTTAAAACTTTATAAACAACTAACTAAAGGTAGGCAGTATAAATACTAAAATTGTTCCACTAATTACCAAGAAAATCAAATTTAATAAAACTAGTAGAGAAGAATAATAGCTCCAGAGAGAATCCCAAATATTGGACTACATTTTCTCAGGACAATAATGATCAGTTAACCTAAACAGGAGTTGATATTCATAAACGTACAAGTCAAAGTAAAAAAAAAGCAGCAATACACCCACCAATAATGATAAAAGTAAATAATGATGGACTCAATTTTTTTAAATCCTCAGAAAAGAAATATTGCGCAATGCAACCTTCATTGAAATTAAATATACAAATAACATAAAACAAGGATTAGTAATACTTCCAATGAAATTTACTAGTATGCCAAATATATAGGAAAAGCCGAACGTGTTAAATTTTCTTTGTGGATTTATATCTTATTTATTTTAAATTATATATTAGTATAATTATTTTTAACTGCCAAAACTCTTTTAAATGTAATGTATTTTTAATCACTTTTCAAATAATGTATGAAATAGAAACTATAAGTAACAATTAATTTAAACAATTATTTGAAACATTAAAATATAAAATTTTATTTATTTATTTTTCTTTTAAAATAATAAAAATAAATCCGAATGATTTATTTCATATATATCAGCAAGATTAAACCCTAATATCACTGATATAATCAGATTCCACATTTACATTAAAGAAAAACTTGTATTTGAATTATTTTTCTAATTATTATTTACCTGTATAACAAGCTTATAGGAATTAATAATCTCAAGAAAAAAACCAAGTAAATAATGTAACATTTTATCTTTCTTTTTTATTTTTATTTAATTGTTCTCTCCTTTTCTAGATAGTCATTTTAATAAACTAACTGCTTCAATATATATATATATATATATGCAAAACAAAATAACATTAAATTACAATCTTTGATTAGGAACACATATATTTATTTTAATTTATTTCTGGATTGTCTTTTTCTTTTTTTATATATATGAAATAAACAATAATAATTACGATTTGCCTATAAATATATGTTTATGTTAAAAAGATAGAGTATTAATTAAATGCTTAAAATCTATCAAGCGCATGTGTAATGGAGTGATCCCTAATTATTATTGCAGTTTAAAACATAGCGCTATATAAATATATAACTCGTTATATATGTTTAACATTACATTAATAGGAAAAACATCTCTGTTTTCTTTCAAAAATTATATTACAGATGTTGTTTTTTCTGTTTAATAGCCTAAATAATTTAAATATTAGAAACATTAAACAATATATCACTTTAACATGTGTTTTTTTTTCTTATGTTTAAATTAGTCATTTATATTACAATAGTTTAAAGTAATTATTTAAAACAATAGAATTATTTATTCATTTATATAATTCCAACTTATTAGTGTTTTATATTTTATGACCAATTTCTGTAATTACCTTTTTGTGAGACATTTATTCCTTCTCTTTATAGCACAAATCTGTCTGATATATATATAT
The DNA here is from genome assembly GCA_028023455.1 of Epiperipatus broadwayi. NCBI lineage: Eukaryota > Metazoa > Onychophora > Udeonychophora > Euonychophora > Peripatidae > Epiperipatus > Epiperipatus broadwayi. The sequence goes on from JAQFVV010000366.1 coordinate 64,168, forward strand.
ATCAGGTTAATTTTCACTTAAGTTTGTGGTCGTGTGGATGTAAAGGAGAAATTGTTTTGATTCATTATATGTATAGAGATTTATATTTTTACATAAATTTTACAAAAATAATAGCAATTGTAGTATAAACTATTTATTATTTACACTAAAATAATCATAACTCATATACTACAGAATATACAACAAGTGAACATATGAACATATATAGAAATCAATATAAACAGCAAATAATATATATGATACCTGAATGTGTAAATCATAATTTTAAAATATTAAATAATAAATAACTTGCAGCAGTATTTTCTATTGCTGCCATTTAATCTTTTCCAAATATTTTCAGTATAAAATGGATATAATTAACACTGGCATTAAATTTTTGCAATATTCACCAAGCTATTTTTTTACGTTAGCGCCTTGTCTATTAAGGCCATTATTCCATCTGTAAATAAAGATAGCTTTAATACTATTCATCTTTTTGTATTATTTCTTTTTTTAATGCAAAATTTTCAAATACTAACCAAATACAAAATGCCCACTACAGTTAAATTTATAATGATGGAATATAGATTTATGGGCTTTATTTATTATGTCTTCTTAAACTCTCTCTTATAGAAATCGATATTCTTTAAATCATTTTTTTTTCAGTAAACATTGTATCTCATCAGTGTACAAAGTTCTATGCAAGCAAATAATTTTATAAATTATATTACTTTTATGCACTTTACTAATACTATTCTTAGATAGTGATTCCATTATAAGTAACTCTGTAATTCTCCGAATAAATATAATTTTTAATTTTTATTATTACTTTTTGTATTTTCTGGTAATGAAATCAAATTTACATTTTATTGTAATTCACTCGTTATTTGCCGTTCGTTTAAAATTTTTAATTACTTGTTTAATGTATCTAAATATCACACCCTATTGCCAACATTTTTTATACTTAATAATTAATAATTTCATTGTTATTATTTATATTATGTATTTTATCATTTCTAGCTGAGCAATAACAGTAAGTTCGCAATTTTATACTTTACAAAAATATTAATTAAGAGCTTCTTTGAGCTATTGGTACGCTCTTTGTATTACATTTTTGTAAATACAAGCTTATAAAAGCAATGTCACGTTATATATGACTTGCTTTATTGAATATTAGAAACATTAGAGCCAAATTTAAACTTAAAGTATGTTTTGATGGCACTTGAGTTGTACATGTCCAAAGCATTGCTGTAACCTTTGGGATTTAAAAATTCATAAAGATCTCCATTGTGTTAGAACACAATTACTCCCTCCAGAAAATGAACATTCAGTAAACATCTCAATGATGAAATGTACAATACCTTAACTAATACAAACCTTAACCAATCATTAGTACCTATAACTATTGATTACCCATCACCTAGGGATAAAAAGGTATTCTAATATAAATTCATGATCAATTACACATAATTTTATAACGAACTGTGATAGTGATAATACTGACAATTGGATGTTTAAAGAGGGTGAAAAAGGAAAAATCAAAGAAAAAACAAAGAAGACAAACTATAAAAAATAAATGAAAAGGCTATAAACTTAAAACTCTATAAATAATTAACTAAAGCTAGGAAGTACAAAAACTAAAACTGTACTACTAATTACCAAAAAAATCAAATTTATTAATACTAGTAGTGAGAAGAATAATAGCTCCAACAAGAATCCCAAACATTGGATTACATTTTCTCAGAACAATAGTGATCAATTAACCATAACAGAAGTTAATATTCCAACAACAAAAAAAGTCAACATAAAAAAGCACCAATACAAAAACAAACTTACCAATAGTGAAAAAGGTAAATAATGCCAGACTCAAATTTTTGAAATCCACAAATCAAAAATATTGCACAATGCAATTTTCATTGGAATTAAATATATAAATAACATAGAATAAGGACCAGAAATACTTTCAATGAAATCTACTAGTATGCCATTTATACTGCAAATGACTAATAAGTGAATTTGCTTTGAGGATTTATATCTTATTTATTCAAATTATATAATAGTGTAATTATTTTTGACTGCCTAAATTTTTGTAAATGTTATGTATTTTTAATTACTTTTCAAATCATGCATTAAGTAGAAACTATTTGTAACCATTAATGTAATCAATTATTTGATACATTAAAATATAAAATTTTATTCAATATTTTTTTTGTTTTAAAACAATAGTAATAAATCAGAATGATTTATTTTTCCCATATATCAGTGAGAATAAACACTAATACAATTCGGTTCCATATCCACAATGAAGATAAATTTGTATTTGAATTATTTTATCTAATTATTATTTACTTGTGTAACAAAATTATTAGAATAATAATCTCTAAGAAAAAACTAATTAAATAATAAACATTTTTTGGTGCTGATTTAGTATGCGCTCACGGCCGCCATTTTGAATTACAAGAACCACCCAAACCATGCTGAAACATCCAACCGATAAATGACATCACTCAAAATGGCCATTTTCGTAGGAAAAAAAAAAAAACAAAAATCGGAATTTTCATATTAGTCAATCACGTGACTAAAATGGTAAAACATAAAAATCTTGATTTTCATTAAAAAATCACGTGATTAAAATATTAAAACACAAAAATAGCAATTTTAATAAAAAAAAAAAAATCACATGATTAAAATATTAAAACACAAAATCGTATATGCCAAAAGATTACAACTTATAAAATCTGAATGCTAAAAATGGTAAAAAATAATGATGAAAAGATTTTAAGCAATAATTATATTTTCATTCACTTATAGAAATGGAATCACGAGACCAAAAAGGCGGTAAAGATCTTGAATACACATTATCTACATCAATCTTTTTAAAAAAATCATAAATGCTATAAATCCAAGCATTGTAATAGCAAATCTCAAAAAATTAAAAACGCTATAAATCTAAGCATTCCAAGCATTGATAGCAAATCTCAACAAATTAAAAACGCTATAAATCTAAGCATTGTAATAGCAAATCTCAAAAAATCAAAAATGCTATAAATCCAAGCATTGATAGCAAATCTCAAAAAATTAAAAACGCTATAAATCTAAGCATTGTAATAGTAAATCTCAAAAAATCAAAAACACTATAAATCCAAGCATTGTAATAGCAAATCTCAAAAAATCAAAAACACTTTAAATCCAAGCATTGTAATAGTAAATCTCAAAAAATTAACGTATCTTATGGCATTTAAAAATAAATCATAAATGCTATTTGCAAAAAGAAAGCTTATTCCTGTCTTCAACAGTATATACTAAATCAGTATTTTAAAAAACAATATTTAAAAACTATAATGCTAACGTAACATTAAACAGCCTAAAATGTTACAATGGAAAAAAGTGCGGGAAAAGAAAAAAAAGCAAAAGAAGAAGCTAATATTGAAAATTAAAAAAAATTACACAATCCTTTAAAATAAATCAAAAACGGTAATTTATAGAGTGATAATCAAACATTGTAATTGTAAATCTCAAAAAAATTAACTTATGTTAAGGCATTTTTTTAAAAAAAATCGTAAATGATATTTACAAAAACCCTTTAAAATATAGCGATCACTAGAAAAATAATAAATGCTATTTTAAAAAGCTCAGTCCGGTCTAGCAACGCTATATACTAAATCAGTATTATAATTTTAAAAAACAATATTTAAAAACTATAATGCTATAAATCAAACATTGGGTTGCAATGTCACATTAAATAGCCAAAGGTTATACTATGGAAAAAAATTGCGGGAAAAGAAGAAGAGGTGAACATTAAAAATTAAAAAATACTTTAAGATAAACCAAAAATGCTAATGTATATAGTGATGAAAATCAAATATTGCAATCGTAAATCTCAAAAAATTAACGTGTTAAGGCATTTTTTTAAAAAAGTCGTAAAACCTAAATATATATACATAGTGATAATTAGAAAAAAATGATAAATGCTTCTATCAAGATTACTCCGGTCGTTCAACAATATATACTAAATCTCAAAAATCAGTATTATAATTTTAAAAAATTATATTGGTAAATGTGAAATGGCTGGAACACCCATCACTTTCAACACTATCAACAAATAAAAAACCTAATTAACTTATTTTTAAAAATATAATAATTTATATTTGGCTTTGGGATTATCCTTCTAACTAAGTGTTATAATAATGAACCACAAATCTGAATAATAGACAGTTAGCATTTATTTAAGTAATTTTTTTACCAATATTTTAAGAATTTTAAAAAAATTACCAACATTCTCAATCGGATGGATGGTCATCGCTCAGGCTAAATTTGGTTCTTCCTAGATCTCTTCATTACTGCAATTATACTTTTAAGATTTAGGTTTATTACTGTAAAGAAGATGCCAGTAAAATTAATTTATTCAGGAAATATCGCAGCTTGATATGGTCTCTTTCAATTTTATTTTTAAAACTGTGTATTTAAGTCTCACACAAATAACAGCAGGAATGTATGACGTAAGATAATTTCCAAGAATTAGAGTTTAGGATGGGCCTTTGTCTTACTAAGATAAAAGTGTTAAGTTAAACTTTCAAATTTAAAAAAACAACAACTGTAACCCAGCTAATGGACTTTTATGCTTCAAGCCTAACATCATTACGTATGTAATCTTATAATAATGTATTTTGATGTATAATAACGTATGTGTATGTGCACACATCTAATATATAAATATATTTATTTATATATTAGATGTGCGCACATACAAGTTGCTTTTTTTTAAATTTGAAAGTTTAACTTAACACTCTTTCCCTAGTACGACGAAGACCCATCCCAAACTCTAATTCTTGGAAATTATCTTACGTCATACATACCTGCTCTTATTTGTGTGAGACCCAAATACACAGTTTTAAAAATAAATTTGAAAGAGACCATATCAAGCTGCGATATTTCCTGAATAAATTAATTTTACTGGCATCTTCTTTACAGTAATAAACCTAAATCTTAAAAGCCTAACTAGTCATCAAATGCAAAAGAGGGGTAAAAATTTATAATAAATTAATGATTTAAAAATATAATCGCACTGTAACATATTATACGTCACAACTTGTACTCATATATATGTATGCCGATACATGTATTACTTATAAGATTTTAGTTTTAACACTTTAAAGACACAAGTAAAATTATTTGGTAATTTATTATAAAAAATATAAAAATAAATTAATGATTTAAAAATATAATCGCACTGTAACATATTATAAGTGACAACTTGTACTCATATATATTTATTCCGAAAATATTGCAAAAACAAAAAAGAGACCTTTTCATTAATATTAAAAAAAAAAAAAGAAATATAAAGGGTGTGTGTTCATGTGATCATATGATTTGAAAATGGGTATATGAATGACTAATAAAATATATTCTTTATATTCACTTATTGTTGCTAATTCTGTCTATCATTCCGTTTCACCTTTTAAGTATCATAGTAGGCCTGTTTGTCAAATTCAAACCCATCCCAGGCCACGTGTATAATCCTATAATAATGAACTTTGATGTATACTAACGTATGTTTACGTGTATGTGCGCACATCTAATATATAAATAAATATATTTATATATTAGATGTGTGCACATACACATACGTTATTATACATCAAAATACATTATTATAAGATTACATACGTAATGATGTTAGGCTTGAAGCATAAAAGTCCATTAGCTGGGTTACAGTTGTTGTTTTTTTAAATTTGAAAGTTTAACTTAACACTTTTATCTTAGTAAGACAAAGGCCCAACCTAAACTCTAATTCTTGGAAATTATCTTATGTCATACATTCCTGCTGTTATTTGTGTGAGACTTAAATACACAGTTTTAAAAATAAATTTTAAAGAGACCATATCAAGCTGCGATATTTCCTGAATAAATTAATTTTACTGGCATCTTCTTTACAGTAATAAACCTAAATCTTAAAAGTATAATTGCAGTAATGAAGAGATCTAGGAAGAACCAAATTTAGCCTGAGCGATGACCATCCATCCGATTGAGAATGTTGGTAATTTTTTTAAAATTCTTAAAATATTGGTAAAAAAATTACTTAAATAAATGCTGTCTATTATTCAGATTTGTGGTTCATTATTATAACTCTTAGTTAGAAGGATAATCCCAAAGCCAAATATAAAATATTATATTTTTAAAAATAAGTTAATTAGGTTTTTTATTTGTTGATAGTGTTGAAAGTGATGGGTGTTCCAGCCATTTCACATTTCCCAATATAATTTTTTAAAATTATAATACTGATTTTTGAGATTTAGTATATACTGTTGAACGACCGGAGTAATCTTGATAGAAGCATTTATCATTTTTTCTAATTATCACTATGTATATATATTTAGGTTTTACGACTTTTTTTAAAAAATGCCTTAACACGTTAATTTTTTGAGATTTACGATTGCAATATTTGATTTTCATCACTATATACATTAGCATTTTTGGTTTATCTTAAAGTATTTTTTAATTTTCAATGTTCACCTCTTCTTCTTTTCCCGCACTTTTTTTCCATAGTATAACCTTTGGCTATTTAATGTGACATTGCAACCCAATGTTTGATTTATAGCATTATAGTTTTTAAATATTGTTTTTTAAAATTATAATACTGATTTAGTATATAGCGTTGCTAGACCGGACTGAGCTTTTTAAAATAGCATTTATTATTTTTCTAGTGATCGCTATATTTTAAAGGGTTTTTGTAAACATCATTTACGATTTTTTTTAAAAAAATGCCTTAACATAAGTTAATTTTTTTGAGATTTACAATTACAATGTTTGATTATCACTCTATAAATTACCGTTTTTGATTTATTTTAAAGGATTGTGTAATTTTTTTTAATTTTCAATATTAGCTTCTTCTTTTGCTTTTTTTTCTTTTCCCGCACTTTTTTCCATTGTAACATTTTAGGCTGTTTAATGTTACGTTAGCATTATAGTTTTTAAATATTGTTTTTTAACATACTGATTTAGTATATACTGTTGAAGACAGGAATAAGCTTTCTTTTTGCAAATAGCATTTATGATTTATTTTTAAATGCCATAAGATACGTTAATTTTTTGAGATTTACTATTACAATGCTTGGATTTAAAGTGTTTTTGATTTTTTGAGATTTGCTATTACAATGCTTGGATTTATAGTGTTTTTGATTTTTTGAGATTTACTATTACAATGCTTAGATTTATAGCGTTTTTAATTTTTTGAGATTTGCTATCAATGCTTGGATTTATAGCATTTTTGATTTTTTGAGATTTGCTATTACAATGCTTAGATTTATAGCGTTTTTAATTTGTTGAGATTTGCTATCAATGCTTGGAATGCTTAGATTTATAGCGTTTTTAATTTTTTGAGATTTGCTATTACAATGCTTGGATTTATAGCATTTATGATTTTTTTAAAAAGATTGATGTAGATAACGTGTATTCAAGATCTTTACCGCCTTTTTGGTCTCGTGATTCAATTTCTATAAGTGAATGAAAATATAATTATTGCTTAAAATCTTTTCATCATTATTTTTTACCATTTTTAGCATTCAGATTTTATAAGTTGTAATCTTTTGGCATATACGATTTTGTGTTTTAATATTTTAATCACGTGATTTTTTTTTATTAAAATTGCTATTTTTGTGTTTTAATATTTTAATCACGTGATTTTTTTAATGAAAATTAAGATTTTTATGTTTTACCATTTTAGTCACGTGATTGACTAATATGAAAATTCCGATTTTTGTTTTTTTTTTTCCTACGAAAATGGCCATTTTGAGCGATGTCATTTATCGGTTGGATGTTTCAGCATGGTTTGGGTGGTTCTTGTAATTCAAAATGGCGGCCATGAGCGCATACTAAATCGACACCATTTTTTCTTTCTTTTTTTATTTAATCATTATTCTCTTTTTTACTAAATTGTCAGTGTAAACGAACTGATTCAATATATATTTACAAAGCAAAATACCATTAAATTACAATCTTTGATTAGGAACACAATTATTTGTTTTTGTTTAAGTACTTTTCTTATATATATATATATAATAAACAACAGTAATTAAGCAATGAGGATTGCGAATTCCTCAACAAACTTTGTGATAAATGCTTAGCTAGAGAAAACATGTAAAATATCTCTGTCAGCCCCTCCCCCAAACCTCTGCTCTGGCACTCCTCAAAGAGGTGCTAGGGTAGGTTCAGAATACTAGATCTAAAAATACCAACCCAAAACCAGCATTTAACTAAAAGTTATCTATTGAGTGGAAAATCTGAAATTTTCAGACACCTACATGTCTTCAAACCCATCTATCCAACTCAAATAGCTATATGGGGCTGAGAGCTCTTCAGCCATACCATATATTAGTAGTCTTAGCAATATAACATTGCATAAGACTTAAGGCAGAGACTATAAATAGTCAAAATAAGTCATAGATCACATGACAGAGATATTTTAAATACTTTCTCTAGCTAAGCATTTATCACAAAGCTTGTTGAGGAATTGGCAATCCTCATTGTTTATAACTTACAACTTTAAGAGAATAGTGTCATGTGATATATGACTCTTATTTTGACTATTTATAGTCTCTGCCTTAAGTCTTATGCAATGTTATATTGCTAAGACTACTAATATATGGTATGACTGAAGATCTTTCAGCCCCATATAGCTATTTGAGTTGGTTAGCTGGGTTTGAAGACATGTAGGTATCTGAAAAATTTAGATTTTTTCACTTGATAACTTTTAGTTAAATGCTGACTTTGGGTTGGTATTTTTAGATCTAGTGTCTGAACCTATCCTAGCACCTCTTTGAGGAGTGCCAGAGCACGAAACCATGGTCAGAGGTTTGGTGGGGGATCCTGGCAGAGATATTTTAAATGCTTTCTCTAGCTACACATTTATCACAAAGCTTGTTGAGGAATTGGCAATCCTCATTGTTTATAACTTACAAGCTTAAGAAAATAGGGTCATGTGATCTATGACTCTTATTTTGACTATTAACAGTAATTAAGATTTGCATATACATATACATTTAGGTTAAAAGAATAGAGTGATTCATTCTTTCTTTTCAAAAGAATTTATCATGATTTGGGAAAGAAGTGTATTTATTAAATGCTTAAAATTTATCTAGCCATATGTAGTGTAATGATTCCTAATTATTATAACAGTGTAAAAACATAGCTCTATATAATTCAACAATTAGTTATATATGTTCAACAATACATTAGAAAAAAAACATCTTTGTTTTCTTTGAAAAATTATATTATAAATGATGTTGTTTTTCTGTTTAATAAACTAAATAATTTTAACTATTAATTTTTATATTAAACCACTAAACATCACATGATTACCATTTATTATGCTTGCTCATAACTCTTATTAAAACTTCCCATACAGTAATGCTACTTGGTGCAAGCCGGACTAATCAATGGATACTAGAAGGCTTGTGCATAAAATTCCTATCAAGTGCCTACTGAGTGGCACTACTGTATGGAGAGTTTGCCTGTTTTAATTTTTATATTACAAACGTTAAGCAATATATCACTTTAGCATATATTTTTTTCTTATATTTAAATTAGTTATTTATATTACAATCGTTTAAAGTAATTATTTAAAATAATATGTTTATTTATTTGTATAATTCTAACTTTTTAGCTTTTTAGATTTTATGACTAATTTCTACAATTAACTTTTGGTTAGACATTTCTTCATTCATTTTGTAGCACAAATGTGTCTGATACAAATATACCAGATTAATTTTTACTTAAGTCTGTGGTGGAGTGAGTTTAAGGCAGAAATTGTTTTTGCTTTATATTTAAGATTTATCTTTTTACATAAATTTTACAAAAAATAATAGCAATTGTAGTATAAACTATTTACTATTTATACTAACACAATCTTAACTCTTATATACTACAAAGAATATAACAAGTGAACATATGAACATATATAGAAATCTATATAAACAGCAAATAATATACATTATATCTAAATGTATGAATCATGATTATTTTTAATTTTAAAATATTAAATAATAAATAATTTGCAATAGCGCTTCCAATTGCAGCCGTTTAATCTTTTCCAAATAATTTCACCATAAATTGCATACAATTAACACCGATAATAAATTTTCACAATATTTACAAAGCTATTTTTGTACATTAGCCCTTGTCTATTAAGATCACTACTCCATCTGTTAATAAAGATAGTTTAATATTATTTATCTTTTTTATTATTCATTTTTAATGCAACATTTCAAAACAAATCAAATACAAATTGCTCACTACAATTAAATTTATATTGATAAAATATAGATATATGGGCTTTCTTTGTTATGCCTACTTTGACTCTCTCATATAGAAATTGATATTCTTTAATTAAATAATTTTTTCAGTAACCATGTATCTCATGGGTGTACAAAGTTATATGCAAACAAATAATTTTACATATTACATTACTTTTATCCACTTTATTAATACTATTCTTAGATAGGGATTGCATTATATGTAACTCTGTAATAGTCTGAATAAATATAATTTATAATTTTTATTATTATAATTTTTTTCGGTATTTCATGGTAATGAAATGAAATTTATATTTTATTGCAATTCACATGTTATTTAACTTTTGGCTAAATTTTTCACTTATTTGTTTAAGGCATCTAAATATATCCTATTGCCAATATTTTCTTTGCGTAATAATTAATAATTTCATTGTTATCATTTGTGTTATATATTTTATTATTTATAAGTGAAGAATAATATATTAAATTAGCAATTTTATACTTTAATAAAACATTAGAACCAAAGTTTGTCTAAAGTATGTGATGATGACATTTTAGTTGTATTTATATGCTGGACTATTTCCCTGTTGATATACCAACATATTAATACAATTAGAGTCAGAGTGTACAAATTGTATCTAGCCAATAAATCATTTTATATAGCTTATAATGAAATAAAATAAAAACTCATACAACATTAGATACAAAGCAAAATCAATTACCAAAATTTTCTGGCAATGACGGTTTCTTTTATTACATGAATATTTCTTTTTCAAGTAAAAAAATTAACATTTTTCTTCAGATCTGCTAATTACATTCAAACATTTTATTGTTTTATTGTCAAAACACCATTTCAGTTATTTAAATTATTTAATCTTTTATTTAATTTAGTAATGCTGTCTTTTATCCCACAAAATTTTGATTATATATTTTAATATGTCAGTTGTTGCACTCAGACTAATGAAGAGCTCTACAAGTGACAGATAATGGAAGGATTTTTTAACTATGACAGCCAAATGTCAATGACAAATAAACACTGTTTGGTACTAGACTTATAGCTAAAGATGCCGCTTTATGGCACCGTTTTCACGCTAAAACACATAAAAATGTCGTTTCCATGGCCGACACGTTCGAACCCGCATTTTCTGTAATGCAACTTTTTTGTTGTGCTACAGATTGCAGGCCGCGATGTCGTGCTGCAGTACAGCATGTATGTCGCATCACAGCAAATAAATTTTCTAAATTCACACAGTTTATAAAATGATTACGGCTTGGTGAGAGGTTGTATGTATTTGAATTGGATGGATGTTGTGTTCATGGGATTTTTTTTATTTTAAAGTATTGAAATATTTAGATTTTGTAAAGTAATAATTATCAGACTTTTTACACCGTACTGTATTGAAGTTTTAAGTGGTAAATGTTGACAAGATATATGTGTAAAGTGAGTTGGAATTAGGTAATGCATCAAGTAATGTACTGTTCTTAACATTCCACAACACAAACAAGATTCTACCATGTGTATATTTTTGAAGTAAAAAAGAGCGGTAACACAAAATTATCCAGTAAGAAAAGTACAAATGTACACTGTTCTTTTAAATGTCATAAAAAGCATATATTATAAGCATGGTTAATAAGTAAAGAAGACATTATATATCTATATTATATATATTGTAACGGTCAGGTTTGTACATTTGCTCGACAGACTGAGAGCCCAAGCCAGAGAACCAAAAGCTGACCAAGTCAGGATAGTAATACCCTACGTCTGATCATACCTCAACTCTCTCACTCGTGCTTCCAAGTCAACCCATCGCGAATGACATGCCTGAGGTTACACTCGATATCTCTTTGATCGCGTTCCAGCAATAGCAAAGCAGTAAAACATGAGATGACTTAACCAGTGATTCATAAGATAGTGAGCAAGTAATGAGACTGAGACAAATTTATATTTCATAAATTTAATATAACATTTAATAAATACTAAAGCATAGTAACTGGTGTATAGCTAGCTCACACGCAGGTGAGTGTATTCTCATGGTTATAAAATAATATCACAGAGCAATGAGTGGATTCTCAGGGTTATCAAACAATATTACAAAGAAATGAGTGGATTCTCAGGGTTATAAAATAATATTACAAAGCATTGAGTGGGTTCTCAGAGTTATAAAATAATATTACAAAGCAATGAGTGGATTCTCAGGGTTATAAAATAATACTACAGAGCAATGCATGGATTCTTTAGGTTATCAAATAATATCCAAAGCAATGAGTGGATTCTCTAGGTTATAAAATAATATTACAAAGCATGACTTTTTAATAAGCTTATGTCATCTTTCATGTTCTAATTCATGCCATGTTTTATATATTTGAAATCGGTTATAATTAGCTAGAGTGATCGATTTATTGATGAATGATAGAGATTATATTATTAAGTTTATATCATTGTTACTAAGTTTGAGTTTATATTATAATTACTAAGTCTAAGATTATATTATAAATATATTCAAAATCATATTATAGAGACATTTGCGTGATATATAATTGTTATACAGATAAACACATTAAATCAGACTCTAGATCGGATCAGCCGAAGTACTTTCTAGGGAAGTTGAACTGAGACGTGATGGCAGTGGAACGTTAGATTCTAGTGCGTTAGAAACTAGAGTATCCGATAAGTGCGACTCGAATGCATTCTTAATTGGGTTTATTACCTAGTAAACGGTTCCCTAACCGATCTGCTTGCTATAATGGAAGAGGCCTTTTTATTAAGTGAGCCCTTTGGAAACGCTTTGGTTCCGTTAAGTACGAGTAACTGTCACATTTGCCTAAACTTTCGAGGCGTGACTTGATGAAATACGAAGAATTGTCGCAGTGGCCTAAACTTTCGAGGCGTGACTGGACGTTGAACAATCTTGAGATGGGCCATTATATACATAGCAAGTAGATGTGCATACTTATGCAAATTAGCAATACATTCACAACGCTAGAGTAATATTTTATAAATTAATTACGCCAAAATCTTAGCTTCTTCAGTGCTACTACCACCGGTCAAGTTCATAAACGAGATTATTAAAGTATAAAATAATGGCGATAATGAGAATCTGATTTAAGGTTTTTCTGCATAGTTACTTATAGAACTGGGAACATCAGTTATAACTACATCTAATATCAAACTGATTTTTAAATAATAAAATATGAGTCATAAAATAGCTCACGCAAATTATTGATGTTTAAATAAATTACACATCTTAAATAATTCGTCAAAATAGATCTTACTAATAATGAACAATGGGTTTTAACTAACGAATGCAAATCTATATTTTAAATCGCTTGCGTAAAATATACTTTTTCAAATAACTAGCAAAATACATATTTTAAATCACTTACGCAAATATAATTCTTAGATAATCTGGACAAAAACTGCGTTTTAAATAATATACGTTTTAACTAACTTTAATAAACATTTTCATTTTAGCTAACTTGAGAAAAGATGCTTTTAAATAATAGACGCTAAATATACCTTTTAAATAACTTTAGCAAAACATTTTCATTTTCAATAACTTGAGAAAAAGATGTGTTTTAAATAATATACGCAAATATACATTTTTAAATAACTTTAGCAAAAGATTTTCGTTTTATAGAACTTTATCAAAACACTTCACTTTATATAAATTGAGAAAAGATGCGTTTTAAATAATATACGCTAAATATACCTTGTAAATAACTTTAGCAAAACATTTTCCTTTTCAATAACTTGAGAAAAGATGCGTTTTATAATAATATAAGCAAATATACATTTTTAAATAACTTTAGCAAAAGATTTTAAATAACTTGTTCGGGCATTATAAATATTGATTCACTCTATCACAAATATAATTCAGAAATGAGTCTTGACTATATTCTTTATATCGCAATACTCTGATATGATAAAAGAGATTACTCACTCCCCTCCCCCCGATAATTTATTAACACACAAGACTCCGTTCCGATAAAACACAGCATAAATTAATAAACATGAACTTAAAACTATAGATAGATGACATAAGAATAAATTGCATAAACAATCAATAAGATTTATTATTTAGAAATGAATTTCTTGTATAGTTTTATAGAATTAGATGTTTAGGATTATTTAAAATTATTAATGATCAAGCAAGAATTAGGATAGTGTTCTAAGATTTAAACAAATTTAAGAAAAACATTTTAAGATAAACATTTTTGTTGAACATTTAGAAAGATAATTAATTATGTGATTTAGTTAGCTAGCTTTCATTTAGAATACGTTTTAGTTATGAAATTTAATATTTGTCAGAAAGGATTTACCGGAAAGTCTTTAAGGCATGGTTCATTACGCTTCTCTTTATATTCAGTCAGGCTAGGCTTCTCTTAGGTTGTAGTCTGGATGTAGCTTCCGCAAATTTATCTCTGTGGCAGCTTTCCCCATTTCTGTGGTCTCTCAGGTACAGCTTCTTTCTTACTGTGATGGGCATGGTGGAGGTTTTCTCTCATCGGTAGCCGCTCGTGGAAGAGCAAACGGCTGTCTCTTTGTCTCTAGCCCACTGTCATCTTTGTAGCAGCTTTGATGGTAACTTTTTAAGATTTAGCTTTTTTAAACTGCAGGAACAATTTTCTTACTTAGCTTCAGCTCTGGCCTTTGGAAATAATTTCGGCAGCAATTACAATGTTCACACCAACAGCAAAACTTAAGACGGATGATGATAGATGATGGAAGAGGTTAGGTTAGAGATTTGGTGGCTATTTGGGCCCTTTTTAATGCCATATTTTTGACAGTAGTAACCTCCTACTTTGAGTCATGCCACATCACAAGATGACTAGTTCCAACTAGCCTTTAACCAAATATCCAGTTAGTAAAAATTTTAAGTATATCTAAATCTGGACTTGGTAAGACTCTATTGTTTTAATTGACGTCATGGTTAAAAGATATATTTTCAAGAGAATGGTCATAAGCAATTTGTAAAGATTTTTGTATAGATTTATGCCTGACTGAATATTATAATTGGTCTCGGTTATAATTTTTAAATAGGTCAAATTTTAGCCAAAGATTTATTTTTAGAACGAAGTGTTAAAACTGATAACTTTCTGCTTGTAATTTTAAGCAAACAAAAGAATTGAAAACTTTAAAGTTATTTAAAATAAATACTGACTTAAATAATTATTGAGAAAGACTATTGAAAAATAAGTAATATTATAAATTTAACTTATTATGCTGCTATATAGATAAATTTTAATTATACAGTTATGTTTATTTCAGTTTTAACAAATCTAACAGACTATGCTCGTATATAAATATTTGAGACTGTAATTTTATATTAATAGGACGATTATATACGCACATACTCGCAATATTATAAGCAAAGTTTTTAAAATTTTAAGAAATACACGCCATCTGAGTACAACAAATATATACTCTTATCGAAGATAATAGGTGAAACAGATGTAGCTGTTTCAATATATATATATTTGTTGTTGTTTAAAAAAGTTTTAGTTTCTTTCTTTTCTCTGATTACTGTTATACTTTGTTGAATATAGTTTACGGTTATTGTTATCATTTATTTTATAGTAAAAAAAAAATATTTACAAAAATACGATTTTGATATTTTTTATTTTAGCATTACAAACAACAGAACACTAACCCTAACCAAACCTAACTCTAAAACTATCCCTAAACTAACCCTAAACCTAACCATAACAACTTTTACTTTTTGTTGTCATTTTATTTGAAATAAAAAATAGTGGTAATATCTGTTTGTCTGTAAAATATATATATAAAACAAAGACTAAAAGAGTAAAAAATAGCGATAACACAATAATATCTGTTTCTCTGTAGAAATAAAATGTAAAAGGAAGACCAAGAAATTTTACTTTTTATTCCGATTATGAGTTTTTAAACAACAAGAAAAAAAAGCGTAACCCAGTAAAAAAATCTCCGATAGAAAATTGATTATTCTAATAAAGCAAACTAAAAACCGCAAATCAAATTGTAATTTGTTTATTTTATTTTACATTTATTATGATCATTTAATTTGTATACGTTAATAAAAAATAATATTTAAAATTAAATAATATTTAAAAAAGATGATTTTCTTTTGTTTTTATTTTCGCATTACAAAAACACATCAAAATGATTATAATTAATGGCCCGGGAATGATCATATTTTATAGTTTTAACTTGAAAATGGCGCCATCGAATGGCATCTTTATCTATAAGACAAGCACCCACTGTTTGACCAAGGGATCCAACTGTCTTGTAGAGTAAGAAATTGATTCATTAAATGCTAGATGTTTCTACTACAAACAATTTTTTTTCTGTTTCTCTCTTTTTCTTTTTATTCTTTAAAATTATTGTAGGCCCAGGCCATAATCCCCTTATATTAAAGGTGACTATGAGATAGTGTGTTGATGCTTCAAAAAATCATTCTTTAATTACATACTTAATTCTTCTGGCATCAATTCTTTTTTTATAGCTCAACCTATCAACAATTTTATGGGGGCATGATTAATAGACTAGCTGTCCTTAATTATGTCTTTCATCAAGGCAGTGAAATAGTAGTTTGTATGTTTAGACAGCCACATTAAAAAACCTTCCTGACTATCACAGAAACACCTTGAAAATGTCTTTTAGAAATAGTCTGTCTCAGAGTTTGTCTAGGTTGTTGCACCTAGTAGATTATTCATTATGGTGGGAGAAATAATAACAATAATAATAATAATAATAATAATAATAATATTATTATTATTATTATTATTATTATTATTATTATTATTATTATTATTATAATAGTGATAATAGTAATAATAATGAGGAAAAATACTCGACATCATCTAGCCACATTCATTAATAAACTAATACAAATCAAAGATAGAGATAAAACTATTCCTAGACCAGATTTATATGCTGCAACTTGGTCACTGTTAAATGAAAAATCAAGACTATGAGAAATTCAAAACAAAGACAACTGAAAATGCTGAGGTTGAAGCATTATTTATAGACTATGGAACAAGGAACAAGTTAGCTACAAGGAAAAAAACTTTTGTTTAAAGAAAAGTAAACCAAAACTGTAAATTTTACTGAATCAAATTGTAAATACAATGTAATAAAAACTATGTAAACCAAAGAAAGTAATAAAGTACCTTTTGAAACATAATAATAATAATAAGAATAATAATAATAGTAATAATAATAATAATAATAATAGTAATAATAATAATAATGATGATGATAATAATAATAACTGTGTCAATGCAGAAGAGTATGGTAGTATTAAAAATGTTATAAATACATTTTTTCCTAAATATAGTTACATGGAATGTGAGAACTTTTCATGATACAAACTCTTTAAGACCACAACAATATTCTGCAATATAATTGCTAAGAGCCATCCTGATTTAAAATTTATCTAATTGTTTAATAAAATGTTTAATAGAACAAATGGATAGAAAAAATATTTTTGCAGAGAGGTAAGTCACTAAATTAAAAAGAAGGATGGACTATTCTGGATTTCCTGCAATGTCTAATTTAATATTTTTTATTGTTGAAATTCATCATTGTATCAATGAAAACTTAAGGTGCCAACATTTTTCTTGTAAAATGGCAGTAGTTTTTGTTTTATTAATGTTTATGTTCCAGCCTTAGATTCAGACAATTAATATATAACAACTCTTTATTTCTTGTTGCAATGAATTATTAAAAGATGGTATTTTCTTTTTTTGGGTACTTTAATGCACATGTTGGTGAAAATAGTATCAAAAATTATTGTAAATTGTGGTATTATTGATGCTGTAAATTTGAATGATTTGTGATTACTTAACCTTTGTACAACATATGCATTAACTACCACAAACATTTTGTTCTGAGAAAAAAAATCACTACAAAATGGATGTGGATGTTCAAAGTAATAGCATTTAATAAATTGCATTACAGTATGGAGTTAAAATTCAAGAAAAGTTGATATTACTAAATCATTTATAAATACAAATTATTGGACATATTACATATTTGTAGCTACTAAGTTAAAATGATATTGCATTTAAAATAGATGTTATTTAACCTTATTCATAAAAAATGTTGATTTATTAGAAGAATTTTCTTTATATACTTAATATTCAACCATTATTCAACATTAAAATAGAGATTTCATATCTACAAGACACGTTATCAGTGCTACTATTCTTTAGTGGATAATTTGCATTTGATTTTAATGCAAAAATATCACAAGAAAAGAAAAAGTTCTAAAAAAAAAATTTAAAAATGATCTTTATTATTTAATATCTAGCATGCAGGCTATATATATATATACACACACCTGGGTCTCATTTTACGTGATAGATAGGTTCCTCAGAAAACACGTGCAAACGAAATCATGCAAAAATAGATGTAACTTATCTTGAAAAAGGGGGGATACGGACTGTGATTTTTCAAAAATCGCATAAAAGCAAAGCACCAACATAAAATTACTTTAAAATTCGCACAAAAAAAAAAAGGAAATAAAATATGACTAATAAAAAATTTCAAATTTGAAAAAAATTGATACAAGACAAACTTTTTTTAACTATAATATTTAATTTTATTCAAAACAATATATTTTTATGCATAATTTACAGTAATTTATATTTTTTTATACACGTTTTAATTATTATCGCTATTTGCCCGTAAACAGGTTCATTTGCAAACTGATAAAAAAATCAGATTCTTCACAAGAGGAAATACAACTGGCACCAATGTCACTCTCATGTTGTGTTAATTAATGGTCATCTGGTGATAACGTAATTAGTAATTAATCTAACAACTAAAAATTAAATTCTTATTTTTGTCTTTAATTTTCAATTTTAATTGTGCCCTCTGCTATTACTCACCTTTTAAAAATAAACTTGTGAACACTAAATGATTAATAATTGATTACGTTCTTTTTTAAAAAGCAAAAACAGAATGTGATTTAAAATGCAAAATTAACACGCACAATGTTTGAACAAATTTATATTATAATCTTGTAAAATTTAATGTGGGTATACACAAAATGTGGAAATCATGATTTTAATTTCAATATTTCATAAAATCTTACTATTATAAAGCACTGAAAATATTGAAATTACTAAGTTGAAAGTCGAATTTCAATAATGTGCTATTACTTTCAATATAACGTAAGTGCGCAAAATTTATTATTTAAAGTAATAGCGCAATATCGGAGGTCTACTTCCGGTGAAACACGAATTGCATAACTTCAAAATTGTGTTAAATAAGTCTGCATAAAAAGAGACCCAGGTGTATATATATATTAAATTCCATTAGTATATATGTAATAATATTATGATTCGATGTCTGTATTTTTAAAGCAATATACTTAATTATATAACTGAATATTTGTAAATACAGTAACTAAATAATTAAAAAATTTTATTCAGTTAGGAGCGCTTTCATCCCAGTAATCTGTGTCAACTAAAGCTTTTCTAACTAAAGCATTTCAAAGCTTTAATTGACACAGATTACTGGAATAATCTAAAGTGCTTCTAAGTAGATAAAAAATTTTAATTATTTAGTTACTGTATTTACAAATATTCAGTCTATATAAGTACGTATATTGCTTTAAAAATACAGACATCGAATCATAATATTATTACATATATACTAATGGAATTTAATACGAGAAATGAAATGTAGATTATTAAAGAATGATGATATATATATATAAAATACCTGTACAAACAATGTAATGTATAGGATATTTTGAGCTCAGACTTTCATATGACCCTCAACTCTCCACACTATTTTATAATACTGATCAACTTGACCACATATATGTCTAAAAGTTAAAAAATCACCAATATATGTATTCCGTGCACTGACCAACTGACGAATGTTGGTTTAGCACGAAATACCTGTATTAGTGATTATCTTTTAGAGATATATGTGGTCAAGGGTATCAGTAGTATGAGATAGTGTGGAGAGTTAAGAATCGTGTGAGAGTCTGACTTTTATTATTATAAGTTGAAATGCTGCTTGGTAATTGTTAAAGGAGTTAACTGTATTCATTTCATAAAAGAAAGTTGTTGGAAAAAGATATAAGGCATAAAATGAAAGCATATTTCAAAATTAAAAGTTGTAATTTAGATATTAATTATATATATATGCACATAAAATACTATTGTTTTATTTTTTATAAGAGCAATAAATCTTCAATATGGAAGAAAGAAATTATTCCTCATGAACCGGGAAGAACTATTTATGTCGTCAGTCTTCAGAATTTATCTTCAGTTACAACCTATGAAGTGTATATAAGATTAGTTTATCATGATGGAACGTTAAGTCCAACAGGAGGAACAACTTTCAAGTTCACAACTTTATGTGCAGGTTTTGACTTTTTATTATATTTAACTTAATTATTTTTTAAAAAAATATTGATTAATAATATAATAATAAAGCCTTTAAATAATTATCATTTGCAACTTGTTTGAAAATATGCAAAATAATTGGATTATTATAAAAGATTAATAAAACTTTATAGAATACTGTATATAGATAAAAAGTTAATAATTATATAGTCATTCTGAAAAAGCAGACAATAATGCGAGCGTCTTATGTCAGATTAGTTTTGTTTTTCATTTAAAGCCTATTGCAAAGCATAGGCTGCAGTATTAGTTTTCTAAAGAGAAACAGTAAAGAAAAATATATTTATCACAAAACTATTTAAACTATAGGAAGGTGAATATTTTTACTATTTAATTTTTGAATTATTTTTTAGTAAGAATATGTATCCATTTTGTGACCAACAATTAAATGTTTTGTTTGCTTATTTAAAGGTTTGCTATCTAAAAATATTTTTAAAAATAAAGTGAAAAATATGCTAAGTTTTACCAGTTGTCAGTTTGGGCTTGACAAGCAATGGCAATAACTAAAATTTCAGAAATGTGTTCATATTGTGTACATTTGAATTTAAATGTGTGTATGTGTCTATATATATGTATTATGATGAAATTATTCGATATCTATATTTCTTCGAAATTATATACGTAATCTTGTAATTAAATATTAATAACTACAATAATATATATATATATGTAAAGTACAACTTTAAAAACATTTATCCACGTAGGAGCGGTTTTGACTAGATCATGCTTTCAAAGTTTAGTCTTTCCACAATCCATTAATTTTAACGTCTACCGCCTGTTTATTTATTAACATAGTTTTCTTTATTTTCCTTTTATTATTGTTTCTTTCAATCTGTAATATTTTCACATTATTATAGTCAAAATTAAAACCACATATACATAACCTATATATATATATAGCCTTGAACATTATTACACTTATTGTTTAAGTTATACTTTGGATGCATGGTCAGATCAAGCTGTGCAATGCATAACATGATTACATTTCCAGACTGTGGCCCACCTTGACTGCTAGATTCAAATCCTTGCCATCCAAATAATCAGTATGCTTTGGATGATAGGCACATGATCCACTGCTTGAAATATCTGATGATGAGCTTGCACTCTGCCTCAGGGTCCAACACATTTAATTTACTCATAAAATAACTCCATACTAGTTTACTTGTGATGCAGTAACAAGAGAAAAAGAGAAAATAGATAAAATAACAATTAAAGCAAACATTAATATTTAATTAATTACACATGCATATATTTAATACAATATAAAATAACAAAATAAATTTTACATATGAAAATTTTAAATGATTAATTTAGGCTGTAGTTATAATAGGCCATCAAAGAAAGTTCATTTCATTTAAAATTAACTGTGTACACAGCTATTTAAAAGTATATTTACCCAGGTTTTATTTTGTACATATTGTCCAATAGTTTGGGCTTCCATTTGGTTTTTCTTTCCAATTGGTTGGCCTTTTGTTCCTCCATTGATGGCTTTCTTTCCAGGTTTAGGTCAAATAATAAGAGAGGGGGGTATATGTCAGCTTTAACTTTATAATCTCAGCATTAGGTGGGATAGTTTTTGACTAAGGGATTAGGACAGAAACCTTGACAGATTACTTTTATGGCTTATGTGACCTCTCCATTAATGTTGACCACAGCAGTAATCATTAGCTTACTACTGCTTTGCAATTTCTGAATATTATGTATTTTTTTAGAAAGAATCCAAACTCTGGACTAATAAAAATTGATTACTGGAATAACTTGATGACAAAATACAGACCAGATTGAATAATAATAGAGAGAGGTACTTAATATACTTTTTTCTCCTATTGTTTTAATTTCTTATCATTATTTTTAATGTTGATTTTAACTTGAAATCTGTCTTCTAATTAATTTTACATTTCTGGTTATCCTAATGCTTTGCTCAGATTCATCTAAATAATCTAAGTTTTTTTAAACAATTCAACTATTGATTTTGATTTTATTATCAAACAGAAATCTTTTAAAGTAATTACATAATGAAAGTTTTACAAACATTTTATTTTTACAGACTGATTTTTAATCTGATTTCACATTGGCTTATTTTATACATTATAAAAGTTTTCTTTACAAAGAGAGAGATAAAAAAGAGTTTTAAATTTTTTCTAATTCTATTTTAGATTTCTCCTCTCTTTTGCTTAGAAGTTTTATTCTAAAAGAAAAATATGACATGAAATTTTATTTTTACAAGTTTGTGTTTTAAAATCTACTTTAAAACATACTATATTTTTCTACTTCAATTTGACCTATTTTAGCTCTGATACCTTATATTATATTTTCTAGCTTTACCAAATGATTTTTTATTTTTATTTATTTATTTATGTAATACTTTTCTCTCAAATAAGTTTTTGATTTGCTACAGATCAATAAAGCAGAGAAGATGACCTTTCTTAAGCTACTCTTCTTTCCAGGCTGTACTCAATCTTTATTTCAACAAGTATGCCATGTGTGATGACCACCAGGAACAAAATATATCATTTTGATGTGTATACAGACTTGAATGCAGTGGATTACAGAATACATCTGTTTTATATTTGACTTATGCATTAAAAACACTTTACCTTCTATGCTGGTATATCTCTACCAGCCGATTGAATGAGCCCATGAATCTCCCCAATTAGTCTACATCTCTGAAGATAAAATGGAGGTCATTGTGAATGAAAGTATTCACCCACTGATCATTTGACTTGTGCTAAAATGAGACATTATGAAATTTTGAAATTATTTCTTCCCACAAAACTGATTTGTGACTTATGCTGATATTTTTGATATTTTGCAGTGTGCTTATTTTAGATAAGGGATTGGGAGTTTTTTTTCCCAGCATGATTTGGATGGGCCCAGGAATCTTTCTATAGGATCCTAACCCTAAGAACTATTTCCCCCCATTTTGCCCATTATCGGTACTATTTTTACATAGCATAACAGCCTAAACTTACTTCCTTGACCTTTATCTGTATACTCACCCCATAATTCTAATAATCCACATACAATCTACACCTACTTAAAAAACTTTATTTTTTTTATTATGCTTTATTTATTCTTTTAGGTTTCATGAAAAATTTTATTTAGTATTATACATTTCATTCAGCTTTATTTATAATTTTTCTTCATTTATGTAAATTGATTCTCTACAAAGAGGAAAAAACTTTTACTTTATTATCATATATTTACTCTAAAACTATCATTTTACTTCAAATAACAAAATTCTCATAAAAATTCCACATAACTAATACCTTCTAACCTTTGTCAGGCGATTCTTTTATTTTCACTATTTTTTCTATTTTTAATTTGAATAAAGTATTTGACCAACTTCAACCCCCCTATAATCAATTATTTATCATTTCTGATCTTTTTTTTTCCTCTCTCTTTTTTAATTATGTTATATATTTAACTATTAATTATTTTTATCAATATTATAACTTATTTGCCTTGGTTCATTTCTCTTCTCACACTGCTCACCGATTTCAACTTTTTATTACTATGCAATATAGTGTTTATTCTAATTTTAGTTTTAATTCTTTTTAACATTAATTATGCTGGGTCAATTTATGGCACTTTGGTTTCCACATTGGATGGCATTTGAACTGGCTCCTCAAAAGAAGAGTTTATTCTTGTAAGGTTTGTCTACATTTAAATCTTTTTTATAATTTTAAAAACATAAGAACAGAACAGCTCTTCAAGCAGAGGGGGAGAAAATCATTAATAGCAGAACCATCAATAATACCCACAGTCAAATTGAATTATGCAAAGCATAACATGACCACATTTTCAGACTGTGGTCCACCTCAAGAGCTAGATTCAAATCCCTGAAATCTAAAGCATTTTATTTGTTTTGAGATTCAACCTCAGGCATCAGCCAATCATAAGTTATATAATTAGCATCATTGGATAACAGGAACACAATCCAGCATGTGAAATATCCCATGAGTAGCTCACACTCTGTCTCAGATTCCTCTACACTAATTTACTGGTGATGCAGTGACAAGAGAGAAATACCAAATAAAAAAAATAACAATTAAAGCAAACATTAATATTTAATTACTTACACACACATATATTTTATACAATATAAAATAATAAATGTTACAAAAAAAAATTTAAATGATTACTTTAGGCTATAGTTATAATAGTTCATTAATTACAGTTCATTTCATTTAAAAATTAAGTGTGTACACAGCTATTTAAAAGTATATTTACCCAAGTTTTATTTTGTACATTTTTTCCAATAGTTTGGTTTCCATTTGGTTTTGCTTTCCAACCAGTTGGCCTTTTCCCCTCCATTGATGGCTTTATTGCTTTCCTTCCAGATTTATATCAAATAATGAGAGAGAGAGAGGGGGTATGTGGCAGAATTTTACTTTACAATTTTGGTATTGACTCCAGGTTAGGAACTTGATGGCTGAGGTCTTGGAAAATGAAGCCCAATCAGACACATCTATGGCTTATGTGGCCTCCCATTAATATTGTACCACAGCAATAATGATTGGCTTACTACTGCATTTATTATTTCTGAATATTCAGTATTTTTTAGAAAGAACCTGAACTCCAGATTAATAACAAATTGATGACTGGAATAACTTCATCATAAAATGCAGACCAGATTGAATAATAATAGAGTGACTTTATATACTTTTTTTTCTTATTTTTTTTAGTTTCTGGTCATTATTTTTAATTTTGATATTAACTTAAAATGTCTTTTAATTAATTTTACATTTCTGGTTATCTTAATTCTTTGCACAGATGCATCTAAATGACCTCAGGTTTTAATTAATTCAACTAGTGATTTTGATTTTATTATCAGCTAGAAATCTTTTAAAGTAATTACATAATGAATGTTTTACAAACATTTTATTTTTAGAGACTAATTTTTAGTCTTATTTCACATTGGCTTATTTTATACATTATAAAAGTTTTCTTTACAAAAAGGGAGAAGGAAAAAAAGAGTTTTAAATGTTTTCTAATTTTATTTCAGATTTCTCCCCATTCTTGCTAAGAAGTTTTATTCTAAATGAAAAGTATGATGTGAAACTTTTATTTTTATAAGTTTGCATTTCAACCTTTCTATGGGCTTTGTCTGACTATAATGGAATCGGTAATCATTGAAGTAAATTTATGCTAATTTTAAAGCTTAAAATATACTATAAGATGCTGACCTCTCAAGAATTATTTCACAAGTAAAAAAATCAATAACATTTAAATTTAAAGCTATAACATTAAAAGAAGGTGGAATTTCGAAGGTGCTAATTGGTTGTTTGTCAATTTGATCAAAAGGCAGCACTTGTGAAACAATTTTGACAGCTCCAAGTACTTTTTTTTATTTTCAAAACAAAAATGAATGTTTTAGTGTACTTTTTTAGAAAGTTTTACATATTATAAATTATTTTGATAAAATATGCTGAAAATATAATTATTTTAAAAGAATAATTAATATTTTAGTAAAAATTATTTACTTTTACCTAAATGTAAATTGAAAAAAAAAATCAATGACATGGGTCAAATTTTTTATTGATTATGAAACATTCATTTTAAGTTTTCCACTGTACATTCTTTTTATAATTATAAATAGAAATGTTTTTTTTTTTAAAAAACTTTCATTCTCTTTAATAGTTTGACAAATTATTAATTTGTCTTTTAGAAAGTAAACTAAAACAAATATTAACTTTTAAATAAGTTCACCAACTATAGTCAGTCATGGTTTCAAGTTGCTCTAAAACCAGCAAGTTTTACATTATCATAGTGAATTTAGACTCAATTTAAGGCTTAAAAAGTATCATATGATGCTGCCCTATTTAGAATTATTTTACAAGTAAAACATCAATAATATTTAAATTTAAAGTTTTAACAATGGGTGAAGGCAGTCTTTCCTAGGCACTGATTGGTTGTTGCTCATATTGAACAAAAGAGAGCACTTGTCAACAATTTTCACCATTCCAATTTCCTTGTTTTGATTTTGAAAATAAAAATAGATGTTTTAGAGAATTTTTTGTATTTTTTTACATATTATAAATTATTTTGATAAAATATGTTGAAAATAATATTATTTTAGAAAAATAAGTAAGATTTTAGTAAAAATTATTTACTTTTACATGAACATAAATTGAGAAAGAAAATAAATGACATATACAACATTTTCTAATAGATTACAAATGCTCTTTTTAGGTTCTTCACTATAAAATATTTTATAATTATAAATATAAATTTATTTTTGAAAACACTTCCATTCACTTTTATACTCTGACAAATTATTAATTGAATTTTTATAAATGAAACTAAAATGAATATAATATTAGAAGATGAATATATTTTATGACTGATCCTGTAATTGACTGATCAAAAGTTTAGAGTATTATCTCACTCGATCAAGCAGAATTTTTGACAAGGAAAAGGTTAACCTTTGGATTGATTGTCATGAGTTGTTTCATTTTTTGACCAATTCATCCCCTGAAGAATTTCTTTGTAAATATTTTGCATTAAAATATGTGTAAAATGGTATATTTTATTATAATAAATTTTCACTGAAAAATTTATGGTAGAAGGTGAGAAATTCAAAATTCCCACTCTTACAATTGGAATAAGCCTCACCCTGATATGTTCAGCCATTGTCCATTACCAAGGCTGTAAAATGTTCAGTGTTTATGACATTGTTTAAAATAAGTAATTCCAATGACCAAAAACTTTTTTATTATTGAATTTATTAGTGTTTTAGATTTTTTTTAAAAATAATTTATACTATATTTTATAAATTATTAATAACTTATTTGGATTTGAAAAACCTTATGTTCAAAAATAAAATGTTATATTAGCAGTGAATCTAAGCATGGTCTGAAGCAATTTACAAGCTTAGTTTCTATGTCAGCAATCTATTTATATTTACAAGTATGAAAATATTGCAATTTTCCAATAAATATTCAAAAATTTTAAACTTTTAAAGCATAATTCATTAGATATAAAAAAAAATACTTATTCAGCATCAGATGTTTAAAAATAATAAGAATTAAAAAATATTTCATTGATTTTATAATCTGAAAATAATCTTTCTAGAAATGATGTTTAAATTCTTTCTTTTGTTTATGATCTCATTTTTTAAATATTTACAGAAACAAAATGTGAACATTTAAAATGTATTTTAGTAGTAAAGAAAAATATCTATCAAATGAAGTCAAATTTATTATTTTCAAATAAGTAATAGTCATGTAATCAAATATTTTACATTGATTTGTGAGACAAAAAAAACATCAGAAAATGCTGAAATGTGAATGCAGGTCAGAAATTTTTTCTATTAAATAAAAAATTTGAATCAAATAAACTGAATGTCAAAAATTGCTATTGCTTACTAATTTTTTATTAAAAAATTTTTTATTTATATTATATTCATAATAATTAAAATTGACTTGAATTTAAATTTTTTAAATACAAAGTTTGTATTCACAATAATTTTTTAAAATTTAGTTGAATTCAAAAACATTTTTTTTCATATGTCATAGCATTGGCCAGGAGGCAAACCTGCAACAACTGTCTGCAACCAACTGCTTTTTTGCAAGGCTGCTGCATTGATCTCTTGGCTAACAATGCTTGATAGTTGCTAATAGCGCTGCTGTGAAGAAATTGTCTAGCCATAATTATTCTAACTTTGCAAATTTTTCTAACAATTTAGGTTTGTTATTTTCTTAAAGATTATTATTTATTCAATAAATTATTTTTTTACAATGTCCATTGCATCCATTGAAGGTACACCACTGCTTAGTATAAAGATAATGACCACTACACATCCCTACTTGCAATACCTCATTAGATTATGAAGAACATATGCTATTCCCAATGAATAAACATAGGACAATATTATAAATAAAAATGTTAGCAGGCTTGAAATTAATAACAAACTGTAGTTCATTAAAAAATGTAATTGTCAGTCAAAATATAACTTTTTTGTAATGAAACCTTTTTTCCCAATCTCTTATATAATATTATTGCTTCTGTTCACATTTATGTAGGAAAACAATAATTATTTATAAAGTGTCCAAGATTTCTTTGATAATTTTGAATCTTAATCTTTCATTACATTTATAATATTGATACAATTTTATAATCAAGGACATGTGCCATACAGCCAACATCAAATTTCTAATGCTTAAAATACAACTATATGTAAACTTATAAATATAAGACATTTATTTAATTCAAAAGTTTTTTAGCAGAAACACATGCATATTCACACTATGGAATAAATAAACCACTACACTTTCCTATAACAGTAACATTAGAGAATTGCCATTTTAGATCTGAATGCTGATTTCAAATTACAACTTTAATATGGCTCTTTTTGAATCTGATCTCTAATCTAATAAAACTAAATCTCAAATGATTCCTCCAATATAAATACAGATATATTCTCACTATTTGACAGTGAACAAATAATTGCATATATATATATATATATATATTATAAGCTCATCTAGACAAAATCTAAATCAAAGTAATAAAAGAATAGTTAAATTACAAATAAGTGAACTTGATTTCAATTTAAATAAATCTGTAATTTGAAATTACTTATAATTTCTACTCATTATTTAACACTTGGATGTTTTATTTTGCTTTTTTCCAGCTTGGATACTTTCATTTAACAAACATTACACATTCCAGTATTATATGCTTGTTTTACCTAACACTTTCTAGAAAATATCAATTGATTACATATATATTAAAGAAAAGTTATTTTTAAAATGTTATTACAACTACAATACAATACAAAGTAATTTTTTACATTAATTTTTAACTTCATCTGCATTCAAATGCAACTAACTTTAACACTTTTTTAAAAAAAAAAATTGCTTTCTGTTTTTAATGAATTTGTAATATAAAATGTAGCTTGTTAGTATTAAATATAAACTTAAAATGGTTAAGATAACATCACAACTTTTTTTTTAAAACTTACAAAACATAATATTTCCATTGTTTGTTTTCTTCATGATGGCAAACATTAAACATTTTATACATAGCCATAATATCCTTTAACAATCTCCAAGTTTAAAATTCGATATCAGCATTGTTTTTTTCCTTTTAACTAGAGATTAGTTTGAAAGTATCCTATCATGTTTCCATATGTTCAAGATTAGCAGTTGGCTGTTTTTTTTCCTCTTTTACTCTCTCAGCATAATGAATGTCAGAAGTTGTTTGAAAAAATTGAGAATCCAGAATGACTTCAATAAGAAATAATGACTTTAAATATAGTTTTGCTTCATTTTGATTTTGAACAACATTATCTAGATATCCAACATGATTCATCTTGTTCTTGTCTTTACCACTGTATTTTAATTGTAAAATTTTCAAAAACATGTTAATTGATTAATTTGAAAAACACTTTAATTGATTGAACTTTTTTCTTGTCTTTGAATCTCTTAGTAAATCAGGCCTTATTTTTTTAATCTAATTTTTAATTCAGTTGTTTTGCAATTCATTCCTTTGATAAGAGAACGTTTTAATATATTTTATTACTTACTTTTAAATTTAAATATTTTTAACAACTATACAAGTTCTAAATTATTTAATATGACAATGAATAATTTATTTTAATATATGTTTAATATTTTATTTTAAACATTTTTTTCTTTTTTTATTATTATTGCATTATATAATAAACAGTTTAAACTTTTGAATATTATATTTATTAGCATGAGTGCCCTCCTTAAACCCCATTTCTACCATGTGGAAGACTACATAGCTGACACTGAAATAAATAAGACATTATTTATTTTACTATATCACAAACTGCAAGGTTAATAAGTAATAACTGATGTCAGATTGTAGTAATTAATAGATCCCTATCCATATTGTTCTGTACAGTATCATTAGACTAGTTTCAACCTTATGCCTTTCACCAATCAGTAGGTTTGGATCTTGGAACATTGCATATGGATCTTAAATTATCTAATCTGATATTTTTTCAGTTGTTTTCATTAATCCAAACTGAAAATTATATAAATATTTTCAATTCATGCCAACTATCCTATGTAATCATGAATATCTGAAACAAGTTTAGTTTCTCTATTTTTTAATAACTATAGCCACTTCTATAATGTTCCAAATTTTACTATAAATCAATAAAATATCATATAACACTACTATTTGACTTCAGTTTAAATATTATTGCAGCAACATACTTTCTCACCATCTTTATGCCACTTATTGTAAACTTTATTAAATAATAATAGATTCCAGATAATAGGTATGTGGTAGAATCATGTAATATTTTACTGTTCTATATCAGATTTTGGCCATAGGATAGAGGTTACTATAATTATTAAAAAACTAAGGACACCCAAAAATGTAAAACTGGACTAGTTTTAGATCTATATGACTAAGTGGACTAATTGGCTAGATAAAATATATATAAACATTACAAGCATAAAGCTAAACTAGTCAATATATAATTAAAATTAGCGCAAATCCAAAATTCAACCAGACCAGCATAAAAATAATATTAAAACACTATGAAATCAAAAGAAAAATTAAAGAATCTTTATTATTGAAAATTTATTATTCTGAAGCAATTAATTTATTTAAGAGTTCTTTTAATATTAAGGGTGGATTGGAAGTGAATGAATTTGTGGGTAATGTTAATATTATATATATTGTATAGTTTTGGTAGTTCTTTACACTTGAGAAATCTGCTTGTACCAGTGAAACCTTTGGTAGTGTTTTAATATTATTTTTATGCTGGTCTGGTATATTAATATTAAAAGTTTTTAATATGGATGAACCCGCAAAATATGTATTATATATATATAATTTGGGCTGATAACTTATAGTATAAAGGAGATATAACTGCTAACATCTAAAAGCAAGATGCATTAAATCTTAAAAGTCCAGATACACCAATCTAACATCCAAAGCTTTTTTTCACTGATGAAATCCATAAGCTTGAAAGTAATCTGGCAGATTGTATAAGGCAGCACAAAATAGAGATTTATTAAGCATTATCATCTAGCATATATTTTTACAATAATATATCTATAAGCAGGAATCATGTGATTGATATTTTATGGCTTATATCACATCACAACCACAGGATAGTAGTCCCTAAAGTTTTTAAAAACTGAGAACACCATAATATGTAGAAATTGACCTGATTTCAGATGTAGAAATCTCTCTAGGCTAATTGACTTAGATTGAAATCATTTATATATTTTTCAGTTTGGACTGATAGCTTGATAGTATAAAAGCAAGGTAAAAATTCTACAGTAACCACATACAAATGGTAAAGTATACTGCTAAAATAACAATATGTAACCTGAAGTTATATAATGAAATGATGTGATACATTATTATTTATTTGTATTTGTTATTAAAAAATTAAAATTATGTATACATACATCTGCCATGGTTATATTCTTGGTATAAAATTTTGATGTATTAAAAATGGCAAAATTTGTTTAATTATATATCTAAATAATAAAAATATACAAACAATTTGGAGAATAATTAAAAACCACTAACCAGATACTCCTCTGTCAGTTTTTTGCAAAATCATTTATAAGATATTTATAACTATATTAATAAAAAGTTAACACTGGTCAAATGATCCAGCAAGATTTAAAACTAAATATAGCTTCGTCACAGGCGACACTTAAATATTATGAAAAATGATAAAAACACAATGAGTATAAGCTCCAGTTTTGCATGTAATGTGTTGATTATAAAATAAAAAAAATCATGTAATTAATGATATATTATCGATTATTAAAGCTTTTAAAAATCAAATTATAAAACTAAGGTATTATTAAATTAAAGAGTATCATTTTTAAGATAATAAATACCACGAAGTATTTCATTTATCTCAAGTATTTTAAAATAATTTCCCGCGCGCATTTAGTAGGATTAAATAAAAATAAAAAAATAAATAAAATATACTTAAATTATCTAAACTTTTACTGATAATATCTTTATTTTAAGTCATTAAATATTACAAAAAAACATGTAATATTTTAAACAGCATTAAACTGTTACACATGCTCATATAGTTTTTTTGATTAAAGAGCTGCGTTTGAAGACATGTAGGTGTCTGAAGATTTGGATCTTTTTCTTAATATTTAAAAATTAGATAAATGCTTGTCTTGAGTTAATATTTTGAATCTAAGGTCCTAGATCCTCACTGATGAGAGACATAAGCTTGAAACCGGTCTGGGGATGGGGACCATCATAGATAAAGGCTTCAGGTATTTTCTCTTGTAGCATTTATCATAAAAAATAAAATAAATAAGCTTGTTTAGAGCTATTAGCAGGCTCTTTATATATTACATATTGGTAATACAAGCTGTATAGGTCATGTGACATATGACTGATATTTTACTAATATTATAATTTTGCTATTAGGGCTTTGGCTATATTAAATTGCTAAGCCTACTAAAATATGGGATCACTGAATTTAGTTCAGGCTCATATAGTTTCTTTGGTTAAAGAGTTGAAGACATGTAGGTATCTGATGATTTGGATCTTTTTCTTAATATTTAAGAATTAGATAAATGCTTGGCTTGAGTTAATATTTTGAATCTAAGGTCCTAGCTCCTCACTGATGAGAGCCATAAGCTTGAAACTGGTCTGGGGATGGGGACCATCATAGATAAAGGCTTCGGATATTTTCTCTTGTAGTATTTATCATAAAAAATAAAATAAATAAGCTTGTTTACAGCTATTAGCAGGCTCTTTATATATTACATATTGGTATACAAGCTATATAGATCATGTGACATATGACTGATATTTTACTAATATTACAGTTTGTAAAAAAACAACAGGCTATATAAAATATTTGACTTATTTAAAAAACATGTAAGAAAAAGTAAGTATTATTCCTTGGCTTTACAAAAAAAAAGAAAAAAATATTTTAGTCTTGTTTATTACAATAGATGAAAACCTAAGGGATTAAATTAATACCAGATTTATGTAACTTACTCAGATTTGTTACAACAAATAAAAACTTAAGGGATTAAATTAATGGTAGATTTAAATATAGACGATGAGCTTATGATACTCAATTCTCTATTTATTTGAGAATAAATATTTTTATATATAAAAGAATTGAACATTTAATAGATAATTAATACTAAAATTTCATTTCATATATTGAAGTATGGAAAAATATTTGTTGGAAGTAAGAAGACATTAAAGGAAACGTATTGCTGAGATAACAATGAGATATTGATATGCTTGAAAAAAATAAGTGATTGAAATTATCTCTTAGTTGATAATAGATAGATAGCTGAAATATTATAATATTCATTACAAGAGATTTTGAAACACTTAGATGCAAATCTCATATAAAGTAATGAATTGATTGATAAAAATAATATGTCAAACATAAAATAAAAACTGTGAAATGAAACAAAAATCTATATTGTAAAGCACAGATTTTTTGCTATAGATTTCTTTGCTAATTTATAATTATATCTTTATATTATTATTAACTCTTTTTCATGCCATTTTACAAAACTTTACATATTTAATTCTTTTTAAAGTATCATTTTTGTTTAATCTTTTACTAGTCTTTTTTCTTCCTACATTGTTTTGCTTCAATAGAAAATTTATTGGCGAATTGCTGTTTGTTTAGTTCCAGATATTTTCCTTACAATTTTTAAATTAATATACTGTACAGGCTTACACATACCTGCACATATATAATGTAATATATAAGGGATTTGAACTCAGACTTTCATATGACCCTCAACTTTCCATGCCATCTCATATTGCTGACCCACCTAATCATACACACGTTGAAAAAATAAATAATCACCAATATAGTGTTTCATGTAAACCAGCAATCATCAGTTGGTCCAGATTACTATCTCCACACATATATACAATCAGTGCTCAACTTTATATTAAGATAGCCGATCTTCATACTTTAATGGATAGGCTTCAAACTACTCCAACCCACTACTCTTCAGCCATCCATTTCATTGAAAATCTGATTATGAAATGTTCAAAGCCCTCATTAGTGCCAAGGTTGGCATGATTATTTTCCAGTACATGAGGGGTCAGAATGATTAAATGGTCAACTTGGGTAGGATGACAACCTTGGCACTAACAAGGGCTTTGAATGTTCCATCATCAGATTTTCAATGAAATGGATGGCTAAAGAGATGTGGGTTGGAGTAGTTTGAAGCCTGTCCATTAAAGTATGAAGATCGGCTATCTTAATATAAAGTTGAGCACTGATTATATATATATGTGTGGAGATAGTAATCTGGACCAACTGATGATTGCTGGTTTAGTATGAAATACATATATTGGTGATTATTTATCTTTTCAAATGTGTATGATCAGGTGGGTCAGCAATATGAGATGGTATGGAGAGCTGAGGGTCATGTGAAAGTCTGAGTTTGAATCCCTTATATCTTACAGATTTTAATAGAGTATCAATTACCTTTTTGTTAATTTCAGTCAAGTCTGAACTATTTTCAGAATATGTTAATATTTTATAAGGATTTTCACTAAGTTATATGAGATTACTAAAATTACATTTAACAATATGGGCTTTGATACATTACCATTATCTCTTACAAATATTGTATTAATCTTTGTGAACCACTTTTTGAAAAATAAATATTTACACAATTTTATTTTAACGTTCTAATTATTTATTGAGTGCACAGGCACATATGAAAAAAGGTTAAAGTCTTTCTCTTTCTAACTACAAATTTATTTGTGTTCTGCAAATGAAAAGTGTATATAAAAAATTTATACCAGTATAAGAAAGTTTAAATATTTCAGTTATTCAAATGTGATTACTATAAATAAGTATTTTCTAAACACATAACCCTTTTATAAGATAAATTTATATATTATCCATTAACATATATATCATGTCCATCACTATAGAATATAATATTTAGAAAGTTATTTTTTGTTTGCCCTATTTATAAAAACCTTGTTGGGTCAAAATATTTTTTAGCTCATTAGCATATTTTTTCAATGTCACTATGTAGAAATTTATATATATTAATAGTACTTTTTTAAATTTTAAAAGTATTATTAATCATAACAACAGTTTTAAATATTGATTGCTTAGGTTTTACCAATTTTTAATAATGACTGTCGTATCATCTGAAATATATTAATATTTCAGCCTATTTATCAGGATTTTTGGAAGATAATTATTTGGTTGCATAACAAATTTAAAAAAATAAGGTGTATTCACCACAGACCCACATTTTTTCGATGGTTGGTGAAATCAATTGAATAATAATAAAAAATAATGATTTATTTTATTTGTCAATTCATTTCAAAGATGCTGTAACTATTTCTAATTATTAAATAAGCCATTTCCCCCATATTCAGACAAGGTCCATGTAGTTTAGTCTTTTTGAAATATGTTATCAATCTATTATAAATGTATCAAATTAATTTAAAACTAACCATAAAAGATAATATGTATCAGCTACTTGCATTTGAATTTTCTCTTTAATTGAGTCTTTAAACACTGTTTTAAACACTCAGATAACCAATCAAGAAGTTATAAATTTCTTTTTTTTTTTTTTTTTCATATGTCATAGCATCTGCCGGGACGCGAACCCACACCCGTCTGCAACCAACTACTTGCTTGCATGGCGGCTGCGATACCTCTCGGCTAACAACGCAAGACTAAATTTCTTTTTTTAAATGCCAATTTAATAATAATACTAAATCTAAAATTATAAATTCGTTGTTTAATCTAAAACCTCTTACTATTAGTTTTCGTTGGTAACAGATCTTTTTGTTTTTTAAAAATAATTTATCCTTTCAATTTCTTATTCGGTTTTAAAGAAGAAGGATGAGAAATGGACGAATAGGGGAGAGAGAGAGAGAGAGAGAGAAAGATAGTGCACGGGGGGGGGGGTAAGAGATTTACAAAATGTAGATGAATTTCAAAGAATCATTTGCTTTTTTGTAATTGAAAAAAAAAAAATTGTTTTGAAATTTGGATTGTTCTTATTTTATGTTGTTTTTTTTTTGTTGTTTTAAAAAGTAAGGGTGGGATGGAGACCAGAAACTAGTCATTGTATTATGACTAAATGTAATCTACTTTTTATTGTGATATTTTTTTAGGTCAACAATCATTTTCTTATTATTTTTGGTCATACTTTTATTTCTCTTTGCAATTGCTAATTGAATTTAAAGAAAATGGAGAGGGGACATAAGAAAATAAGTTTATGTGTAATCTAAAACTTCTTACTCTTACTTTTCATTGACAGCCCTTTTGGTTTATTTATTTGTCATTTAATTTTTTTATTGGATTTTAAAAAAAGAGGAAAAGGATTCGAAATTTGGATTCCTTTTTTTAATTATATAAAAACAACTTTATTAAAGCGAAAAATAAATGTACATCAGTAATACAAATGACTCAAGGGTAAAGAAATTACAAAAAAAAAAATAAAAAAAAAAATTGGTTACATGAGAACTATAGATACAGTCTATAGTTAATTTAAAACATGATATAGAATATGAATACATTTAACAATAAGGTAAAACCAATGCAAACTCAAGACATGAAATACATATTAATACATAACGATTAAAAAAGTAGAGACTTCTTAAGGAAACTGAAAAAGCATCCAAGTCTGATCAAACATAAATTTAGAAGAAATAGTACTGTCTCTGGCCTTAAGTTTTTTTAAAGTTTGTAAAAAGAAAGAGTCCACATCTGGCTGTGGCAGAGTGAACAGTTTCTTACACCTGATCAACCATACAGATTATGTCAAGAAGGTAGACATTCTGATGGTTGGAATGTCGCCAGAAACCACGCAATCCCTGATAGACATAATTTTATAAAAGTCAACTTTATAGTTCTGATAGATGGTCATTTTGATTTTGCTGAGACCATTACAAGTGAAAATGATGTGATCAAACGTCTCATCCTGATGACAGCAGTTTATACACAGCGGATCGATGGCACCAAACTGTCTCCTATATTTCAGGAACAAATTAATAGGCATAGCTTGAAGATTTATTTTGACTAGATAGTCTAAGAATTTTGCTTCCAAAGCCCAGAATTTAACCAGAATAATAAGCTTCTGATTGGTAATCCCAATCTTCAGACTTATATTGATTACTTGTGGGTTAATAAGCTGATTGGTTTGCCACAGAGTAAGTTTGTACTTGAATGCATTATCCGATATGTTATAATGTTTATTAATATCAAAGAGCAGGAGGTCAAACCAGCAAGTCATTGCAGGTGGAGACCTATCTGTAGGTGAAACTATGTCAGAAATTTGCATGTGCCCATACTTCTGTATCAGGTTGAATACAAGTATATGTGCTTTTTGAAAGCTAATGGCTGGAACAGAGTGGAATGACATCCCGAATACTATTGCATTTTAGCAATGCTAATGGAAGCCAGTCGACTATTCAAAAAAAAGCTTTGCACACAATGTATTAATCTTCTTAATAAAGGATTTATAAACTGTAATGATTAGTAGATAATAAGAGATTCTTGTCATTACCTTCATATTAAGCAAGGCAACTTTCCTTGAAGTGATAAGGTATAACTTGGAGAGGGTTTTGACAATCTGGCCAGTAGATTGTATAATCGATTGCTGAATCTTCTTAGACATTGCACATTGTGATTTATGGATGGAGAAACCCAGGAATCTCTGTGGCTCAGCAAGAAAGTTAGATGTGATTTTAATTCCAGAGCAAATTCTCCACAGAGGATTTGGCTGGATTAATTTGAAGTTGAAGTGTGTTAGTAAAGTTGTTAACTATTTAATATAATGTACTGAAGTACATTTTGGAAGGCAAGATAACTAGTTCATCATACATATAGGCTATTGAGCTAATGGATCATTTAAGTCAAGGTACAAAGACACCCAGGATCCTATTATTAATATCTATCAGCAGAGCATTTATATATGTTATAAACAAAAGGGCACTGAGAGGAGAACCTTGTGGTATGGAAATGTTTGGATTAAAACTATCTGTGTAAGATCCATTCAGAAAACTATAGATCTGTCGATTATACAGTAGATTGTCCAGGATTTGTACAATCTCTGTTGATATATTGAGGTCTATTAGCTGGTTTAATAAAATGTTAATTTTGACAGTATCAAATATTTAAAATATGTCTAGTTGGACTTCAATCAGCTTGGAAAGTCTCTTAATGTGAATATAATTGAACAACATTTTAACTTCACCAATCACTGTTAACACCAATGAACCCTTTCTGGCATACTGTGTATGTGCTATATTGTCTAGAATTTTACCTTGGATTTTCTCTTTAATGACACCTTCTGTTATTTTTAATTAGAATTGGTGACATAGAGATTGGTCTTATGCTCTTAATATATGTCGGATCCCTGTTCTTTTTAAGAAAAGAGACCAACACAACAGAGTAAAGATCATGGATGACTCTCTGCTGTTTTGCAATGTGGTTGATCATATTCATTATGATTGGAACAGTAAAGTTACTCAGATGATCTAGCAAGAAATTTGGAATGGCATGCATGCCTGGATGCACACTGACTGGAAGGTGTGAAAGCCTGTCTTTAATGTCAGTTGTAGTGATGCCATGCCCCTGCCAACCAGCCGACCCATCCCTATCATGATGATCAACTGGTAAATTCTTCCGAAGCAGTTGTTCAATGTAGGAAGCAATATGTAATACCATCTGTTGGCCAGAAATTTTTGTACCATTCAGGTCTACTACTGAAGGTACTTCTTGTATTCTTTTAGCTCCCAGTGCCCATCTTAGATATCCTCTGGTCCAGCAGTGCTGAGCAGCCAGATATATTTTTGCCCTCTTTGCTGCAACATATTCAGCCAATGCAACTTGTTTGAACCTATTCTGGGCCTTTCGGGTGATAAGGCTGTAAATGGGAGAATGATCAGTGGAGAGCATTTTAATTTTTATTATTAATACTCTCCAGATCACTCATCAATGAAATTGGGCCTTTTAATCTGAGTGTGAAAGCTTATTAGAGATTGCAAGATGTGAATAAAGACAAACCATGCTTCCTCAGGAGATCTGGACAAGATATTAATTTTATGAAATAGGACATATGCCTCTGAAGGGATAACTTCAATCATTGTGGCCTTGGTAA
Organism: Epiperipatus broadwayi; assembly: GCA_028023455.1. Taxonomy (NCBI): domain Eukaryota; kingdom Metazoa; phylum Onychophora; class Udeonychophora; order Euonychophora; family Peripatidae; genus Epiperipatus; species Epiperipatus broadwayi. The sequence continues at coordinate 103,943 of JAQFVV010000366.1, forward strand.
TCATTCTGATAGACCTATTGAGCTTAATTGGACTACAGTTATTCATCTGAAGGCATGTAATCAAGGCATGATGATCAGAGAATGCTACAGGTTGTAAGGTAGCTTCCAGGCCATAGTGAATGCTGACATATAAAATAACAGGTCAATCAGAGATCGGCAATTTCTCATATAAAAGGAGACAGTGTTTGATGGAAAGAAACCTCTGCCACTAATAAAGCATCTGTTGAGCAAATGAATATATTTCTGATTGAAGACTTCATAGGTAGGTTGAAATCTCCAATGATGATTAATGGATGAATAAGACTGGCTGTAACTATGTTTATTGTATTGATAATGTGCAAGTAGCATGCTGGATTGTTCTGTGTATAAACATAGACGGCAATAATTTTCTTTTTTAAAATCTTGATTCATAAAAAGTTTTTTTTTTTTCAAAAAACAAATGAAACATTAACCCCCTGCACATTCCAATAAATAATTAACTTTTTAAAAATTAATTTATAAAAAAATATTTTATCTAGCTGTGGTGTTTATTTAAATAGTTTTTAATTTTTAAAAAAGTATGATCTAAATCAACATATTTATTGTTTAATTTTTTGCTGTTTAAAAGCCATACAATTCATTTTTATTTGTAGTGTTTGAATGAAGCTGAGAATTAGTCAAAAAAGCAATTCAACACTCTTCCCCCACTTTTTAAAAACTATAAAAAAAGAAAAAATTAAGATAATGTATGTCTAAGTTGTTGAATTAGGTAATAGAAAAAGTTCATCCATCTGTCTTCACTTTTTAAAAAACCAATAAGAAAACAAATTTACATTTTTAAAAAATCATCCTAATTTTAAAAACAATCTGTCAATCAAAAGTTATTTTAAAAAAAAAAAGAACTTTAAAAAAATTTTAAAAACAAAATCATATTCTAAATCAAATTTATCCATTACAAATCAAAACAGATTGTTTGAATTAAAAATACTACAGATGTCATCATCCCCTCCTCATTACTTTTTAATTAAAAAGCTACTAAGAAAGAATAAATTTACACAATTTTTTAAAGAGAGAAAAATATCCAAAAAGAAATCTGTCATTTACAAATAAAAAGAACTTTGAAATTTTAAAGAAATCAATTTTGTAAAACAATAAAGACTAGAAATCCAAAGAAAATTTACAATTGACCTTTTTTAGAAATTGAAGAAACAAACAAATACTGCTAAATGGTAGCCAAAAAAAAGAAACCTTCCAATGAAAAATAATAACAACAGGTTTTAGATTAGACATTGAATGTATAAATTAAGTTTTAGGTACTATTATTATGATAAATCACCGTTTTTCTAAATAAATCTTCAAATGACTGACCAGTCATTCCAGTTTTGTTTCATGACCTCAAAGCCATGTTTCAAAAGTTAATAAAAGATTTTTAAAAAATGAAATGTAGATAGCCTTTTAGATCTGTACCAGTTAAAGATTTTTATTTTTCAATCATTTCACAGAAACTTTAACAATGCTAATTATTAAATCATAAAACTATTTCAGCTATTCTAAATTGATACATGTTTTTTTTAAATATATATTTCTAAATTCATATTTATATAATAATATGGTTTTATTAGGAAATAATAATAATTAAACAATATTTAGCAGCAGATTAATGAAATAGTTGATATGATAGTTGTTGTTTTTTTTCTATAAAGTAACTCATTGAAAAGTAAGTTCACCAGCTTAGAACTTTAAAAAAAAATCCAGATATTTTTTTTTTACTTTTGAATATCAAGTTACACGTGCGTGCGAAGTGATATGTAAAGGATACTTTTAAATCTTGAAATTAATTCTGCTATTTTTATATTTTTAAACAGTGTTACTGTTTGCGAATCAAAACAATGCATTTAGTTTTAAAATAACTATAAAGTTCCAAATAGCTTCTTTCCTAATAATTTCATTAACGTTTATTGTTTGATTCATAATTTGCAAACATCTATTTTTATAATTATCAAATATTTATATTTAGAACATTTATGTATTAAATAAATGTAATTAATAACACTTGCAATTTTGAAATACACCATATTATGGGTAGTAGATTGGCTGTTTAAGGATATAAAAGTAATTAAGTATTTTGCACAGTGACAATTCATATGATTTACTGATTTAGTAATAAATATCATTTCACATATGTATGTACACTTTCTTTTGTAAATAGAATAAGTTTGATTAATTTATTTATTTAAAAATTTAATAAAATGATTAAGGCACAATTAGAATGGATGCTGGTTTCAAAATAAGACTATTTCTGAATGTTTAGATAAACGTATATTGAATCATTGAATGTGATGGCAAGTAAATATTTAAAAATACACACAGAAATGTCCTTAATATATTTTACAATATTTTGATTTAAAATATTTTTTTAAAACTTAATTAGAATTTTTTTTAAAATTCAAAGCAAGTAACATTTATCATCATGTACACAAAAATTATATGTTTATATAAATGTATGACTTGTTATTGGCTGTATAGATATAAACCAATATATAAATGAAACGGTTTTTATGATTAAATAATATTTTACTGCAATAAAATAATTGTATTGAAATACTTATAAAAATGTTAAAATAATATGATGAAAATGCTAAGAAATATAGTAGTAATAATAATAATAATTAAGAATTAAGTGCATTTTACTTCTAATTCTTTTGAAAATTATTTTCTAATAGTAGCGATTAATTAACTATTGGGAATATTGGTATTATAACATTTAAGCATATAAGATTTTTTAAAATTATTATTATTTTTTATAATTACAAATTAATCGCGTTAGGATGTGTAACGATAGTATAAATATAAGTATTACTAATACTATTATAATATTGATAATAAAAATATTAATAATAATATTTTAGTTCCTTCTAGATTACCATACAAACTGCAAACAATAATTGATCCAAGATTAATCTCGGTCAGTTGGAAGGTATTACAGGGTATTTATTCTTAAATATTTTACATTTGTTTATTTAAAATGTATATGCAGATTCTGCTTATATAAGCTTCTCCTTTTTCTTCAACATTTAGTTGAAAGAGACTACCTGAGAATTTTTTAAAAATGCTTACATAAGCAGGTTCTGCAATATTTATTTGTAAAACAATTTCAAATTTAAATTTACTTTATACAGTATATGGGTCAAAAATAAGTTTGCTTGTATATAGGTTTGCTCATAAACTTTACAAACCTTGAAAGTATTATGTTATATATTTAAAATATGATTATTACTATTAGTTTTTAATAACGTATTTATTTGACTTTTTTATTTCTAGATGGATATTAATAAATCTGAAGAATGCATTCCCTATTTATATACAGTAAGGTTTTTGACTGATTCTCACAAATTTGAATATTTTTCTACTAATTCTACATTCCTACAAGTACCTAGAAAATTAAATGACATAAGGAAAGTTTCCGTTTCTGTGAGTGCTAAAACTTCATCTGGCAACACAGAATGGTCTTCTATAGTCCCTCTTAGTTATGGTAAGTATTAAAATTACTGTATATATTTTATTATTTCCAGTTCAAAACAAAAACAAACAAAAAAACAAAGCTATATCAATAAATTATTATAATTGAATAAGCAAAGAATTAATAATTAAAAATAAATAGTATATCAAATTATAACAAAAATTAGAAATAAATTTACTTTCTTATTTTCAAAAAGTGAAGGAGCTTATAGTAACCCTACTATAGAATGAAAAAATTCTATAAACATTGCATATAATATTATTTTAATAGAAGGTATTAAATATCTTGCTTGTTAAAAATATCTAGATATTCATTTACTAATAATAAAGTTTAGGTTGGTGATAAAATAAATATCTGAAAAAAGTTCAAAATTTAGTAATGAACCTAAAATAAGTTTTATATTAGACTTCAGTAAAACCAATTGGTAATTCATGACAAGCACATGACATTGCGTTTTGTTGCACTAATAGACAGATATAATTTTTTTTAAAATATGTAATAGTATATGAAAAAATGCATTAAATGAATGAATTACAATTTCCATGAATGAATAAAAAAAAATATCTAAAACTTATTCAAAAGCAAATAAATTAAAAATAAATAAAGTGGCAATCACACTTTATTTCAATTAGATTTGAAAGATGTTTAAAATATTATTCTCACAAAATGTACTTACATTAACTTCTATAATTAATTAAGTGATGCAATGCACTATGGTTTCTCCTTTCTCAAAGTCAGAAATCTCTCGGCTACTATTTCCAGAAAAGGCTGTCAGCCACCTTACCTTCTCTTTTCATTTCTCATCCAATTTTTGTCCATATTCTTTATTCTGCTTCATCCCATTTCAATAGCATTATCTTCGTCCACACTATGGCCTTCATATCTACCCCCTCTCCTTTATTTTTTTCCAAACACAGCATGAAAACCAAGAACTCACTTTCTCTATAATCACTTTTCTTGTATTTATTCTCCCACAACTTCATTATTTGCACTTATTCTGTTCATAAGCATGTGCATTCAATTAATGGATGCTCAATATTTTCTATGCTGTCCTTACATAACCTGCTGACTAAATCACCACATTTCCCATTTATGTGTATATTCTTTTGTTGCTAATGATCCTGTTTGAGCGTTAAACAGTAAACAACTTTCTTTGCTATTAAATTAACTCACACCCAATATTCTGTTTATGTCTATATATATTTAAACACTTTAATCTCCATTCTACTTCTTCAACCCTCCAACTCCCTATCTCTATTAATGCATCCATTTTTCTATTCCATTCATTGCCATTATAGCACTCAGCAACTTTCCTAACATAATCATACCACCTTTTGTATAAGTACATTGACATAAAGTGATTTATCCAAATCTTCTGCATAATGTATTACCTTTCTCACCCATCTTGTTGCCTGTCATTTACTCATAACACAACTAAATACTATTTTGAATATTTCCTTGTTATCCATAAATTGCAATCTGCTAAACATTTTCATTTTGATTTTTGCATCTTTCATATAAAAAATTTGACCAAACCCATTTCTCGTTGAATTGCCTTTTTGCCATCCACACATCTGCATCTTAAAATGTCTTCCTATTTTCTTTGTACTTTTTCTAAGTAATCTAACATCTGTCAATAACTTATAACACATCGTTACCATAAGTTAACTCTGCTATTGCCACTCCTTCCACACAATTGTAGCTACATCATATTTATTACATGAAAATACTGTTAATTTTTTTATCAGACCCTTTTTTTCCTTGCTTCATTATCAATTTCTCTTCCCATTCATCCAAGCAATTTCTCTAATTACTTACGATGATTCTGGAATAGATATACCTATTCACAACATTTAAATTTAAATCTCTCAATAAAAATTATTTTTTCTCTCTTTCTCCAGCATTTAGCATCATTACTTTTGATTTTACTTTACTAAATTTAACCCCTATCTATTTACCACCCTTGCACACATCTTCAGCATAACTTCCATATCTTCCCTACTTTTTGTGCATAAGAACATCATCAACAAATAAAAGATCCTGATAATATATACACTGTATTGCCATCTATTAACGGTATCTATACCCATCTTCCTAGTCTTTCTATTGCTCTCTGCATTTCTCTCAAATATAGCAAAAACAACATAAGTGACAAAGAAAATCCTTGCCTTAGACTCACCCCACTTTTAATTCTAACTGATTCTATAGTTTCTAATTGATATGTATAGTAATTATTTTCATACAATCTCTTAATAATAATCACTAAAGCTCCATCCATTCACAAATTTACTAAACATATACATAATCTCTTTCTATTTACTCTATCATGAGCCTTCTCTATATTTATAAAAAAACCATATACAACTATCTACCTGAATTTTTAATCATATCTATAAGTTCTGTAACTACAAATAAACGATCTATTACATGCCTATTTTATTGAAAACCTCCTTGCATTTCTTCCACTATATTATTTTTTTCCATCCAATTTGCTACCCTTTCAGCACTATATATGCAAAGACTTTATATAATGCTGACATTATCACTATCACTGTCAATTTATAATTGTTTAACCTTCCATTATCTTTACCTTTCCCAAAGACAGATGCAGCTAAGAGTGGGCCCCAAGTGACAAAAATATTGGGGTCCTCAAACTCGAGTTGAAAAAAAAATTCAAGAAAACTCATTAAATTATTAGCAAAAAAGAAAAGTATTCAAAAATTTTATACCATAACACATTAAATGAATTAATTAAAAAACATTTTATTGGAATTTCTGTCTTGCTCTATTTCTTGCAAATTCTTTAATTATTTTTGCAATGTCAATTCGGCTCAAAATTTCCTGCTCTATATATAGGATGGCCATATTATTTAATCTTTCTTCACACATAGTACTCCTTATATAATTTTTTGTATGAATTAAAACAGAAAATGATCTCTCTCCTGATGTATTAGATAAGAGAATTGTTAAAAAAAAATTTAATAATATTTCAATATTCAGAAATGTCCTTGTTTTCTTTTAGAAATATTAAAAAATGGTCAAATTCATCTTCAAAATTACAAACATCAATGTCATTTTTGTAAATATCCTTAAACTTTTTATCACAATGTTTTTTTTCTATTGATAAATTCCAATCAAAAAATATTCAAATAGGGCTCTACAACAACTTCATACTTCTGAGTTTTTGTGAGATAATTCTGCCTTGGTTGTTACCACATATGACATAAAATGAATTGACTATAAAAAAATTTCTTATTGTAAATTCATGTCTGACTTTTTTGTTTCATCAAAAAACTTTTTTTTCTTGTCTAGGAGTTCGTCCATCTTCCACATTAAATGAGAGTCCCAATAAATCACTTGCCACTTTTTCAACTTCTTCAAATATTTCTGTGAAATTGTTGAGAAAATTGTCTAATGACTTCAGTAGAATAGATCATTTCAAAAATGCACACTCCATTGATTGCATTGTTTACTAGTAGCATTTATCCTTCGTAAAATAGTATCCAAACCACTATCATTACAGAGGTTTCATATTTGTCCATTTTCTTCAGAAATGAAGTCAGCTCTATTATGGTAACATTTTTTCCTTTTTCTGAATTACAAATATCAGTTAATGTTTCTTTTACGAGGGTGAAATGGAGATTTATAGCTAATACAGCATCTGCTCTTGTTGACCATCTTGTATTAGAAACTCTTTTCACTCTGAGGAAATGTTTACACATTTCTAGATTTCTCGTTAAAATTTTTCAACAATGGGTTGATGTAAAAAACAATGTAAATAAATTCTGCACAAACATAAAATACTCAATTGCAGCACTACAACTTTTTGCAGCAAAATTTCCAATTAAATTTAAGGAATGATTAACACACAAAATAAAAACTGCACTTGGGCTATGTTTTTAATACATACTTGAAAACCTGAATACTTTCCTGACATATTAGAAGCATTATCAAATGATTGTCCTCAACAGTTTTTAATATTCACTCTTAATTTGATTAAAGTTTGCAAAACTTTTTGTTCCAAATACAAAGACATGTATTTATCTATGAGAATGAATTCCACAAATCTTTTCATTATATTACCACAGGATGAAACATATCACAAAAGTTACTTGATGAACTTGCAAAACATCGGGTGTTGAATCAACAATTATACTATAATAAGTTACAGATTTGATTTCTTCAATTATTTTCAGTCTTACTTGCTTTCCGATAAAACCTATAAATTCATTACAAATAATATGAGATAACTGAAGCACAGGCTTGTTATATACCTGTGTCTATATATATGCAATATAGGGTATATGAGCACAGACTTTCACACTACCCACCACTCTCCACTCTATCTAATAACACTGATACACCTAAACACATATATGCCGAAAAGATAAATAATCACCAATATACGTATTTCATGCTAAACCAGCAATCATCAGTTGGTCCAGACTATCATCTTTACACACATATATAGTATAAGTGCTCAGATATATATTAAGATAGACAATCCTCATAGTTTAATGGACAGGCTTCAATCTACTCCACACTCCAACTCTTCAATCGTCCATCCAATTGAAAATCTGATGATGGAATGCTCAAAGGCCACCCTGAGGCCGAGATTCTTGTCACACCCATGTTGACCTAAGGTCAATCTGAACCCCACATGTACAGGACATAATCCATTTAATACATATGCAAGGATGGGCAGACATCTCTATAATGTAATAACTGAAGCATAGGCTTGTTATATACCTGTGTCTATATATATGTAATATAGGGTATATGAGCACAGACTTTCACACCACCCACCATTCTCCACTTTATCTAATAACACTGATACACCTAAACACATATATGCCAAAAAGATAAATAATCACCAATATACATATTTCATGCTAAACCAGCAATCATCAGTTGGTCCAGACTATCATCTTTACACACATATATAGTATAAGTGCTCAGATATATATTAAGATAGACAATCCTCATAGTTTAATGGACAGGCTTCAATCTACTCCAACTCTTCAACCGTCCATCCAATTGAAAATCTGATGATGGAATGCTCAAAGGCCACCCTGAGGCCGAGATTCTTGTCACACCCATGTTGACCTAAGGTCAATCTGAACCCCACATGTACAGGACATAATCCATATAATACATATGCAAGGATGGGCAGACATCTCTATAATGTAATAACTGAAGCACAGGCTTGTTATATACCTGTGTCTATATATATGTAATATAGGATATATGAGCACAGACTTTCACACCACCACCACTCTCCACCCTATCTAATAACACTGATACACCTAAACACATATATGCCGAAAAGATAAATAATCACCAATATACGTATTTCATGCTAAACCAGCAATCATCAGTTGGTCCAGACTATCATCTTTACACACATATATAGTATAAGTGCTCAGATATATATTAAGATAGACAATCCTCATAAGTTTAATGGACAGGCTTCAATCTACTCCACACTCCAACTCTTCAACCATCCATCCAATTGAAAATCTGATGATGGAATGCTCAAAGGCCACCCTGAGGCTGAGATTCTTGTCACACCCATGTTGACCTAAGGTCAATCTGAACCCCACATGTACAGGACATAATCAATTTAATACATATGCAAGGATGGGCAGATATCTCTATAATGTAATAACTGAAGCACAGGCTTGTTATATACCTGTGTCTAAATATATGTAATATAGGGTATATTATTTATCTTTTCAGCATATATATGTTTAGGTGTATCAGTGTTATTAGATAGAGTGGAGAGTGGTGGGTGGTGTGAAAGTCTGTGCTCATATACCCTATATTACATATATATAGACACAGGTATATAACAAGCCTGTGCTTCAGTTATTACATTTTAGAGATGTCTGCCCATCCTTGCATATGTATTAAATGGATTATGTCCTGTACATGAGGGGTTCAGATTGACTGTAGGTCAACATGGGTGTGACAAGAATCTCGGCCTCAGGGTGGCCTTTGAGCATTCCATCATCAGATTTTCAATTGGATGGACGGTTGAAGATTTGGAGTGTGGAGTAGATTGAAGCCTGTCCATTAAACTATGAGGATTGTCTATCTTAACATATATCTGAGCACTTATACTATATATGTGTGTAAAGATGATAGTCTGGACCAACTGATGATTGCTGGTTTAGCATGAAATACGTATATTGGTGATTATTTATCTTTTTGGCATATATGTGTTTAGGTGTATCAGTGTTATTAGATAAAGTGGAGAATGGTGGGTGGTGTGAAAGTCCATGCTCATATACCCTATATTAAATAATATGAGATAAATAGTTTACATTTTCTCATTCTTGGTTGGCATATTTTTGTAAATATAATTTCAATAATTCATTGTATTCTCATAGATATTCCAAGCAGGTCAAATAATTTCTTTTCCTATTGTAATATTTGCTTTCATTGTGACACCTAAATCCTAATTCTAAGTGACTCAATAATTTTATTGTTGGTACAATTCTTTTCAACATTTCTCTCCAGTAACATTCTTCTTTTTCTTTTTCATATAGTAGTTGAGTATCAAATCCATTGAATTTTGTTAATGTTTTATACATAGTACACATGGCTGACATGTATTCTTTTAAAATTCCAATCCACAATTTTATATATCAATTATTAATTTAGACTTTATTGGGAAAAGAGTTTGCAAAGGTAGCAGTAAAAACTTTTGTTACCAGCCAATTTCTCTTTTCCATAATTCCATTTCAATTTTTTCTGATAGAAATCATCATAAGAAAGTTCTCTGTAAAAGACTTCCATCTCTGACTTTATTATTTTGGGAGGGGTCAATTTTTTTTGTGTAATTAAAAAAGTATATATTTTCTTAATTTGGGCCTATTTATGCTATACTAGTTTTATCCCTGATGTCCAATTAAGAGTTAGAATCTAACTAAAACTCAATTAAATTTCCTTCATAAGCTTAAATAATACATTAAAAGAGGGTTGCTGGTATACAAAAAAGCATAATTTTCCTCAAATCCTAATGATGAGACATTTTAAGACCTCAGGAGTCTCTTATTATTCTGGAGCCCTACACATCTGCTTACCACTTAATCAGCCTCTCCCATATTCTTTGCCTTATTGTATTATTCCAGCTATCTAGAAATTCTCTCTTTTGTGCTATCTTATTAAAACATGTTAATAGATTTAATTTTGTCCTATTTTCTAAATTCCACATCTCTGCTGCCAAAATTCTACCAACACATAATAATTATCAGGATTGTCTTATCTATCCTATTCACGAAAGTGATTTTACTTTTTCTGAATACAAAATAATAAGAAATTTTATATAATTTTGTCCCATTTGTAATCAATAATAACTGCAACATATTTCCATGCTTTGATAAAACTCTATATTGGATTGCCAATTTATTATGATATATATATATATAATTTTTTGAAAAACAATACAATAATTAATACAGTAAATAATATTTTAAAAACAAATATCTACTATAATTTAATAGAAGTACTTTCGACTATCTAAGTAATCGTTATCAACTATATTCAAATTCAGTTACAAAAAACCGTTATAAATGTATACAAAAACAATTATGTCATACATCAATTTTCCCACAATTCATTAATTTTTACGTTTATTACCTTAACTTTATAAAAATCAAAACCATATATACATGTAACATTATGATCAAAGAATACTGAAGGTGATATGGCATCATTTCTAACACTTCCTTGTCTTGATTTTTGCACTCATTTATATAGCAATTAATGCTCCTTTGATCTTTTCTTCAATGTACACTGAGATTCACTTATATATGCTTTTCCACAAATGCACCACCATTTATATATTGCACAACTTTAATTCAAAATACTACATCTATTTTTTTAATTATTTATCAATCTATTTAAATAAGGAGTAGTACAAAATGCAACTCTACATATATTTTTATATATTTGACTTATAAATATTTCATTTGTTCATTACAAATAAATGGTATTGATATCCAAATATATTTCATTTTATCAATATCTATAGCACTTAACATATTACAAATATTATTAAATTTACTAACAATATTATAAATTAATTTATGATTATATCCAATATTTAATAAATCCATAGTAAATACATTTATATTACTTATTTTATCTGATTTATATTTACTATGGATTTATTAAATATTGAATATAATCATAAATTAATTTATAATACTGTTAGTAAGTTTAATAATAATTGTAATATGTTAAGTGCTATAGATATTGATAAAATGAAATATACTTGGATATCAATACTATTTATTTGTAATAAACAAGTGAAATTTATAAGGCAAATATATAAAAATATATGTAGAGTTGCATTTTATACTACTCCTAATTTAAATAGATTGATAAATAATTTAAAAAATAGATGTAGTATTTTAAATCAAAGTTGTACAATATATAAATGGTGGTGTGCTTGTGGGAAAACATATATAGGAGATTCTCAGTGTACATTGGAAAAAAGGTCAAAGAAGCATTTATTGCTATATAAATGAGTGCAAAAATCAAGACAAGAGAGTGTTAGAAATGATGACATATCACCTTCAGTATTCTTTGATTACATTCTTTGATTATAATGTTACATGTATATATGTTTTTGATTTTGATTTTAATAAAGTTAAGATTTTATGTATTGAAAGAAATTGGTTGTTTTCTTATCCCTGGTGTTCACCTTGAAATGTCACTATTTCTAGGTCAATTCCTAGAAATATACGATTTCACTGGCCTTCACCCAACAAAAGAGGAAATTTTCTACATTATAAATGCAGAAAAGAGTCCTCACGTTATATTGGACAGAGGCGGTGGCGGCAACAGAAACCAACACAAATGAGACTTCTTTCTATGATAAAACACAGAAAGAGTTCCCAATGGCTGCCGGTTATGGCTTTTTTTTTTGCTAAAAGCAAAGAGAAAGAAATGCCTTGATTGGCTGCCATAGTAGTTGATTTTGTTCATCATTTTCTCGTAATAGTAGAATATCTATTTTCTCTGTAGTTTTGTGTGAGAGTTGTGTATTTGAAGCAGTCGTAGTTTTTTAAAATTTGATAAGACGTCTATTTTTTTAACATGTTGTAAATTACTTTACTGTTGTAAGTTTAATAATGATGTTCTGAAGATTCCATTATGAATGGGTAACCCTCAAAAATTGCTTTTAAGGGTGCAAAACGGAAAAAATTTCAAGGATCATGCAAAAAGTACCGTTTTCGCGAGAATTCATCCATGACCAGTTACTTTATATATATATATATACATGCACAAACAAAAACAACCCAGTGTCTAATTATTAGGAATTACTTGTCCAAAAAAAAAAAATTAGGTATTTTTTTTGTTACATTTATTATTTCAAAATAAGATTAGTTTTTATATCTACACACTAACAAAAACAACCTAGTTCCTGATTAATTACTGTCTTAAAAAAAAAAAAAGCAAATTCAATGGAATTTGTTTTTTTTCAATGGAGTATTTGAACTATGGTATTTTTTTATATATATACACAAGATTTACCAAAAAAAAAAAAAAGAAACCCACTTTCTGATTAATTACTGTCAAAAGAAACACAAATTAGTCGGCTATCATTTTTAAATTTAGTATTTCAATAACGGTACCCTTTTTATATAGATAGAGTTAACAAAAACAACCCACTTTCTGATTCATTACTGTCCCCAACAAAAAGAAAACGGAAATTAGTCAGGTATCATTTTTCAATTGAGATTTTCAATGACAGTCCTTACTAATAGTATTCAGGTATCAATTCTAAATTGTAGTATATAAATGATGTTACTTTTGATAGATTTAGAATTACGTATTGTTTTTTTAATAAAAATAATTGATTTACTCTTGACCAAAAATACCATAACTTTAAAAAAAGACACACGTAAAGTCCAAAAAAATGAAAAAAAGCCCCGTAACTTTAAAGACACACACATAAACTCAAAAACAATCTAAGATTAATAAATATTGACTTATTACATCTTGCTTTTGAATCAAATGATTGATTTACTCTTGCAAAAAAAAGTACCATAACTTTAAAAAGACACATATAAAGACCCCCCCAAAAATTATAAAAAGCCCCGTAACTTTAAAGACACACACACAAATTCAAAAACAAGATAAGATTAATAAACATTTACTTATTATGTCTTGCTTTTGAATAAAAGTATTGATTTACTCTTGCAAAAAAAAAAGACCTAACTTTAAAAAGACACACATAAAGTCAAAAAAAAAAAAAGTTAGAAAAATGCTGTAACTTTAAAAAGACCCACACACACAAACTCAAAAACAAGATAAGATTAATAAACATTTACAAAAATGAAAAAACTAACATCATATAATAGTATTGGTTAGTAGAATATTTTATTACAAATCTAAGAAATCAGATCTTTTTAGATTAAATCGATCATTTAGGTCCGGCCCTGGAATCGTTGTATGTATATGTTTTTGATTTGCATCAACACCATCCCATGGTGAACACCAGGGATGAAAAAACAACCAAAATAATAATAAAAGTAAAATTAAAGAAGCTATGTTAATAAGAAACAGAAAGCAGCATTTGATAAATAGACAAGCTGCTAATATAAAAACTAATGAATTGTGGGAAAATTGATATATGACAATTGTTTTTGTATACATTTTTAACAGCTTTTTGTAACTGAATTTGAATATAATTGATAACTACTACTTAGATAGTCGAAAGTACTTCCATTAAATTATAGTAGATATTTGTTTTTAAAATATTATTTTCTGTATTAATTATTGTATTGTTTTTCGAAGAATTATATATATTTGTTTATAATTAGAATACAGACATTGATTACTAATTTATATATAAATGTCAACTGTGCATAATGTTAATCCAATAATAGAAGTTAACGATTCCTAAACGAAGTTGCATATTAGCCAATCAATTTTCCTTTAAGTTGGCAGAAATCTTATAACTAGTAATTCAGTATAATAAAAAAAATGTTTTACAAATAAATACAAGACTCAAAACCGATTAGAATTTAACACGAAATAAACTGACTAATCATTGTTTTTTTTTTTTTAAATTTAATATTAACATTGATAAATTAAGTAAGTTGGACAGCGGCATTAGTAATAATTTTAATTTAAAGCAAAATAATATACAGAGCCCTTTAATGCTTTGGGCTTAACCATTTGCATTCTTGACAATATAGGAATGAAAATTAAAATTTAAGTCGTCAATTTTAAAACTAAAAACTTTTAGAAAACATTTTTTTTTATTTTAATTAAAATTTAATATTAAATTTAAAAAACTGAAGATTCCAAAAGTAATAAAAAAGATTTATGAATAAAATTAGCTGAAACCAAACAAAAAAAAATTAACAAATATAAAAAAAAAAATAACGAATAAATAATATTAATATATGCCCTATGCCTATCAAATTAAAATCCCAAACTTTTTAATTTTTTTGTAATAAATTTTAGAATTAATTCAGTCATCTCATTTTTCAGTAAAAGTCAAATCTATAAAAGAATTTAATCCCAAAAGCTAGGAATTAATGATTACTTAGACAGATCAATCTTTTTGTTAAAGCAACCTAATTAATAAATTTATAATCACTTCTATTTACTATAAATATGTAAATGACAGGAATAAATGAGACTATAGATCTGAAATCACATATATGCTTCCAAATCATGTTTGAATAGGCAATAGGGTTTAACCACTAAACATCACATGATCACTATTTTTATGCTTGTTCATAACTGTTATTAAAATATGCAAAACTCACCATGCAGCTATTTTAATAACAATGGGGTTTACAAGACAAGTTTTTGCTTTAAATCTTGTTTTAAAACTACAATTCAACCGGAACAATCCAGGCAATGAAAACATATAATTACATCACATATTTAAGAAAATATCTCAGAGCTTGTAAATTTAAGGACTTCTGAGAGCTTCATTTATGAGTTTTAAAATTCACTGGTCTATAAATTAAGCTAATAATAGAACCCAAGAATGGCTAGAATTTATCACTAAATAAAAGTCTATTCAGTAAAAGATACAGCAAAATAAAGATTTGAACTACATTTTTAACAAGCATCTCAAAGAAATTCAAAATCAACATATCTTCAAATCTGATGAAAATTGCTATTGGTAAATAATGCATTTTAATGAATATTGCCATAAATGCATGCATATCCAATGTCACACAAATAAAAGATAGCAAATATTAATTCTAAAAAAAACATATTGGCAAAATTTGACAAAATTTCTTTTTATGTTTCATGGTCGTTTGCTATATAATACAATCTTTTTTAATAATTTTAATAATTTTATGGAAATTATCAAGAATATGAACATAAAAACTAATAACAACTTGAGAAGCTTTCATATGGAAAGTTTATACACAGATATACTTAATAATAAACCATTATCTATTTTAAGAAAATATTAAATGAAGATATTCTATATACACTAAAATATTTTTTTCTATTCATAGTATAAAAGAGTACTTTACGTAATGCATAGCTACATTAATAATGTACTGTCAAATTAATAAAGAATTATTTGTAAACATCTAGAAATAGTTATGGGTTCATCATTGGTAGCCATTTTCAATAAAATTTATGTGAAAGAATTTAAAACCACAAGCATAAATATCTCATCTCTAACAGAAATTTGGATTTGTTACATGACTATGTGGTAAAACATCATTATAAATGTTTTTTCTCATACTTCATTAACATATTTCCTTCGATTTAATTAACAATAGCTATATACAAAATGAGCATTTTTAGACATTTTTGTGCTAAAACTTCCTTATGGAAATATCAAGACCATTGATTACAAAAAGTGTACATGCCAACAGAAAAATACTTAACATATATACTCAATCTTGACAGAAATATGAAAAGTGAAATTAATCATTACTATAGAAGAGAGCTAAAGTATTTTGTTCAGAAGTCACTGATATACAATAGAACAAACTCTCATGAAAAATGGTTATTCATAATCTATCATTAAAGAAGTATTAAACAAAAAAATAATGCTAGATTATTATGGTTATCATATATAACCAGAGATAGAAAACAAACTAAAGTCTGCAATCTATATAATTATAACAATAGCTTTGAAACATCATAGAATACTATGAAAAATGTTAACGAAATGTATGTATGACATTCTGTGAATATGGAAAGGCACATAACAATAAAATTAGCAACTTTCTTCAAAAAATGGTTAAAAGTAAACAAATTAATATTTATAAAAAATGGCATACACCAATGAATTTATGTTTAATTTGAAAAAACACAAAAACATTGAGAAAAGAGGAAAAGTCAAAAAGATGTTAAAGACCTTGATCACATTATAAAGGCAAACATCTCTATTATCAACATAGTCTGAAAAGCCATAATGTTTGGAAGCCAAAGAATGGAGATAATAGGAGCATTCCTTTAGACAAGTCTTTAAAATTCACTAGAAATTGATGCCTATGACAAAATAGCTTACTTGGGTTAGGCTGTTAGCTTAAGCAAGGTGTCATCAATTTGATTCCCTTTTATTACTGTCACTGATTTTCTGTCATCTCCTAAAGAATAAAAGGAGAATAACATCACTCAACATAATGCATTCTATACCAATCTGTAAGTTATTACTAACAGCTATAATTGTATTTGGAAATGTATAAATAATGTTTGAATTTTTTTAAAAAGATTTAACACTTTAATTAGATGTAGAAATAGTCCAATATATATATATATATATAACTAAAATATTATCATCAGCAAACTTCAGACAAATATTATATCACATTTATTTTCTTATTTATAAAATAATATAATGGTGTAGATGTATAATATGTTTTGCATCCCATTGTTTAAAATGTTGTTGTTGTTTTTTTTACAAATAATTTAGTAGTTGTTAAAATCCAATATGATTTGCCTTTTATTTGAGAGAATATCGAATAAAAGCAATTACAAAAAAAAAAAAACCTTTATTATTTTACTTAAAAGAATATTACTTTTATAGCATATCTTTAGATCTGTGTTTTTTGTTTTTGACTGAATAACTGTATCTCTGGATGTATAAATGATCTCTACATAGCATATTGCAAAAATTTTATATTGGATTGTTTTCTAAACATTATTGTACATTTGACTGACCTATTAATAATACTTTAAATTGTTTTAATTATCGTTTCAGATCAAAACAATTCTACACAAACAATTTATATAATAGTGACTGCTATTCTGGTGATCCTTTTTATTATCCTTCTGGTTTGCATTATTAGATGGTAATATATATTTATATGTAACGGAATATTATTTGAAATATTACTATATTAACTTTAATTATATAAATAAATATTAGACTATAGTTACCTATTCTTCCATGTTTATGCCTGCAAACTAAATATTCTAGAGTACTGGTTACTTAATATAAACGGTAAATCTATAGAAGCTATATATATAGTTTGTGCAAATTTATATCAAAATATTTTTAAAACTATATTATAACGAAAATAAAAATTATTTCATTGAATTTACAAAATGCAAGGGTATGTGTGTGTGAAAAAGGTCAAAAATGATCATCTAAGATTAGATAAATAATTAGTAATGTTGAAATCCATAACAGATTCTAGAAAATTCTGATAAATAATTAATTTAAGAATTCAGTTAATTAAAATTCCTGAGCATTCTATTTTAATAAAATTTATAAAGACATATTAATTATGGGACATATTGTTGTTATTGAAACCTTGTCTAATTAATGAAAAAATAAGATAATCACTTTGTATTATATATTTACAAAAATGTTTACAATGTTTGGCCTTGTTGTACTAAGGTATTAACTGATGCTAAATTACTGCAGAGAAAATGCAAAAAACAAAAAGTATTTGGAAATTTTTTCTAAGTAATAAACAAATACAGAATTAAATGTAATTAATCTGATTAAAATTATTATCACCAAAAATATTCTTTATGTAAAACTAACCTAAATGCCTTTTGTTTAAAAATTGAATAAATACCTAAGGAAATTAAAAACAAGCTCTTTATCAGAAAATTCTGCTGCGCATCTTTCTTTGATAAAAATTTGTCATGGGTCTTGTCTTTTCTTTGTGAAAAATTTATCAAAGTGGTCTTTTGTTGAAAAAAATTATTCAAGTTTAACAAGATCTCCATACACCAAGTTATAAGAACTTTATTTCTTTGGCTATTGGAAGCCACATATGATGTGAAATTGTTAGTAGAAGCTTGAATCTGCTTCCTTCCACCATCCCAGGGAAGCATGACTTTTTGAATCCCAATGATGTTGATGAGCTTCTGCCCATCTAAGTCTTCTGGCCAGTGTACCTGTGCCAATGTTCTGCCATCATAAATGAATTCCGCCTGCTGACCTGCCACACCTTTATTCAAGAAATAAGCTACCTAGTCAATTATGCCACCTTCCAGTATTAAGCTATTTCAAAGAACCAGCCTATCTCTATAATTAAGTATCATCCATGGTAAAATGAATGTGAATTATATCATGAAGCTATGCTTCATTATGTCTACATTCTACTCTTCATATCTTGCTGTGTTTTTAAAATTCTCCATGAATGTAATCCAAGAAACATTGAACTCTAGTTATGAGATTGATACATTTTTAATACCACTAAAATAATTGATATACATTTGGTGTTTATCTTTAGGAATAATATTTATTTATTTATGTCTTTATTTTCTTAGAATATGGTTTACTAATCTGTATTGGTTAAGAATGATCAAATATATTAATATATGCAGTCATTTGCTTATTCATTACATAGTACAATAAAACTATTATTTGTATCCCTTTATTTTTTTACAAAATATATTATTAAACATGTTTAGTCCATTTTGGCTAAATTCTGATATTTTTCTTAACGTCCTTTAAAATTTAAGAGGGGTGCTTGTAATTAAACTGTTCTTTGATTAAAGTAATTATTATTTGTATTAGTACCTCCACAAAATTGTAAGCATTATTTCCACAATATAGCAATTTGCAAGTGTATTATGAGATAAAAGTGAGTGCAAATTTTAATCAAGTCAATTTTTCCAGTTCCTTCGAAATCTGCTTAATTAATGAGAAGCAAATCTTTTCTCCTTTATTTTCTTTTTTTTTTTTAATTTATTTTGTTCATAAATTCTTAAAAAAACATAAATTTTGTATTTGTTTTATTACCTGTTCTAAAGACAAATCATTTCTTCAACTTTGCATAAAAAAAGCCTTGACTATTCATTTTTTTCAAGTGTTGCTCACAAAACATTCTATTCAAAATTTAGGTTTCCCCTTCCAGCATTTGTAATAAAGGATCTCAACATAATGTTAAATTCAACAAAAGTAATCATTGTCAATGAAAATTAAATAAATAAATTTTATATATTAATATTTTTTTTTAAAATATAATCAGAGTGGGTTTTTTTTGTTTTCAAGATTAATCATTAATATTATTAATATTTTTTATATTAAAACAAATATATATGTTAGTTGATAGATGCATTTACATTTATTGGTATTGTTCTGTTAGATGGTGTCAGCTGCTTTATGGCACTATTTATATGCAAAAGCACATAAATATGCCATTTATATGGCCACCACCTTCTAGGCATATATATATATATATATATATGCACAAAATCCTTCTAGGCATATATATATATATATATATATGCACAAAATCACAGAAAGAGACCATTTAACATGCAACAGCCAGACAGTGCTGATGAATGGTGTTATTTCTATGCTATAAAGCACAGAAAAGATGCTGTTTCATTGGTGGCCAGCCTGCTTTAGTGTTATGCACTTTATCCCAATGCTCACAGTTTAATGTTCGCTATAGTATCATGTGAGGGTGTATGGACTTCAACCTGCCACAACTCTTCAAATATGCATGTCAAAGGAATTAGCTTACAAGTCATCTGACCTATTGTTACCTTCTAACAATTGTCAACCCAATACCATGCTTCTCTACTGAACATGGAACCTTCAAAAAATTCGGAAAGGGTACATCCAAGCAAGATTTTGACCAGCTCAAGTAAAAAGTCATGTTTCCACGAGAACTTGTCTATAATAAATAAAATGGCTGTCAGGTTGAAATCAGACCAACTGCCATTCACAGAAGCCAGCATGTACTTAATTCTACTCTAATAAAATGTTTGCAATAAGGTAGGTCAATTGATAACATTTTAATTCTTACAGATGTGAAAAGGCATAGCATCTTTCCTACATTGCAGGACTAAGATGAAATTTTGGCCACTTGTAGTTAAAGCTTTTTAAAGTTTTTGCTAGCAAAAAATTGTTCTCAACTAAATTACAGGAATTGATGAAGGGAATCCATGAATTATGTTAAGCCTTTGGGAAAAAATGTATGACTGTGAAAATTCTCATAGCTCTATCCAGAGACCAAAAGAAATCATCCAAAAATACATTTATTAATGTTTAAAATAAATAAAAAAAATGATCAAGTTGGAAATTAGTAATCATTCTTGATAGGTGTGCCATTAATATTCATACACATTTTCTTTCAAAGATGGCTATTATAATAAATGAACAATAAATTAATAATTATTTTTTCTTTTTAAAAATGACCTAAAAAAATAACAAGACAGTTCAGTAATTAAAGCATTATCAGCATTTTTGTCACTACAATGTAGTTAGTTATGTCTCAAGCAATGCTAGTAGACTTTGTAAAGTTTGCAGAAAGGGCAGGGGGAAGAGGATGGTTTGGCTACTACAATAGAATATTTGCAATATTGTATGTTAATGTAAAATTGTTCCAATAAATGTTATTAAGGAAATAAATAAATTACACTAACCTGTATGATTATTATTATTATTTCACAAAGAATGGGGTGGGCCCAGTAATGTTATATTGATGTGTTTTTTCATAGCAGCAATGCTATCAAGTGACTGACATGATCTATTACAACAGTACCCATTTATTTTACATATGCACATTTATATTCTCATTTTTTGTGATCAGGTTTTTTATTTTTGGTTGAGATAGAAATTTTATTTTAACAAGTATTATTTACCTATTTATAAAAAAATTGTATGAACTAATTATTTTAAAAAAAACTAACTATCTTAATATTAATTTTATTTTGTTTCCTTATTATTATTTTTTAAAAATATTTTCTGGCTCTCTTACTGAGTTATCATTTTATGCCAACTGCTTCAATATATATTAATTTAAACTTTTTCACATCTATAATCATAAACATTGAAAATATAATGTAATTTTTTATGCAATAACTGGATTACAGTTTTATATATTTGTAGGGCAACATCTATTAAAAAGTGGTGTTCTAGAAATGTAATTAATTCATTCATTGGTACATTTATCAGATGGCTGAGAAGACAACGTTCTAATGGTAAATATTTTAAAAATTTATTACATCTTGTTTGTTTTTAAATTTACAAAAACCTTAATAATATAATAGCATTCATTTATATTAAACATTTTATAAAATATGTTATAAATGCTTATATAAAAGTAAAATATATTTTATTTTTGTAAATTGGATCTATATTTAGTTTTAGCTGTATTGCGATGTATGTTTGTGTCTTAATTATATACATATATAAAACAACAACATCCTGCAGCATGGATATCAACAAAATAACTACCATATATATATATATATATTATCTGTGGTAAATTACCATGATAAATAGATAGATAAATGGATAAATAGATACATAGGTATGTAGATAGGTAGATATAATGGTTAAATAAATAATTAGATGTGTAGTTTGGTAGATTTGTAGGTAGGAATAAGAATATAATAATGCTTAAATCACTCATATCAAAATAAACTCTGGGTTCAAACTTAATTTTTCCAATATGTTTAAAAAAATGTTGCATATGAAAAAATGTTGTTTAGATCGTACAAAGTAAAATTAATATTCAGTTTGTATGTGTTTAGTAAGTGCATTAGAAAAGAAATCAGTAAAAAAAAATCACTTAATCTTTAAATAATTTTGAAAGCTACATCATAATTGGATTAAATTTGATAATTTTACATTTAATATGTATTTGTCATAATTTATGTTATCATTACTTTATTATGCAAGTTTGTATGGGTTTTTTATTTGAAAAGTATATATATATATATATATATATTAGTGGAATTGCTGTAAGAGTTTAAATGATAATACGTAAATTATATCAATCTAGGGGGAAATGATTACCAATGAGTAACCATGTATATGATGGAGTGACTATAATCAAAAAAAATATTACCCTAATTTGAAGTAGCCATGAATAATGACCAAACTGGAACTTACATCAAGTACAAGCCATTATGCAAATCTAGCCGTATGTCCTGATAATCAAGCTCTCCACATTTATAACCAATTATTCTAATGAAAGTATCAAAATAATATACTTATAAGTCAAATGAAAAAATTTATGAGAAACAAAAGTCTATACCTAATAATAAATTGATTCAATGCATCAATGGAATATAAACAATATAAAACTTTTATATATTTATATGATTAATACAATAAATATGGAATATACATGACAAAAAATATTGCCAATTTAATGATTTCTTTATATTATATCTCTAAATTTATATGCACTAAGGAGGAAAACACATCATCATTTCAATTTTTATTTATAGAAAATGAATATTTTGCAAATAACATCAAAAATGAATGTTCTTACAGGCTCTTGAAATATGAAGTCATTAACTGAATAATTACCTTAAAAAACTACCAAACAACTCATTGAATACTATCTTTCTTTTATAGAATCCAGAAATGATCAATTTTAACATGCACTCAATTAAGATAGAATGTTATTTTTTCTGTGAAATTTGTTTAAAATATAAAAGATTAAATTATTGATTTAAATTCCAAATCTTAATATTTGAACATATAGGGAAATTAATAAGAGCTGTATAAAATTTTACAAGTAAGATTTATTTATTTAACATAAATTGCAAAATTTATAACTATTAATTTATTTATATCCAACACAATTTTTGATACTAATAATCTTTTTCTTCCCATCAACAACATTTGTTTGTTCATCTTGTTTCAGGTCATGAAATTCCAGAATGATAATGTACTATTATAAAATATATGCCTTTTAATACATACAGATCTAAAATATACACACATAAAACGATTTATTAGTTAAATAAAATAATAAAACAAAAATACTTTTGAAAATTAATTGAAAACATTTTTTTATAAATATCTATAAATTAATTAACCTAATTCCAGTGAGTTATCTGCTTTATGGTTTATCTTAGTTCAATAGCTCTATTTAAATTATTTAAAAATGTTTTTTATAATTCTAAAAAATGTGGAAAAAAATTTAAAAAAATTATTGAATAAGATAGACTACCTTTTAAGTAAAATAAATTGAAAAAAGATGGATGTTATATTTAAAAAAATTTTTTTAAAAAAAAAAAGATAGTTTAATTTAAATATTTTGTTTCAATTCATTTAATAAAGTGAAGTATTTCAGTGTTTGTTACAAAACCAAGCATTTTACTTCATGGGAATAAATGATTGATTAATTTTTTTTTTAGGCTTTTCTGTCATTGAAAACACAGAGTACAGTAATTGAGTAGTGTTTCATCTAAATTCAATATTCACAACTTTAAAGATCCAGCAGCAATTTCTATTTTTATTATTAGCAGAAAGGAAAGCCCATTTAATAACTATTTAAATACCATTATTATGAACATTCGGATAAACATAAAGTAATATATACATTTGGGATAGTAGTTTGTGGAAATTTGTGAATTATTAGTGTTATATATATTAAATATTTATATTTATTCTATTAATATTTATTATGTACAAAAATTATTTATAAAAAGAAATTATTTCTCTTATCATTATGTATTTAAATATAAGTTCTAACCTATATATCTGGCTTAAACTAAAAATTCACCCTCATTCCAGCATCTATCAAAATAAGCATTATTAAAACCCCAGACTATGACGATGGACCATTTTATTTTTTTTTCTGGAAATGAAAGTAGAAATATACTTTTATATTCAACAGATCACAGATGTTTTGTTATTACTACCTTGCATTATCATCTCCATTTTCAAGCATTATCTATTCACTGCATGATGAAGATCTTTCCACCCATAATTCAATTTTTCCAATCCCTAGCTTCACTTCTTCCCATAGTATCAACAAACTTTTTAAATTTTATTCACTACTTTATGAAGTTTATTTTGCAATTCTTTTATAATCTCTTGAGTTCCAGTTATTGATTTTACCTGTCCATGTATTATTATCTCTTCTAACGATATGTTCAATGACAGTCCATTCGGTTATTTCAATTTTTATAATGATGCAAATAGTGTTTCTTTTTACTTTCACCAAAGTAGTATACAGAATCATTTTTGTTATTCCTAACACACACACACACACACATATATATATATTGTACTTTTTAAGTTGTTTAAATTCTTTATACAGCTTTTTTTTAAGTATCCAAATCTTATATGTGTAAAAATAATTTGATATGACTTAATCTATTAAAAACTAATCGTTATAAATACAATGATATTTCCTTTTATTAATTTACATCTGCCTAAAGCAATTCATCCAATTTTAATTTTATGATTCATTTTATTTATTGTGTTTCTGTCTATTTTAATAAATTTGTAGTTATTTGGAAAAATCTTTTTTAATATTACTTTGGTCTTTAATATTTATCTTTAGACCTATTTTCTTACTTTCGTCTGATAACTCTTGTGATATTTCCCTAACCTTTAAAGAATTATTTGCAAAACAAATCATATCACTGTAAAATCTAAATGTCTTAATTAATCTCCATTTACTTCTATTTATTATCTTAGTTTTCCATTTTTATCCACAAAATATTTTTAAGACTTCTATAAACATTTTGGAAAATTGAAATCACCACATTATACACAGTTATCAATGGTAATTTTTTAGTGTTGCAATTTAGTCTAATCAATGCTGTAGCAGTTTGATATATATTCTTCAGATTATGAAAATAGTCCATATCTATATCTTGACTTTGAAGCATTTACTAATATGGAGATACCAAATCTAATACCATTTCCTAATCTACAAATGCAAAGCCTAATGAAAATTCCTATTACGTTTATTTCTCTATAACTTTTTTAATTTCAATATTTAGATCTTTATATGTTATGCTAAAATTATTTTTAAATCCAGTTTGTTCATCAGGTTTGTTTGAATTCAGTGTCCATGGTAGATGGGTTATAATTATCTTAGTAATGATGTGGGATATAACTTAAAAAAGACTGAGAGATCTTTAATTTGTAATATCTTAATTATTATCTTTTTTAAATACCCAATAATGATATCATATTCTTTCAATCATTTGGTAGACCTTTATCATTTACCTAATTGGTATATATATATTTATAACAATTTTTCTAATTATTCATCTGCTTCATTTGAGATATCACAAATATTTCTGAAGCTTTTTCTTTGTTCAAACATTTCAGAAAATATATTAACTGTAGTGATTACTTTGTTTATATGTTGTTTATTAATTTTTAGAATTCTTCTATATATTTTATGATATAGTTCCTTTTTAAGGCATCGTTCCATTCATGATTGAGGTAATAGTTTCACACTCTTGCAATTTTTATTCCCTTCTATAGATTTTTTGCCAATTCATAATTATATTTTCTAATATTATTATTTCCTAATCTTTTACAAAATTTCAGATAATCGATGCTCTTCAATGAATGTTTTTACATTCGTTTATTCCTATAGAGCTTTGTTTCTACTGAAAATTTACTGATGAATTCCTTATTTTTTGTATCAGTTAATCTTTGTTGCAGTTCTTAGTAAGATATTAGCTATCTTCTTAATCTAGTTACTTTGAACTTCTTAAAAGTCTTCAATTTTTTTAAATGACTTACTGTTTTAATTTAAATTTAGTGGAGTGTATTTACTATTAGTACTGCTATTTATACACTGGTTAATGTGTTTATTTGATAAAGTTATATATATTTTATATATAATGTCTATGTGCAAAGCTAGTCAGTATAAGCAATGCTGTATCATTCTAAAAATAGTTATAGGCACAAAAGTAGAATTAAGCAAAATGTAAGTAATCTATATCATCTAACATGTGTAGTAATGATTGTATAACAATATTTAAATTAACCAAATTGTTAAAAATCCCAGCATAACTACTAATGTGAGAAGATGCAGACTAATAATAGTAGTAAAGCAAAGTGAAAGCAGTTCAATGTGTGCAGTGCAGAAACTGCAGTCATAAACCAGATAGTACTGAAGGAAAAAGATACAGTCAAATCCAGTTAGACTGAATCAAGGTGAGTGGGTACTGTAAAATGCTAGCTAAATCAACTAGTGAAACTAATGTAGAAAAGTACTGAAATAAATTGAGAAACCCTGATAAAGTAAATAGATATTTTAACAAATATTATAAGTAGAGTGTAGAAATAGAGTTTAAATGTATAAATGAATTGTTCAGTGATTAATATTATTTGTTGTGGAGTTCAACCAGCCAATTGTTAGTTGAATTGACTAATCATTACTAACTGCCTAGATTGTAGTCTAGAAAATTGTAATCTGTCCCCTTACATATCAAATAGCACAGTCAACAGTTTTTAAACCTGTGAATATTAAGTGGCACATAATCCAGTATATATATAGAAAAGTAAAACAGTGTAATGAACAATCCAGGAGAGTGACTGATATATGTCAAAAATGTAATAAAATATATGATAATAAATGGAATTATTGAAGACAAGCTGAAAGTTGCCATCCTACAGATAAAAAGACAGAAATCCCTGCAATTGGAAAACCATCAATGTGATTTAAGCTGTAGCAAGAAATTCCATATGAAAAATATCTGAGAAAATTAAATGCCTATTTTAATCCAATATCATCAAAATATACATGTGTGTTTTCATTTTTATAGTAAAATGCAAATACAAGATGAAGGCATTTGCAAGTATAATTTAGCACTGTAAAGTTTAGCTATAGAATGTGGTTTAAAAATTATATAGTCAAGTTGTTATTGGATCAGTTATTATGAGGCATGATGGATGTGAAGTTAGACAGATGCTTCTATGGGCATCTAAACTAACATACAGTGGTGCTATTAAATGTTGGGGTAACACACAAAAACATTCTTGACCATGCCACTTCAATTACATGAGTAAATTCAGCAATGGCACAAGTAACAAAGAAGAATTTGGACAGTCTCAGTACCTAGTATTGTTGTGAAAGAAGAGACCATGTAAAATAGGTGCAAATTAAAAGCATATATGTGTTTTACCTACAGGAGACAGGACATCTGTTAAAGCTTTGCAAGAATAAAGACAAATTTCAAAAGAGGTTTAAAAAATTATAGTCAAATAGTGAGGAGAAGTCACAAAGAAGGCCACATATATGATGCTAATAAAGGAGAGTGATGATTTACCAAATATTTTAGAAGAACTGTGGACAAATGATTGAAGTAAAAATTGATAGTAGGTCAGGTAAAAGAAACTAATATTAACACACATATAAAAATAAACCAAGTTAAAGGAGACTGTTGTTTATGGGAATAGATTAATATTAAAGAAGTAGTATCAGTGTATGTGAAAGTAAAGTCATAATAACAATTTACCGCTATATGTGTATTAAAAAAAAATATTAGTCATAGGACTCAATCAGTTTTAATCTCTTAAAATAAAAAATGGACATGTTAAAACTACTAAAGTGAAAATTAATGTCTGAAAATAATTTCCACTACTATACAAGATAAGTCTACAGAAACTGAAGGGCAAATTTGTAATGGATTGAACCCGAAATGACAAATGCCAATATATAAAACATTGCATAAAATATGGATGGCCAATTCTTGGGAAAGTTTGTCATTGTGTCATGAGTGCATTTTAATGATAGACTGGGTAATAATTCCAAGTGAGGAGTGGAAATGTCTTCTATAGTTGTTACACAAAAGACAGGTGAGATTTGTAGGTATGAAGAAACTAGCATGTTCATACATTGGATGGTTGAATATGAATAGGGACAAAGAAAAAACTTAGAAGTTGCAAGCTTGCCAATAAATAGTGAGACTCCCAGCTAAAGAGTTCCAGTCTTGGCCTGATGTCACAAGAAAAATGGGAAAGGGTTTATGTAAACCACACTGGTCCATTTCATGGTCACACATTTCCAATAACTGCAGCCGCAAATTCTAAATAGACAAAATATCATTTAGTGAAGAATACCAGTGTGGAGAATATGATAAAATAAAAGTGCTAAATGAACATTTTTATACATGGGTATCCCAAGACTATAATAACAGATAATGTCACAGGATTCAGGTCAATACAATTGAAAGATTTCCTTTCTCTGAAGTAGATGTTGTATATACTTACACCACCCTCAATCAAATGTAATCACAGAAAAAGTGGTTTAGCAATTGAAATCACACTTAATAGAATGGAGTATACTGATATACATGAAGTGCTAAGCTAATAACATCGATGTTTAATCAGCACTTTATACCGAGCTTTATTATGACTAAAACCTCAACAAATTAAAATCCCCAATAACAATTTTAAAATGTTGTTTGGTTTAATCAAAAACTCTTTGTACATCTAAATAAAAAGTGTTTACTTTATCATCACAATGAGAACTTGTTGTGGCATAAACCTGAATTAACTATTTCTGGTATTACTGATACATCATTAATTTTCACAATATTGTTTTTGTTACACCTTTATAATAATGTACATATCCATTTTTTCTGAAATGCAGTTTATAAAAATGATATGCAAATTACTAAAAAAATATTTTATATATTTATTTATTTTAGATTTTTCTCATATGGCCAAAGAAATGACTGAAAGTCAAAAAGATACTAAGGTTAGTTACTGAATAATTATTTAAAAGTTTTGTATGTGTGATTAATGGTCATAATTTGACACGTTAGTAAAGTTTCAATTATCGCATATAAAAAAAAAGTTACATTTGTAAAGAAATATTCTCCATATTTTTAAATTTTGGTTCTAGGGCATTTGTGAATATGCACATTTTTCTATTAATAAAACAAGCATTTTTAACATACCCTCATATAATAGGATACTTGTAATTCTTTTTTATCACACCTACTTTAATTACATCTGAAAAAATAAATGATTCCGAAAATAATTTAGGGCTCTTTGGTTGTCCCAGTCACACCCATTTTTTATCAATTTTAAATCATTACCATCTTGCTCAGATAAATAATTTAATGGCTATCATTTTATTATTTAAATATTTTTTAAGTTTTCAATTATTGTTAGTTATTCACATCCAGTTGTTTTACATAAACATTACATTTATTTTTGATTGCACTATAAACTTGTTCTAGTACAAATGATATGTTATCAATAATCTTCTTAAACTCTATATTGCATGCATTACCTTGTTTATATACTTTTTAATCTCAACTACATTTATAAATGGTATATGAAATGTCCTTACAACTACTAATATTAGCATTAGAAATGTTTTCAACACATATTCCACCAGTCTTTTCTGCACGTTTTGGAATATTTTATCCAACCAGATTTCTTTTTTTAATTGTCCTTAAAATTTTATCCACTTGGTCTAAAGTTTATTTTCAACTAATGTTTTTTTCTAAGATTTTTTATTCTACTTCAATTTCACTATCTTATTGTACTATTTTCCTTCCATTTCTTAAAATACTCTCTTCATCATATAACTTTTTTTCATGCCCTGATATTCGGTTTATTTTATTTCTTGTGGTGTTTTTTTTAATTCATTAAATATTACCTGCTCAATGAACTTTTTCTTCATTGGTAATGCAAATGCCTAAATTCGTTGTCATTCGCTATATTCTCATCTTCATGATCCTAAACGCTAATTGCCTACCTGTCTTATCAAATATCTATTTATAATTTTGAATAATTTTTCATTTTTATTTTCCATCTTATTTATTTTTACACTGATCACTTATCTCCGTTTAATATTTAAATTATTGTTATTTTCTATTTTTATGTCTATATCATCATCTGTACAGTCTATTTATAATATTATATTTTACTTAATTTTTTTTTAAATCTACTAGATTTTGAGTAAATGCTAGTTCAATTATGAATTTGGTTTCAGCCTTCCCGACAGTTAATTGTTCTATAAAGATTAGATTAATAAGCCTATTTACAAACTTGAGTCTCCATATTGATCATTATTTTTCATAATATATATATATATATATATATATTAATTCTGTAATAAAATAATTATATTTTTATTGAATATTTATTTTTAGGTGTTACAAATACACTGATCTAAACATGTTTCTCACCCTTTCAAAGAAGTCCTGTAATTCTTGCAAAGTGGTGCATTTTAATGCCCCCATCATTATTTATCTATTAACTCTTCCTAATTCATAGAACATTTCATATGAAGCTATTTAAATGACCTATATATGTTAAACTAGAGAGTGGAATATTATATTCAATAAAATAAGTGTGATTATAAAATTAAATTATTTTTAAAAAAATTATTAAACATGCTAAGCAAATATAAATTATGTACTTTAATAATAAAAACTTTCCTTTAAAATATTATGATATTCGTGTATATAGATATAATGACTTAAAAAATTGCAATAGATCAACAAATAATAGAAACTAATAAAATTTAAAAATAAACCATTATCATTTTTTACTAATAATCTATAAATTAAATACGTCAATGATATGTTTATTATTAATAACTGATTGAATCACTGCTTTTCTATCCTTAAAATATTAATACACTTTATGTAATATTTAACTCATGCAATGTCTGTTTGTTTAACTTAGTTAAAATTTGATGTATTTGTAATAAAAAATATTAATGCCAATAATGATAAAATAAAAAAATTCCAATAACATCATGAGGTTGTTTCCTAAATCAATATTAGAAAGAACATAATATATGTTTTTTATAATTGAATTACAAATTCGAACTCTTTTTTTTTTATTTGTTTTTCGAATGCACTGACAAAATTATTATACATGTGTATACATTCTTACTTTTTTTTTTCCTAACAAAAGAATGCAAACGACTTTGATAGATTCTACTCTTTTGGAAGTTTTCATTAATTACTAAAGGCTGGAAAAAATACTAAACCCCAATTTATGCTGTAAAATCTGCAGGTAATTTCGCCTTTGATAAATAAAAAGACGGCATTTGCTTATTGATAACTGATATTATTAAGCTTTGTTGTCCTTGTCTTTTGAAGTGCCTTGATGAAATGACAAATTTGATATGGAGCTAGCTTCTAGATTCCATGTTTATCTTCTCAATTGGCCATTCTACTGATTAGCAGCAACTTATGTAAAAATTTTGTTCTTTTAATGAAGAGAAAAGAAACCAATGGGTAGTTTCTTGTCTGGTTGCTATATAATATCTTCTCTGGTTAACAGCACAAGAAATAAAGAACTATATATATATATTGCTTTAACTTGGAAATACATTATTAATCAGTTCTTCTTAATAATAAAACAAAAATAATGAAAAGTGAATTTACAATAAAATACTACTTTATATATGTTTTTTTATTCAATTCAATACAATAAATCCATAAACACTCTTCAAAAATATATAACACTTTGTAGTAAATATTTATTTCTTTATAAAGATTAGTTTTCTTTTTATTTTATTTTTAATTTTATTTTATCGTTATTTGAAATAAGTGATCTTTGATAATATTTATCCATTCTATAAACACATTTCATTATCTTGACATTTTATTATTTCAACATTAATAACAAGAAACATTATTTAAAAGAAGCATTTATCTACTCAAAAAGTATTCTATAATCAAATTCTTTTAAATAATATGGTGGGAATTATCACCATAATATATATATATATATATATATTGTAACGGGCACATGTGTACGTTACATTGTTTTTTTATTAGTAAACATGAAAAGAATAAAAGTTCGCAAATAAAAACTTCTTCTTTAAGAATTAAAAATTGAAAATTAAAAAATCATCTTAAAGTCGCATATATATAAAATCGCACAGATAAATAATTATTAAAATAAAACTGTATTAAAGAAAAAGTATTTTAAAACTAAATTTTCGGAAAAGATTTAGAGATAAAAATATATGTTTAAGTTTGAAAACAAATTAATTAATCTTTTGTAAAATGGAAATGATTATTTTAATTAGTAAGCTAGCCCTTGGGAATTTCAAATGTATAAGCAATGGTCAGATAGGGGAGGAAAAACAATAGGAACAGAATGGCCAATGAAAGAAATCCATCGGGGAAATTAAACCTCAATGGAAGGATCATCATCATCGATGACGTAATGTCAATTGAATCCTTAAAATTAATATAAAAGGAAAAGTTTGGAAATTATTAGTTAGCTATTAAAAGAGGACAGTGGTGTTATGTGTTAGTGCGGAGTTTAAAAAAAAGGATTGAAAAGACGCACTCTTCAATCCCTTCAGTTTTGCTAAAAAAGAAAGAGTAATGACATTGTTTTCTACATTAAGGACCAGCTAAAGGAAAGACCTACGGATGAATAAAAAACAACGGTGAACTGGATACAAATATCTTCAATACGGCATGGGAATTCCCATTCAGAATTACAAACAACTACAAATTATGGACCTTTTATAATAGTAAGAACTTTATATTCATTTGAAAACATAGAACTCTAAATTCTAAACCTTTTAGTAAATAATACAAATAGAATCCTATCTGACCAACGAAATTAATATTAATAATGGCATTTGATGTATTTTTTTTATTTAAAATTATTTCCATTTATTTTTTTTGTTCTTTTAAGTTTTTATTATGATTTTTGTTTTTTGTTAGACTAAATTACATAAATGTTAAACTTTAGTCGGGCGTGAATGGCTATATAGATTTGTAAAGTTATATTAGGGGAGGGTAAAGTTAGGTGATTTGTTTTGTGGTTGAATTGGGTCAATGAATTGGATATATTGATGTAGTTAGAAGATGTAATTCTAGTTTCGCTACCGGCAAAATCGCTTATATGCCGCACACTTCCGTTTTGCCTATGGAAGGGATTATAAGAAGTAGAAAGCTGTTCCTTTCTATGGAGTTTTTTTTTTATTGCTCTTCTTGTCAGAATATATATATATAAAATGTTTATAAACTTTTATATATATATATATATATATAAAATGTTTATAAACTTTTGTGAACAAATCAAAGTTTCTTCTTACTAACTACCAAAACGTGTTAACAAATTATGGCAGTTGTTTTTTAAATAAACATCGGCTTTTTTAATAACATTTAATCAAGTTTATGATTAGAATTTGTAGTGTAGACAATTAAAATTAGTAAAGTGAATATTGCAACACTATTAAACAGTTTTGTTTAACAAACATTTTTAATAAACATTTTTAACAAAATATAGAAATCGTTTTTTTTTTTGTTAGTTTGTTTTTTAAATTACAATTGAATATTTCTTAAATTAATATATTGTACCAGGTCAAACTGCTGAAACCACTTACTTATGCATATATATAAGTTTTGGCTGGTTTCAAACTCCTTCATAATACATTTATAATCTTATAAATGTTACGTGAACGAACCGGCACGTTGGAGCAAAATGGGAGATCTTATTGATAGCTTTAACTATCAACAATGGCCCATCTCGGCTGCTAGATTCAAACCCCTACTATCCAAATACTTTATTTGTTTTGGGGTAAACCCTGGGGTGCCAGCTAGTCTGATGACTAACGTATTCAGGCAGTAGGCTCATAATCCGGTGCTCGAAACATTCCCTAAAACTAGCTCAGTCTAATTTTAATTCAATAACAAAATTATATAACATTTGTGGAGGAAAGAATTAATAAAAAGATTGGTAAAAAGAATTGACCAACAAATAAAGTTTAAGTTTGAAGACATTTTATTTTAATTAACATTAATTAAGTTTAAAGATAATTTATTACCCAACATTAATTGATTAAATTTAAACATCTTTATAAATCTAATTTAACACATGCACATTTTTAAAGTAACACATTATAACACATATCTGGTGAAAAGCATATATAATAGGTGACATCGTTAAATTATCTCACATTCACACACATGCACATCAATAGTTCATTTTATGCATGCTTAAGAGTTTAAATTACTTTACTCGGTAGGATTGACGAATTACAGTGGTGGCTACTACGTATAAATGATAATAAATAAATGTTTACCTAGGATTTTTGGAATATGGATATTGCTTGTTGTTGGCTGCTTCTGCTGCTTCTAATGGATTATATCTAACCAGTTAGATTTGGACGTTTCTTGAAGAGATTTTATGCGAATCCATTGGCTTTATTCTTCAAGACAGTTGAACGTTAGACAGAGGATTTCTGAGTTGTTATGCAGACATTATTTTCTAGGCAGGTATTGATGATCTTGTTGGACTAAAAAGGCTGAAGCACGAGCGTATATTTCCAAAAACTGCTCAACAATGCATTTTTGTTTCTCGATACATAATAGAAATGGACTGTTATCTCAACTGAAACAAGACTGTCACTGCAAACTAGACTGAAACAACTCAACTCCGATAAAAATCTGGCTATTTATGTATCAAAATTGTTTTCATTTTAATATCCTCCGGCAATAAGTGCAATAGGTGTTGTCAAAATTCCATTAGTAATTAATCCTATTATGACATGTTTTTGAAGATAATTTAATTAGTAGTAGCTTTCATAAATGTATTGTTTTATATCTTTAATTAGTATCCCACCGCTGGTGTAGTTTCTTTAAATCTTTGTTTAACTCAATAGCCATCACTGTGTTTTCCATAAATTTCTTTTTTAACTTTCATATACATATATTTTTTTTTAATATTCTTCTAACACGCATACATTTATTTACTCTCGCACACACATATATAATTTATTATAATAAGCTTGAATGAAAAGAGGTTTTTATTTTTTTAATTTTGAATTGCTTATTTTTACGAATACTAAACTTCACTTTCTTTTCTAACTCTCTTAGTTTGACTTTAAGAAAACCCCCTTCCCACTTTTAATCTTTTATTTCAAACTCTTTTACGAAAGATTTTTTTTTTATTTTAATATTTTTTTTAGACAAAATTATTTTATATACATGTGCCAAATTGGCCTTGGCACATTACACCCCCCTCTGTTTTAGAGTAAAATGCGTCATTTTTGACCATTTTATCTCTTGCAATTTTAATTCTTGACTCTAAAGATTTATTAATTTATTATTTTTCTAAGTTAGCTTTTTAATATCTTTTACTTAACATACAAAGGGCAATCTGTTTGGACTCTCCTTTTCTTCTATTTATGCCGAATACATTGCTCAGAAATGATCTAAATCATGGATAATGACCACCAGGACAAACTAATTTTGTGGCACAGGGATCTTTTGGAAACGACACCGAAGCAGATTCGCTGACTTACACTGACTTACACATGTATAAAATCGAAACTTCATTTGCCAATTCTCTTGATCAGACTTGTAAAAAGAAAGGGTCGCTGTGAAATGGCAGGAATTTTCAACTGTCCATTTTCGACTTACGCTTTGGAAAGAGGAATGATCCCTGACAAGTCCGTTATGGGTACTAAAACTTATCCAGTTGGCAGCTTTAAACGTATCTTTAACTAAATTTATTTCTATACTACTTTCATTCCCTTTTTCTCCAGATAATTTCTACACATGTATATACATGCAGCATAATTCTACACTTACTAATATTTTAGATATCGAGTTATTACTGGACTTGCTTACAGGGAATCTATAATAAATAAATCACTTTTTGCCTGCATCATGAGGTGCAGCAGTGTCAAGAAAATAACCTAAAAGGATATCTGGATAAATACATTTATGATACGCATTATGAGGTATCGTATTTACCGAATATTACCAGTGTATGTGTGCATATATACACATGTATACTTACACACTCTTAATACACCTTAGATTGACTTTATATTTTTATTACTAATCTTCCAACATTATTTTTAAATTCATATGAACATTATTCTAACATTTGTATTAATCTAATCTCACAATATTATTCTAAACTACCACAGACATCAGTTTTCATATTTATTTATATTAATCTAATCTCAAATATTATTTTCAATCTATGTGTGTGTATTCAGAAAAACTATTTTACTTTATTATGATTCATTATTTACTCAACTTTTATTAACTTGCGTATATTCAAAAACAAGTTACTTTACTACGATTCATCATTACACTGATATATATATATTTTACTTGACTTTAAATCATTTATTTCCTTTTATTACTGTGCGTGTATTCCAAAAACAAAAAAACATCTATTAGTTTATCACGAGTCACTTTTTATTATTTACTACAGATATATTTACGCTTATTTATTTAACTTGATTTTATCAATTTTATTTTAACAATTTGACCTACTTATTTATTTACGAACATTTTTCTTAATATGTGCGCTGATCACTTTTCCTAAGTATTGACCACTTCAAATTCTTATTTTTCTAGAATGCATTTTTAGTTTTTATTTTCATCATTAGGTAATAAATGTAATGTTAAGGGAAGTAGGCAGCAAAGTATAAGGCAATTCAAACACACAGATAAATTTTGTGCTGATTTAAAACAACTTTTAATTTCTTTGCCCAAATACTCACACCTCAATCCTAATTTAATACACTTTTTTTTTATTGTATTTGATAATGTTTCATTTTCATTAATACTTTCATTATACACTTATTTATTTCAATTTTATTTTTAAAGCGTTATTTTTACTCTACCCTTTTTTTTTTAAAAAGAAAAAAATTTCATTTTGCTTGTCTATTTTCATTTACACATTTATTTTGTTGGCATCATGCTCTGCTATGTTCTAGACTTATGAGCTGGGATTTAACATAATCGATGACATAATCGAGGGTTTTTGACATAAATTGTTTTATCGTTGCTTTGACATTTTAAAAACCTCTAAGATTGTTATTTTATTTTACTAAGACTAACTTTAATCATTTTTAATTATTCAAACTAACTTGATACTCATTTTTACATTTATTTCATTAAACTTTGTTAACATTTTCCATTATTCCAAGTCCATGGTCATTATATACTAGGTCAAGCCGGCGAATCCATCAGATTACATATTTTTAATTTTTGTCTGGTGGTTCTTTATTATATTTTTTTCTGCATATAGCCACTCATGCTGGGGGATTGAGAATCACCCCTGGGCCTTTTCTTAAATCTAGTACGAGAGATGTTAGGATCACTGTCGGTTCTTCAAAAGATTTTTGTTCTCTCGGGACTATTAGAATAACCTTCTCCAGGGACTCCCCGAATTCGACCTATGTCTATATCTTATGGTGTTTACAGCTGGCTCTCTAAGGTGGGGTTTGAATCCCCTATCTTTCATGTCAAATGTTGGTCTAGCTCTGTCAAAAGCGCTCAACAATTCTGCCATTTGTTCCACTGTTTTCCTTTCAGTTCCTATGAGCATTTGCTCGACATTATGAGGAAAACTATGGCAGACTATCCTGACAATTTGTTGTTCAGATAGTGGGTCTGCTGTTAAAGAGCATAATTTCACCACTTGCCTTCTAAAAAAAGAAATGAACAGTTCACCAGGTCGCCATTTAACTTGCGAGATCTGGTGATGAAGATTTTCCTGATAATCTTCATTCCAATAACTAGCTAAAACAGCAATTTTATATTCGGAAAAAGTGATGGGTTTTTTGTATAAAGAGTCCCACCAAGATTGAGACCCCCTTGTAAATGGCTACAAGCTACTGTGATCATAGCCTCCTCACTTAATTGATTCAGAGTAAAATAGTGCTCCAAACTACTTAAATGCTCCATAGGAGCTTCACCTTGATGGCCAGAAAATATCCGTATTTTCAAAAACTGTTTCACGATTGCCGGATTGTTTATAATGTGCGTGTTTGCACTCAAGTGGTCACACTGTGTTATTTCCATTTGCAAAGTATTTTTACTATTCTTTTGATTTACTTTCCAAGCTAAATTCATCATTCTGACTTTTATCTCTTCAATTACTTTTTTATCTTCTATCTTATTTTTTTCAATTACTTGGTAAGCGGTCTCTATTTAATTTTCTACTTGTGTTTTAATCTCTTCTATTTCTTCCCTAATTTCTTCTTTTATTTTATTTTGGCCCATTTCGATCTGGTCCTTTAACTTTTCAAGCATTTCAGCTTGCCCTTCCAATTTACTCTTCATTTTATTATTTTGGCTTTTAAGCTCTTCAGCTATTTTTTTTATATTCTTCGGCATTTCTTTTTGTTTTTCAAACATGCAAGTTAATAAAGCTATGATTTCCCTATTCTCTTCTTTTTGCTCAACCTCTTTTTCGTTTTTATCTTTTTGTTCTTCACTAGAAGCATTCTCTACTTTTTTCACTTGAGTTTTCGTTTTTTCTTCACTGGGGACCTTTTCTATTTCACTAGTTTCGGTTTTATTTTGTTCCTCACTGGGAACATTGTCTGTTATTTTACCTTGAGTCTCCATTCTAGGTTTATTTCTTGTCTTATTTATACTTTTAAACTTTACTTTTTTATATTATGTTTTTTTAATATTATATTTTATTCACACTCATAATTTTACTAATTTTTATTTTATTTATTTCTTACTAAACTGGAAATACATGCTTACTCCGCCCCTCCTTTGTCCATTTTTCTCCAACTGATCTTAATGCTTTAACTCCACCCAAACATCCAACTGTCTCTGATTTAACATAATGATTTATTTTAGATAATGTAAATAGCGTAAATCTCTTTTCATTTAAAGAAAACAAAGTTTTTGGTCAATTCTTTTTTTTTTTAATTAAAACGCTTTAACATACGTAATTTAGCTTTTGTATAGAAAATTTTTTTAAAACAAAAAACAAAGTATATTTTACTATTGTTTCTTAGGTCCAGCCCCAAACGTTGGGAAAGCCATTTATGTACCAGGTCGAACCGCTGAAACCACTTACTTATGCGTATATATAAGTTTTGGCCGGTTTCAAACTCCTTCATAAAACATTTATAATCTTATAAATGTTACGTGAACGAACCGGCATGTTCGAGCAAAATAGGAAATCTTATTGATAACTTTAACTATTAACAATGGCCCATCTCGGCTGCTAGGGCTAAACCCTGGAGCACCAGTTATTCTGATGACTAACATATTCTGGCAGTAGGCTCATAATCCAGCGCTCGAAACATTCCCTAAAACTAGCTCAGTCTAATTTTAATTCAATAACAAAATTATACAACATTTGTGGTGGAAAGAATTAATGAAAAGGTTGGTAAAAAGAATTGACCGACAAATAAAGTTTAAGTTTGAAGACATTTTATTTTAATTAACATTAATTAAGTTTAAAGATAATTTATTACCCAACATTAATTGACTAAATTTAAACATCTTTATAAATCTAATTTAATACACGCACATTTTTAAAGTAACACATTATAACACATATCTGGTGAAAAGCATAAATAATATGTGACATCATTAAATTATCTCACATTCACACACACATACATCAATAGTTCATTTTATGCATGCTTAAGAGTTCAAATTACTTTACTCGGTAGGATTGACGAATTACAGCTGTGGCTACTATGTATAAATGATAATAAATAAATGTTTACCTAAGATTTTTGAAATGTGGATATTGCTTTTTGTTGGCTGCTTCTAATGGATTATATCTAACTGGTTAGATTTGGACGTTTCTTGAAGAGATTTTATGCAAATCCATTGGCTTTATTCTTGAAGACAGTTGAATGATTGACAGAGGATTTCTGAGTTGTTATGCAGACATTATTTTCTAGGCAGGTATTGATGATCTTGTTGGACTAAAAAGGCTGAAGCACGAGCATATATTTCCAAAAACTGCTCAACAATGCATTTTTGTTTTTCGATACATAATAGAAATGCACTGTTATCTCAACTGAAACAAGACTCACTGCAAACTAGACTGAAACAACTTAACTCCGATAAAAATCTGGCTATTTATGTATCCAAATTGTTTTCATTTTAATATCCTCTGGCAATAGGTGCAATAGGTGTTGTCAAAATTCCATTAGTAATTAATCCTATTACAATGTGTTTTTGAAGATAATTTAATTAGTAGTAGCTTTAATAAACGTATTGTTTTATATCTTTAATTAGTGCCCAACGCTGGTGTGGTTTCTTTAAATCTTTATTTAACTCAATAGCCATTGCTGTGTTTTCCATAAATTTCTTTTTTAACTTTCATTTACATATATATTTTTTAATATTCTTCTAACATGCATACATTTATTTACACTCGCACGCACATATATAATTTATTATAATAAGCTTTAATGAAAAGAGATTTGCATTTTTTTAAATTTTGAATTACTTATTTTTAGGAATACTAATTTAAAAAAGCTTTACTTTCTTTTCTAACACTCTTAGTTTGACTTTAAGAAAAACCCCTTCCCACTTTTAATTTTTTATTTCAAACTCTTTTACGAAAGATTTTTTTTTATTTTAATAATTTTTTTAGACAAAATTATTTTATATACATGTGCCAAATTGGCCTTGACACAATATATATATTTCATTTTAATAAGATAATGTCGAAAGTAAAACATTATTTTCCCAACGATTATCTTCTTCCTTGTGAGCTAAGCAAAACATATTGGAAATTCGAATCATTTTGTACCATTTTTGAGAAATAATAGATGGTCAAAAATCTTCATTTGACTTGCAAAATCCATGATTACTGTAAATAATCTTTATATTGTTTTCATTTCTGTTTTTTTTTTTTTTGCTGAGAGATAACTAGCCAGTAGACAAAAATATCTATTATGATAATGAATTTAATTTAAACAAAACAATTTTAACAAATTTAATATTGATACTTTGGCAATTATTTTATTTGTTGAAAACTATTCCATATTAATTATTTTTTTTACTACAATTAAATATTGTTAAACAGTAAATTGAGTAAGTATATAATACTACCAAAATAAGTTTGACTAAGGGATATGTCTCATTTTCAAATCTCATTATCTTTATTTTATAACAATTATAAAACTAATATTTGAAAAAATTTATTAAGTCGGAGTAAACTATTTAATAGAAACTTTATAGATCAGGCTGCCAATAGTTGCCTTCTAAAACTCTATATCTAAAAAACATATATACTAATAAAATTGATAAAAGAAGTTTTATTTAAATCTCTGGATAGAGAGAAAGAATAGATATATCTGAATATCTCTTAAAAATTGTGAAACCAAACTAGTATGATTCTGAGTTAAGATTTCAATTCAAAACATGCTAGATTTGGGCAAATTCCTGGATTATGAGCAGTTTGAATAGTTATCTTTATGATAGTTAACCCATGGATAATTCTTTTTGCTATTTAACAAAAAGAATAGTCAATAAACTAATGATGCTATTATAGATTAATAGGAACAATGATTACTTTATATGCATTAGTCTGTTATTAAGGTTTGAATTATCATTATATCTGTTAATTAGATAACTGAGACATTCTTTTTTAACACATTTCCCACCATATTTTGTGCTGTTATTTTTGCATTTTAAAAATACTTTTACTTTTTTAAATCGCTTAGAGATTTAGTATGTTGTTGTTTAATGTCGTAGGCTTTTATTATATATATTTTTTCCCCATTTATTTCATAGGATTTTAAAAATAGCATTCATAATTTGAACTTTACTTATTTTGGGAGTGGAGGGGGATTTATAAACATTCACCTCAGGTGTTATAATCAACTTTTGTTTTAAATTTGTTTTCTATTCTGATTATTTTATTTCTGTGTTGTTGAATTTTATATATGTGCAATTTTTTATTTGCAATAATTTTTGATATAAACTAATACACTATTACAGGTTACTATGAGTTTGAATTATTATCTGTTAGTTATATAACTGAAGAGTGATTCTTTTTTAAATCGCTTTGACTTTTAGTATGTTTTTGTTTAATTTTGTAGGCTTCCATACATTTTAATTTCAGCGATTTTGACACATATGTCTTGTGAGGCAGGAGGGTCCATTTTTAAAATTAACTAATTTTTAGCTATTTTTTTATTACATTTCAAATTTAGCGATTTTGACTGATTTGTGTCATGTGCTGGGGGGGGGGGTCTACGACTTCTAAAATTAAGCAAATTTAGCAAATTTTAAAAAAAAAATTATCAATTGCAGGCTTCTTGGTGGTTCTGCAGCACCACCTGGTGGCTCATCCAGTTCTTGAGAAAAGCACCTTTTAATCTAAAATAAAGTAACTATAATGCATCTGTTTACAAATTTATATTATATCATTTAATTAATGCTTGGATGATAAAGCTGTCATGTTATATAAAAAATAACTAGCTGAAATATATGCATTTTTAAGAATGAAAGTATTGAATATTTTTTAAAAAAGAAATGGCTACTTTAGTTAATGAAATATGTATGTCTGCTGAAAGAATGTAATAAATGGATAAATATTATATAATATTCTACTAATATTTACCAATGAAATGTGAGGGTGTAAATATATGTGAGCTATATTATTGTGATATGTTTGACATATATAACTGTTGGAATTAATATAAATTGCATATGTAGAAGATATTTTTTGATATAAAAATATATCCTAAATTATTTTTTTATTGAAATATTGCCTGCCTGGATAAATATTCAAAAAAAGACTGAAATACATATTTATCTTCCCAGGATGACCAATATTTTTCCCAGATTCTATTGGATTTAATTTTGTTAGTTATACATTTTCATTGAATGGTGCTAAGAGAAGAGAATGACTTTTGTTCAGAACTGTCTGGGTAAGTACTTTAAAGGTGTTGAACTTGCAAGAAGAAAAAAAATACATT
Source organism: Epiperipatus broadwayi (assembly GCA_028023455.1). Lineage (NCBI taxonomy): Eukaryota > Metazoa > Onychophora > Udeonychophora > Euonychophora > Peripatidae > Epiperipatus > Epiperipatus broadwayi. Next base: position 147,299 of record JAQFVV010000366.1, read on the forward strand.
TTTATAACTTTTGAATTTTTTTCATTATTTTAGTTTAATGCTAATATTTTAAAAATAATGTTTTAAGTAACCTGTTTATTATAATATTTTTTTAAATTTAATTTTAAAATAGATTAGTTTTTTTTTAAATATTAAATAAACAAAAAATGTTTTTCAGAAATGAATTTTCTGAAAGGTAATTAATAATTATTAATTGTTTGTATGGATAGTCGAGAAGAAGTGGATCACTGTTCATGGTTCCAATAATTGTTGGGATCATGAGAAATTTTATTTATTATTTATATTGCATTGGTTGATAATATTTTTAAATGATATATTTTAAAGTTAGTACTTTATCATTATTATGCATCATATTGCTTGAATATTTCAAGGTTGAATGAACTAGTTATATAATTATTATCATATGTATTTTTATTTTACAAAATGAGTGCAAGTAAATGACTTAAAATATCTAAGGATATTTCAAAATATGTGTTTATCATAAATGCTTCAATATGCATACATTTTATAACATAGTTGAGTTGTTAATGTATTATCATTAATAATGGTGTCTGTTAAGATGCAGAAAAATATATAAATATTTATTTCTAAATTATATAACATAACAACAAATGAATAAATGTATAATATTGATGTATGTTTTATCAAGATCATTTGTGCTTAAAAAAAATTTGAAGGCTATCTTGAAATGAATTTTAGATCTTTATTTTTTTAGTAAAGTGGTTTGGAAATTATTTTGTAATGCAGCTAGTATATTTTATGATGATAATAGAATTATTCAGTATGTGGAAGATATAGGATTGTGGTTGGGAGAGTAACTGTTATAAGAAATCCTAGGTGTTTAGGGATTTGTTTGAAGGGATGTTATGTTTGAGCTATAATGTCACAATTTTAATTTATTAAATATACTGGTAATAAAGGACTATATAGTATTTTTTCCATGAACATTTGTGTTTCCTTATAGTCAACAAGAGCTGAAAAAACCATGACATCAATTTAGGTGTCTGATAAATATGGAACTTTTATTTTTAAAGAAAAATAAAAAAATAACAATACACCATCTTCAGTTTAACTATACACAGAAACACTTATTTGGCATATGACAGCACAATACCCTACTGTCAGAAATGCACATCTAAACAGCATAGTTATAGATAAGAAATTGCCTCTTGTCCAGGAAAGAAATTTTACATCTGTCTGGCAAGAACAATAAGATAAATAAATAGAAAACTCTATAGGAAGGGATTGTGGTCCTTTTTGTTGACCTACCATCCCATTCCATAGGCTAAATGGGTGATTCAAGAAGCAGGGAATACATCTGCTTCTGATGGTCAATAAGAATGGGATTATGTTTCACAAGGGCGGCATAATAGTGATCCTGCACATAGTGGATCTTCATGCAAAATGTACTAATTACACAAATACATCCAATCCATTGATCCAATTTAACTGTGAAACAAATAACCTAAGATTTACCTCCCTAAAACTAACAAGTTTATGAATCTATGCAGCCATTTATGCCTGACTTAAATTTAACATGATTTAATTAAACATTTTAGCTTAACAGAAAAAAAAAATCATAATAAACACTTAAAAGAACAGAAAAAATAAATGAATGGAAATGATTTAAAAAAAATACATTCAATGAAAATAATTATTAATATATGATTTAGTTGGTCAAATAGGAATTTATATTTCTAATAAATACTAGAAAAATTTTATAGTTACAGTTCATTAGTTATACTTTTTACAATTTTAAAAGAGAAAGTCCATACTTTCTAGTTGCTTAATTTGGATCTAGTGTTAATTCTCGTGTCATCATGAAGAGGTCAGTATGCCATTGGCTGTTGGCTCTTTATTGTAGCTGGTATCATTCTTTGCAAGATTTGATTGCCGGCCCTGATATCCTGGGTCCTCAATATAAAAAAATTATATTTCATTTCTTTTTTTGGAAAAACTGAAGGGATTGAAAGTGTGTCTTTTAATCTCTTCTCCAACTCTCCCTGCACTAACACATATAACACACCTATAATATTTTATTTTTAATCTTTTCCTTTTATATTAAAATTTCAGATTAACTGGGCATGATGTCATGATGATGATGATCCTTTCGCTGAAGTCCATTTCCTGAGGAATTTTTTTATTGGCTATTCTGTTCCTATTGTTTTTCTCTCCTATCTGATATTTAATTGTAAATTTTGAGATGCCAAAAGGCTAGTTTGCTTAAGACTAATTAAAAATAATCATTTCCATTTTAAGCAATAGCATTAATTAAATTATTTTACATTCTTAAAGATATATATTTATCTTTATATCTTCAATTTTTTTTTATTTTAAATTTTGTTTTAAAACTTTTTCTTTTTTTAATAAAGTTTTCTTTTAATAATTTTTTCATCTGTGCGATTTTATATATAAATATATGAGCTTAGATGACTTAATTTTCAATTTTTAATTTTTTAAACAAATTTTTATTTGCAGACTTTTTAATTTCTAATTTTTCTTATTATATTAATGCAACAGCATGTATGCCCATTAATATATATATATATATATATATATATTAATATATATATATATATATATATATATATATATATATATATATATATATGCGAAATAGTGCCTAATCTGGGATAATGATGTAATTAGTTTCCAACCAGTAACCACCTAAACATTCATAGTAAATATAGCAACCAATATTTCTAACTGCTGTCAAGGCAACTTTCACACCTTTTAATAGCAAGAATGGAAATCCATTCTTACTAATGGTCCATTGAATATATATGGCCACTTAAAGATTGCAACTTGACTACAGGGTATGAAATATTGTTACAATGAAATTTAAATAAACCTCTTTAAACATGAAATAAACATGTCACTATAATGCAGACTAATAAATAGTCATCTAAAACATTACGATGGGTTTTGTCATCATTAGAATGTCTTGCCAATTTAAACAAAGGATGGACCCATGACTACCAGCTCTCCTTCAGTCATGCCATGAGCCTCTAAAATAAACACTGCCTCTACCTTGCTGCTGTCAAAGGACCTGAAAGATGAACTATTATCAAAAGTGTGCACTCGTAACTAAATCACTAGGACTCTGCCTTACCATAAGCTAAACTTTTTCCTATTCTAGCCAAGGTAAATAAATTGCATTTAATTAAATCTCTGCTCAATCTAATGATAAATATGTTTTAAAATGGTATTAATTGTTTTTTTTTATTATTTATTATCTGTATGTACTCTTTTCTAGTATTTAAAGTGTGTCTTGGAATCTTAGTTTTAAGATTCCAAGTTTGTTTGCAATTTTTGTTTATCAGAGGGTGCATTAGGAGATTGTATTTTATATGTTTAATATATACCTGATTATTTTGTTAACTATTACAAAACACATTGGCAGTTTTTGTAGTCTTTATTTATTCACCTACCCTTAGTTGTAAAATAAAGAATCTTTAAGTATGTTTCGTTTGCACTTTTTGTGCAAGCAACAAAATCTTTTTGCTGGCTATTTGTTAAGTTATTTCTTTGGGTTGTCTGAAAGTAGTCATTTCTTTCTGGATTACATAAGATCATAATCAAATATCTTTTGCTGTCTTGTAAGTGAGATCAACCACATTCACTTTGAATGTAGTATTATGCGCAGCAGTCCTGCGGTGTTTTAACGACAGTAATTAGAATATTACTGCTTGGACATTCGTGCTGGTTACGTTGATTTCCGATGGGACAGTAACTGTTTTATTATTCCTGTTTCAGGAAGCTAAAGTTGTTGTTTGTTTTGTAATTTTACAACTGGCTAGCAAGAGGATATTTTCCTAACCATTTCTTCTATTTTAAGTGAGATAATTTTGCTGCCCAAATGTTTTATGCCTTCATGTTTGTCGTACTCTTGTGCATTCTCTGGTAAATATGCATATGTTACCATATGCCACTTTTGTATTCATGGCTAGATGTTTTCACTCTATTGCACAACTTTTAATAAAATTAATAAATTGTTTAAACTTAATTTGGCTGACGTTTGTCTTTGTGCTTTGATTTCTCAACTGTCTAAATAATATTTAAGATATCTTGTTCCTCCCTGAGTGTAGTTTGGTGCCTTTTGATTCGCATATCCTGTCCACACTAAAATAAATGTCTAGTTCCTATTTTTGGGCTAGTGGCGCCCCCAGGGTCAGTATATGCGAATCTTAAAGATCTTTCTCCCAGTAATGCCCTCTGTTTAAAGATCTATATCTCAATAATAACAAACCTTAAAATGATCATTTTAACCTTAAAATGATCATTTTAAGGTTTGCTATTATTGAGATATAGATCTTTAAACAGAGGGCGTTACTGGATATTTGTAATTGTATAATGGTTTGTATATTTTCTATAATTATTTCAGTTAGTGTTAACAGTAACTTTCTTTTCATATATATATATATATATATATATATATATATATTGTGACCTTCTGGTTTGGCACTAGAAATAGTCATTGTAGTAGTGTGGTAGTATATCAGTAATATCTGATATAATCCTCTTTTAAAAAAATGAAATAACGTGAAATTTTATAATTTTTTTTTTATTTTGATTTAAAACTGTAATCAAAAGTAAGTGTAGGTGTAATTAAAAAGATTTCTTAAATGTTTAGTGTCTTATCTTAGGGTATAATCAGTGATATAACAGGGAGTAGTTTGTTATATGCATAATCAGTACAGTTTAAGTTGTTGCTTACTTGTTTTATTTGCTCATAAAGCAGTATTCAGTTTTCTTAGAATGATTTACTAGTCCATTTGTTTTATACATTTTAAATTTATAGAATAAACAGTAAAAGTATATTTCACTCATCATCATTCACATTGTCATTTCAGTCATATCAGTGCAATACCTATAGCATATTACTACTGAATATCCATGCATTATCCAACTTCATTTTTCATTCATATGTTTCATTAAACCATTAAATATCCCACATCACATTCAAATATTTAATTATATCAATAATAGTGTTAAAAACTAGCTTAACTACATTTTAAATAAATTAATGAATTATGGACTGGTGGATATGACAAATACTGTAAAATATTTTATTTATTAAAACAATTGTCATCAGTTTTATTCTACTGCTTTAGAAAAAATATTTAATTATTAGTTCAATATTTTTTTTCTCATTTATGTAAAAGATGAAATAATTTTTTTTTCATCTCTATTTTTTTTTTACTATCTCAAGTGTTTGCATAATTAAGTAAGTTTGCAAGTGGGAGGAGCGATTGGGAATCTTTTTCTGGTGATGTAATGTTATCATAAACAATTGGAAGGGGACAAGATGATGTAATGATTATTAAAAAAATTATAAAAGAAATACTTATTACTTTTAAGAGGGCAGAGTCAATTATTAGTACTGAGGGCAGAATCAATTATTATTACTTTGAAGAGGTCAGTCAATTATTCTTACTTTCAAGAGGGTAGTCATCAAACAAACTTTTAAGACAGCTATAACTAAGTTTATTTGGCAAAGTTTAATAGTGAAATTATTTTTTCCTCTTCCAGAGTTCAAGTTGAAAATTTAAACATATTATTTGTTTGCAAAATGTGTACTTAAAAACCACTAAGAGATATGTCAATTTTGCTCCAGCTGATCATTTAAATTGTCCCAATGTTATGCTAAAGTACATGTAAGTGTTATATTTTATTATTCAAGATAAATTATTATTATTTAAGAAATGGAAATGCTTGCTAGAACTGTGAAATAGTTTTATTTAAATTTAAAATTAACAGGAAAGGATAAAAGAATGTTTGTTTATTTTATAACAATTAAGTTTTTAAGTTTTAATCATCTATGAAGGGAATAACTGCTACGTGCATCATTTATATGTGGGAAAGATGTGAACTGTCATTGAACATTTTCAGAACTTTAATAAACAAATTTCATGCTAAATATAAAAGAAAATTCAAAAATATACACAAGAATTATATAATTTTATTGATATATTTATTGGAATAGTAGACATTTATTTCTACTTTTATGCATTGAAGGAGACAAAAATTAAGTGTGCAAAAGAAATGAACAATTGATATTACCTGTTTCCTAAAATTAATATGTGAAATAAATGATAAAATGGATAAACTCATATGTTTCTACTTATTAAAGGCATTTTAAAATTTCATGAATGAATAGGAAATATATCTTATACGTTTTAAAATGTGCATTGCCTGGTTAATGTTTCCTAATACACAGCATTAACAGGAATTCATAGCAAACTGCTAGAACATTGAACTTGTTATTCCAAATTAAAAATAATAATGTGTCCTTTCTCCTGCAGGAATTGTGCCATTTTGTGTCAATATTTGTCTTATGCGTTATAATTATTTTCCTTATCTATTTGGAGACATGACAAGGAAAGTCATGTAAAAACTTTTATAAACTTTTCGTTTCATTTGGAAGAAAAGAAAAAAGAAGGGAACTTTATTTTATGTAATGGTATTTTAGATGGCTTTAGTATTAGTTAAAAAATGTTTTATTATTTTATCTATTATTGTCATGTGTATTTTTTTGTTTCTTCTTCAAGAACATCTCACAAATATCATAATGAAAGAATACATTATGTTGGTAATTTTATATTATTATTATTTTAATATGAAGTTTGGTCGTGTGTGTGTTAATAATCCACACATATAATAAAACCAATGGAAGAGTCCATTTATAGTTCAAAAGGGTGAATTTTTTTTTTTTAAAAAAAGAGTTCATTATATTAAATCTTACCGAATATATTTCTTTTTATAAATTAGAAAACTATTATTTTCAATAATTATTTCATCTATAAAATACAATTTTATTATTTATTTAGGTTCAATTTAACTACAGATTTGTGCCAATATCAATGCATTATATTATAAAAAAATTATTCATCTTGCTTTGTCCATAGTAATTAGTATTTTATTCTCCAACTGTTCTTTGAACATTACCAAGTCCTAAATATTGTCAGATATGAGATATTTATTCTTTATTAATTCTAGCAGTAATAATTGATATTTTAACTAATTCTTTGCTTACTGCGATTTTTAAATGGTCTGCATATCATATGCTTATACATGTGTGTGTCCATTATTAAATCTATTATAATTATATGTAATTGCAAGTAAAATGATTTTAAATCAATCGGATTCAGAAGGAAAAAATGATCAATCATTTTGAAGAATTAGAAAGTTATTTAAGAAAGAATTATTATTTCTTTGTTATGACTAAATGAAAAGTATTTTTGGTGGCTATATGCTATAAAGTTCACAATGTTTTATCATATTTTATGGGATTGAGTCAGTGTATTTGTTAGTTGAATATTTAATATGGGTAGTTTGCCCAGTGCAGTGTAGTGTAGTGTATGGAATTGAGTATTCCTTTTCTTATCCATGTATTGGAGTATTTTGATAGGAGTGAATTGAATCCTCCTTTTATATTTGATATGATGAATTAATTGTGTATGAAGCTAGAGATGTTATCTCCCTAATTTTCATTTGGTGATGACTTATTCCACCAGTTATTTAGTCTTAAAGATAGACTTGGAAGTTATTGTTGTATTTGCCTGATTTGAAGTATGGAAATCTTTTATCCCATGTGTGTATTAGATGTTTTCCAGCTTATGCTATAGCCTAGTGTTTGATAGTTTATGGATAAAAAAGAAGACTAAAAGGAAAGTATAGTGTCTTATAAAACAGCTGTATTGTAGTTAATAAATAAAGATTAATTGATCGTCACTTTCAATCGTATTATGATTATATTGAAGTACCATAAGCAAACCTATTAGATTTATTAACATTATTTATTTATTTTCTTTGACACACAGCATAATACAGATTCATGCACAAATTGTTAATTTTGAGATATAAAAAAATTCATTTTTAATGGATAACTTTACTTATCATTTAACAACATTTGTAGTAATCATTTAAGCTTCATCTCATTGATTTTTATCATTTAATCATAATTTTCATAAATAATCAAGCAAAGATAGGATATGGTTAATGAATACAATGATTTACTTTATTTTGGCAAAGCAGAACCTAGTTATTCAATAGAATACTGTACTTCAAAATTACAAAGAAAAATACATTTAATTAATAGAAGTATTTATTTTCTTTGGTAAAATAGTCCAATATTGTTCTTAGTTTAAATCCCCTTATTTTAATTTTAATTAAGATACTTTTAAAGTAACAATGCAAAATCTTAATTTGTTCAGTGTATTTAGAATATTAATCTATGTTGTTGTCATTGGTAAATGAATGTTATCCAGCAAAATGCTGAGTATAAGATAATTTAGTAATCAGTCACTAAAAGTGTAAGGCCATATTTGTTTTTTTTTATTTTTGTATAAATCTATCAGAAATCACTGATAGCTAAAAAGCCATTTCTTTATAGAAAATGATAGGGACTTATTTAGTTCATTTAATGTTTAAAATAAAAATGTTTTACCAATCTGTCAAAATGTTCTGATGAATGAAATATAGTAGATGTAAAAAGTTAACGAATCATGTTGTATTATATCTACTTGTATAATCTGTACTCAATGATATTAAATCCCTTTGGAATTTGTGTTCATACCAATAAAAGAAAAGTAAATGTTGATTTAACTACTTTCTATTTGATTAATAAATATTTTGTTATCTAAATTTGTATTTAGAGTTTCTTCTTTAGCATTCATTCGTGTTTCACACTTCCACACATGCTTATACATTTATTTTATTTAATGTAACATAATTGTATTTTATTTAATTATAATAAATCTCTAGATATGATGATGTTGATTTCCTTGATTCAAACACTATATGAGATGCCAATTACCTACTGATCATTTTTAAAAGGGTTTTGTTATTTAATTTTTGTTTAGATGATGAATGGAAATCAAAATGTGCCCGATTTCTTTCATTATCTAACTGCAAGTATCTAATTAGGTTATTGTTTGGTACATAATATTATTTTCATAGTGTTAAATAATAATTTGAGGTATAGAAATGTTAGATCAAGCCATACCCTAAGTTAATTCCCTGAGATCTTCAATTTTAATTTAGATTAGATAATAAATTCATTTAACCAGATTAGAGTAGTGAGTAATTAAAATTTAGTAATGATAAGTTTAGTTTGAGTTTAGATCTAGTGAATTATACATTACAATTTCTGAAATATTATTTTTTTTTATTTTAGTTATTAGTTTAATTGTATAATATAGTAGAGGTTGTTCAGTGCATATGGATGATGGGAGGAGGTGAAATATAAAGTATAATTATTTAATTTTAGCTGGTAGAATTTTACCAATTTAATTTTTGTTTAGCATAGGACTTAATAGATGTTTATTCCTATTGGTGATAATATTTTCTCCCATATCTAATGTACATTGTACACCTCATACACCTCTGTATCCCTCAACTGAGTTAGTTTTAGGTGAAAGCTTTAATTAAGAGCCTCATGAATAGATTTAGGTAAAGTTAAATAAATATTTTATTCTATGATCCATAGAATTGGCGCCCCCGGGTAATTGTTAATGTTGGTGTTAGGTGTGAGGGGTTACAATATATATATATAAATTTTTATCACAAATGATATTGAAATATTTAATGCTTGTCACATTATAAAAATAGAAGAGGAATGATTAATATTCCCACAAATATTATAAATATTAGAGATCATTAATCTCAAATAAATGCGTTTTTGAATCAGAATGAAAGTAATGAAAGAAGGATTTGAATGCTATGATGAATGTAAAATATAAAAAAATAAATGAAAAATAAAATATCAAACCATATAATTTATTAATATTTTTTTAAAAAATTTGCAATAAGAAATATAAACTTATTTAAAATAGAGAAAATCTATGAAGTTATATTTAAAGTATTTTTTCATAAGTAGGTAATTTGCAAAGGGGGGTATTAATATTTTTCGTTAATTAAATTTTCTGGTATAAGATACTTGAACATGGTAAAATATTTAGATAATGTTTTGCTGAACTGCAAAGGAAGTATTTCAATGATTTTAAAATATTTTACTTTGTGCTGAATATAGATAGATGTATTTTAAATCTAATCTTGTACCTAAGAATTACATATATATATATATAAGATATTATAAATGTAGTATTAAGTTTAGAAATTGAGATATTTATTGTTATTATTTTCTCACCACAAAACAATAGAAGGTTATTGTTTTATTAAATAAAAATAATATATTATCATTATTACTGTAAGATTTTATTTTATTTTAGGAGATTGGAATGAAGCCTTTTTTTTTTAATTACTCATAATACTTATTGTATAAATATTTTAATTTTAAATAATGGTAATTTTTATATTATCATTTCTATAATGTTGTTCAACTATAATTAAATTGCTAATGTGTTTCTTTTTAAAAAAATACTTCATTGTTGAGAGTTTAATTTGTCTGAGTGTTTTTCATTGATTCTTCATTCCACATCCATAATCCATAGAAATTAATGACTTAAAACCTTACCAATTTACACATGATTCATACAAATTATTTAGAATAGTATTATTATTACACATGATTGACTAGTAAAGTATATAATCATTTTTATTATTACTATACAAGACATAATTATTGCTGACCGCTTTAAAATGATCCAACACCAATTTGAAATACTTAATATTGCCACTATATTAAAAGTAAATTATATTTTATGAATACTACATGAATAAATAAAAGATTATACAATGTTTTTTTTCTAAATGTTATGATTTATTTATGTTTTATTGTTGAGCATTAATGTGTAAATAGATGTGTAATGTTAAGAGTTGTGAAAGTATTCTAGTTGCTTGTTGTTGTTACTATGTGAGGGTAATTAAATATTATGTAACATCCTTCATTATATTTCACTACATGGTATTAATTAATTTGTTTTATTAGTAGTAGTATTACAAATGAACCTAAGATACATTGTATTAATTAATTTGTTATTTTTTATTATTGGTGTTGGAAATAGAAGCTGACATTATTTCAAAATAATTATAGAGTTTTGTATAAACAAGAATTATCAGTTGATATTCGATTTTAAGTAGTATTTTTTTAAAGGAATAGTAATTAATTTATTGTTTTCCCAAAATAAATTTGATAAATTGTACATTAGGATTACTATATGTGCATTTAAACACATGAGAGTATTACAAGATAGTTTTGTTATATGAATTTAGTAGGTGGTAATATTCTTCTGCCATTGGGAATATATCTTTAGGGAGGTATTCTCAATGCTTACACCATTTAACCATGCTGAATGTCTCATGTGAAGAGTTTTCATAAATGTATTTGTTATTTTAATCGAACTATGTTTTATTTATAATAATGAGCTAGTCATAAATTAAATTTATTAGCAAAATGAATGAGTTGAATATTCTAGTTGGAACCTTAATTATTTATTATGAACATAAATGTTATTATATTTTAATTTTATAAGTTTTTTTATAATTAATTTTTAGAAAGTATTGATTTTATTAGATACTTATGTTAGTGGTGTATTTTGAGCTAGTCCTCATATTAATTATTTTTAACAATACAATAATTAATACATTCAAAGATAAGCCTTTCAAGCATGCACAATTAGTTTGAAAGGCTTATCTTTGAATGTATACAATTGTATGCATAGCACCATAGAAAAATAAATGCTTATTTACTTATAATTAAGTTTCACTTAGAGTGACGTCTAGTAAATTCTAGACAATTTCACCAACGTCATTCATTACAACATCGTAGATAGTAATTTAAAGTGAGAATTCTACTCTCACACTTTACTAAACAGTACTTCAGATTTTCTCATATAAAAGAATTTGAGTTGTAGGAGTAAGAGGGATTCCTTTTATTCCTGCATAAATACTATATCTTGTATTGTGGAGTGAAGTATTCATTTATTATTTAACACTCGCAGAAGACGCATGCACAATTCGCTTGAAAGGCTTATTTTTGAATGTATACAATTGTATGCATAGCACCATATAAAAATAAATGCTTATTTACTAATAATTAATACAGTAAATAACATTTTAAAAACAAATATCTACTATAATTTAATAGAAGTACTTTCAACTATCCAAGTAGTCATTATCAACTATATTCAAATTCGATTACAAAAAAACGTTATATATATATAAATTATACATCAATGTCCCCACAATTCATTATTTTTTATGTTAGCAGCTTGTCTATTTATCAAATGCTGCTTTCCATTTCTTATTAACATAGCTTCTTTAATTTTACATTTAGTATTATTTTTTCAACAAATAAAATCTTAACTTTATTAAAATCAAACACACACACGCACACACATATATATATATATGTAACATTACGATCAAAAAATACTAAAGGTGATATGTCATCATTTCTAACACTCTTGTCTTGATTTTAATAAAGTTAAGATTTTATGTATTGAAAAAAATAATACTAAATGTAAAATTAAAGAAGCTATGTTAATAAGAAATGGAAAGCAGCAATTGATAAATAGACAAGCTGCTAACATAAAAATTAAAGAATTGTGGGAAAATTGATGTATGGCTTAATTGTTTTTGTATACATTTATAATGGTTTTGTTAATTTACAGTCTGTACTAATAATTACATTACTATTTACTTGAACTTGGGAGGCAAAAAAAGTTTTTTTTAATCATCTAGTAGTCTCATATTCCTATAATAGTGAGAATTTTAAACATTTTATAACATAATGATATTATGGTAAAGTAAATAAATTTTAATGAAATTTAAAAAGATATCACTGTAAAATAACTTTTGGGAAATTTTCTATTTCTAATGTGTTTAGTAATTTTATTATATGGATATGCTAGAATAACTGTTCTAAGACAAGTAATCTCAAATTCATATTAACATTAGTCAAGTTTATCTAATTTGTAACTTACATCATCATCATCATCATTATTACTATTATTATTGTTGTTGTTGTTGTTGCATTCTCTTGTTGATTTTGCCTTTGATTTATTTGCACATGTAACATTTTACAAAAGCTTTTAATTTCAACAAAATCATTTAAATAAGTATTCCCTTAGTTACAATATATATTTAAAAATATTTAATTGTTATTTTAAAAATTTCTTTTACAAAAATAGATTAAAAATTATAGAAAATATATATTTTTTATTGTCTGATTTAGGATATTTTACCTGAATCACTTGATTCAGTAAGTGATCGTTATGCAACGCTTAGTTCAATGAGTACAGTTTCACTTGAAAATTACCAAAAGATGCCTGAAAATGAAACATGGGACGGACCATCTTCTAATAATGACAAAGTAAAAGAAAATCTCTCCTCTACTTCAGGTAAATATTATATATGTGTGTGTGTGTGTGTGTTAAAAATATAATGCATAACATTAGCTGAAATCTCTATAAAATTACTTAAATGCCCCATACCAATATTACTTTCAGCCATAATTCCTCTTTCAACAATGATAAGCTTGAAGTTTGCAGCCCTTCCCTGCCACCCGTAATCCAAGGGTTAAAGTCCACTTAATTCTGATGAACAATTATGTAGATTAAAATAAAGTAAAACTGAAGGCCTATTATAATATATATATATAATGTTAATTCTAATATTTTCATGGATAAAAGATGTCATATTATTATTATTATTTGCTGGATATTCCGTGTAGTGAAAAAGCTAAATGCTGATGTTTCAGTACAATATCAAATACCTTCCTCAGAGCGTCCTCTTTCTAAAATCATAAGAATGCATGTGAGATTTAAAATCGTTTTTATCATTTTCTTTCTTCTCATATTTAAATTCTATTCATTGAAAAGTTTTAAAAATTTATTTTCTCTTCCAAATGTTGTTCCTCTTCTTTAATTCACACCTTTCATTTATGCTCTTGGGCCTTTTAAAAATCTCTATAATTTTTCTTAGCAATCTCTGGTCATATTGTTTAATTTTTGATAAAAATATTTGTTTTTCAAAATTGATATCATGATTTGTTAATTTTATGTGAGAATAAATAGCTGATGAATTGGATTTTTCTCTGACTGCCAGAATGTGTTCTTCCTTTCTAATATTTATTCTATGATTAGTCTGTCCAATATATGTATGTGAACAGACCCTACATGGAATTTCATATATACCATGACACTCCAAAGCAATTTTATCTTTAGGAAGTGGAAATATTTCACTAATTTTTTTTATAAGTAGTATAAACTGTATGAATATTATTGTTCTTTAAAATGTTACCAATTTTATCAGTTACTTCTTTTATATATGACAAAATTGTCTTAATTTCTGATGTATCAAAATCTTTTTTTCTTTTTATATGTATAAGCCCTATTAATAACCTTTTCTATCATCTCTCACCCACCATCTTTATCCTACCCAAATTTAAACTTTTGGTATTGAATTGTGTGTGTAGCGGTATTAAATATATAAGCATCTGTCGAATTCACCATAAATGCACACACACATTGATAGCAGATTTAAACAGTAAATTAAAATATTTTGATATAATTATATAATTTCAAAATTCTTTTTTTAGTTATATAATGTTTATATAGATTTATCTATTTTATTTTAAGTTATAAACTTTCATTCATTTATTACTAATTTTCTAAAATCTTATTTTAAAATAATAACTTTGAAACTCGATTTTAATTTTAAAAATGTAAAAATAAATTATAAATCCCCTGTGTATTTGAAATTTTGCAAGTTATGGTCAGTGAGAGATAATGGATTAATTAGAAAAAAAATTCCTAAAAGTTTTAATTTCTGTGAATTGTTAAACGTTGTAAAAACAAATCTGAACAATAGAAAATGTAGTTTTCTGATGTAATTAAAATCTTCAATTCTTGACTCCTAGGGGCAAATAGATTGATCTGAAAATTGAAAGAGAAAAATAAAACATGGGCAGTATAAAAGGACAAAATTAATTTAATTGGGTGTGGTTTGCTTTGTCTTGAGTCTTGTGAATCCTGATTTGATTCATGAGATTCTGGCGATCAGAAATTAATTTTTTATAGAGGAGAATATTTTAAAATGTTTGAGTAGGAAGTGACAGAGCTATGCTCCTCCAGAAATGGTCAGTTAAATGCCTGAATCTCCACATGTGCCCTTCAGAATGTGAGTAATGGGAATCTGCTGTCAAGGTAGATGAAAATCTACCATCAATATCAAAATGAACACCATAACCAGAGTGCTAGGAAATAGAAGCTGCTGTTATAAACTAAACGGACAATATGCAACTAATCTGAAATGTGAAAATTCATTTCCTTATAAAACAGGTACCTGTACCCAAGACCTTTAGAGTACTCTAAATTTCTATTTCCAAGCTATTGCTAAACTTTGTAAATTGTGTACTTATAAAATATACTTTAATCTAGACTCTGTAAATCTCTTCTAATAATTTAACTTACCTGACTCTTCTCTACTTTCTTGGGTATATATTTCTATTTGCATTTTACTTTAGTAATAGCATGCCTATAAGATTTCCGACCAGACTCTGCCAATCTTTAAATGTAAATAATAATTAAAACAGTTGCCATACTGTGCGGCAACCAAATCTCGATCTTTTTTATGTACTTTCAGCTCGGAAATCACCATAATTTTCTAGGAAATAAATGATTACAAGAAATAATGGATGCATGTCTTGCAAGCCATATTATTGATATTTTACTCATGTTAAATTATTTTGTTTAAATTAGTTCTATATTACTCGATATGCATTCATTGTTTCCCTTACTGTAAATGTGAGAGTCTACCATGAAGTAAGTGGTGGACATATTAATTCTTAAAATAACAATCCCAAACTTATAAATTCCCTTTTTAAACATGCTTTTGAGTTTTAATAATAAAGCTAGTGTATTTCAACAAATCCACTAATTACATTTACTTGAGGGCAAAATAAGTTAATTTATTAAATGTTGGTATTAGGAGACTGAATCATAAATTCAAATTTAATTTTAAAAGTAAGTCTGATTTGATAGATATGTGACAGTTTAGAGATGCAATAACCCATCTTTGAGCCTTGGATATCTCGGATCAACAGTAAATACTTATCCTCATCATTATCCTCATCATCTTATATAAGTGGACATAAGAAATGTTCCCATAGGACTTGACACCTGTCATGCAGTCAGGGAGTAATTGCAGCATGGTCTTTTAACCTGATGATACTAATGTGACCACTTTACCTATTAGGCCTATGGAAAATGCCAGCCTGTCATTTTAAATTTATCCACTGGCTCTGCAGTTTCCATATACTGCCACCTTTGCATCACATCTCTAAATGTACCATGTGTTTCTTTGTAATTAATTGTAATATTTCAAGTACGACTACATCTTTACATTATCTGGCATGAATTCGCTCTCAGATCAATATCTGCCCATAATTAATTCTTTCTGTAAGGTAAATCAATTATTTACTTGAATAAATTTATGTCCACAATCATGATTATTATTTTCTGATTTAAACTCTCGCATTACAAATGATATTAAATTCTCAGAGGCATGATCATATAAACACTTATCCCAAGCATTCAGGTAGCTAAATTATATTAATAAATAATTGTACCTCATTTTGTCAAATACAGGGTATTGGGATAAAAAATACTGCTACCAAAAATTCATTATTAGTAAATGTATTCATTAAAATAATTTCAAATCATACATCTGCTGTCATGTGTTTATTTGTTCAACACACATTCAGAAGAGTATCTCCTTAATTATTTAAATATATATAAATATCTGGATTTATTGTTATCAGATGTCTAACTTTAAAATAAAGTAAATGAGTCTCTTGTATCTGCCCAATTCCCATGCATAAAGAAATGTTTACTAATGTAGCATCAGATGCATTGTTTCATAGTGTGTATTGTGAACTGATAAACCATGTTTGATCTCAGTACTGCTGGTAATGTGATGTAATGTGTTGTGGCCTCTCCTTAAATGAAGTCAAGAACATCTCAGCAATTATGCCCAGATAAACCTGTTAGCCACTTTATTTTCCATTCCCCACTCTAAATTTTCTCATAATCTGTTCGATCCCATTTCCACAACATAATTTTTATCAACTCTATAACCTTTATATCTAAATCCCCCTTATCATTTCCCAAACCCAGCATAAAAACCAATAATTCACTTTCTTTGTAATCACTTTTTTCATATTTATTTTTTCATAACATTATTATATGGACCCTTTCTGTTTTCAAGCATTTACATTCAATTAACAAATGCCTAATATTTTCTATTTTTTCCTTACATAATTTACAAAATAAATCACCCATATTTTTCCATTTATATGTATATTCTCTTGTAGCTAAAGATCCCACTTGAGCCTTAAACAATAAACTACTTTCCTTACTATTATCATATATTAATGCACACCTAATATTCTGTTTATTTCTATATATGTTTAAACTCTTTTTACTCTCCATACTATTTCTCCATCTCTCTAACTCCCTATTCTTTATTAATAAATATATTCTTTTATTCCATTCCTTACTACTATAACACTCAACAATCCTCTTAACACAATCATCCCATCTTTTGTACAAATATACTGATATAAATTCTTTATCCAAATCTTTTGCATACTGCATTACCTTTCTTACCCATCTTGTTACCAGCCTTTTATTAATAACTCATTAAAATATTATTTTAGCTATTTTTTTATTATTCATAAACTGCAATCTACCAAAAATTTTCATTTTACTTTTTGCATCTCTCATATGAAAACTTGACCATCCCATTTCTCCTTGAATTGCCTCCCTTGCTGTCCATACTTCTGCATCCAATGCATGTCTTCCTACTTCCCTTTGAACTTTTTCTAAGTAATTTAATATCTCTTTACTAACATAGAATGCATCATTACCATAAGTTAACCCTGCTACTGCAACTTTTTTCCATATAAATCTAGCTACATCATATTTATTATATGAAAACACTGTTAATTTCTTTATCAATCCCTTTCTTTTCTTTGCTTCATTTATCATTTTTTTCTCCCATTCATCCAAATAATTTTTCTAATTACTTAAAATAATTCCCAGATAACTATATCTATTCACCACACTTAACTTAATATCTCCCAATAGAAATTCTACATCTTCTCTTTCCCCAGTATTAACCATCATTATATTTGATTTTTCTTCACTAAATTTAATCCCCATCTCTTTAACCACCCTTGCACATGTCCTCAGCATAACTTCCATATCTTTTTTTTCTGCATACAAAAATATATCATCTGCAAAAAGAAGACCTGACAAAATATATTCTCCCTTACTACCTATTAACGGTATCTGTATCCCACTTTCTAATTTTTCTATTGCTCTTTCCATTTCACTCAAATACAATACAAACAAAATAGGTGACATAGAACATCCTTGCCTTAGTTCCATGCCATTTTTAACTTTCACTGATTCTATATATGCTAATTGATATATATAATAATTATTTTTATATAATTTCTTAAATATATCTATTAAAGCTTCATCCATTCCCAAATTTTCTAAACTTATCCATAATCTATTTCTATTTACTCCATCATATGCCTTCTCTATATCTATAAAACTCATATATAACTGTTTACCTGAATTCCTATTCATATTCATAAGTTGTGTAATTACAAATAAACTATCTCCTATACGCCTATCTAATCTAAAATCTCCTTGCATTTCCCCCACTACATTATTCCCTTCCATCCATTTTACTACTCTACTAGCAACCATATATGAGAAAACTTTATATAAAACTGATGTTACCGCTATCGATCCATAATTATTCAACTTTCTACGATCCTTACCATTTCCTTGATGTGATGATGTATTATGGCTTCTCCTTAAATGAAGTCAAAAAAATCTCAGCAATTATGCCCAGATAAACCTGTTAGCCACTTTCTTTTACATTCCCCACTCTAAATTTACCCATAATCTGCTCTATCCCATTTCCACAACATAATTTTTATCAACTCTATAACCTTTATATCTAAATCCCCCTTATCTTTTCCCAAACCCAGCATAAAAACAAATAATTCACTTTCTGTATAATCCCTCTTTTCATATTTATTTTTCCACAACTTCATTATATGTACCCTTTCTGTTTTCAAACATTTACATTCAATTAACAAATGCCTAATATTTTCAATTCCTTCCTTAAAAATAATTTACAAAATAAATCACCCATATTTTTCCATTTACATGTATATTCTTTTGTAGCTAAAGATCCCTTTCGAGCCTTAAACAATAAACTACTTTCCTTACTATTATCATATATTAACTCACACCTAATATTCTGTTTATTTCTATATATATTTAAACTCTTTTTACTCTCCATACTATTTTTCCATCTCTCTAACTCCCTAGTCTTTATTAATAAATTTATTCTTTTATCCCATTCCTTACTAGTATAACATTCAATAATCCTCTTAACACAATCATCCCATCTTTTGTACAAATATACTGATATAAATTCTTTATCCAAATCTTTTGCATACCGCATTACCTTTCTCACCCATCTTGTTACCTGCCCTTCACTCGTAACCCAATTAAATACTATTTTAGCTATTCTTTTATTATCCATAAACTGCAATCTACCAAACATTTTCATTTTACTTTTTGCATCTCTCATATGAAAACTTGACCATCCCATTTCTCCTTGAATTGCCTCCCTTGCTGTCCATACTTCTGCAACCAATGCATGTCTTCCTACTTCCCTTTGAGCTTTTTCTAAATAATCTAATATCTTTTTACTAACATATAATGCATCATTACCATATGTTAACCCTGCTACTGCAACTCCTTTCCATATAATTCTAGCTACATCATATTTATTATATGAAAATACTGTTAATTTCTTTATCAATCCCTTTCTTTTCTTTGCTTCATTTATCAATTTTTTCTCCCATTCATCCAAATAATTTTTCTGATTACTTAAAATAATTCCCAAATAACTATATCTATTCACCACACTTAACTTAATATCTCCCAATGAAAATTCTACATCTTCTTTTTCCTCAGTATTAACCGTCATTATATTTGATTTTTCTTCACTAAATTTAATCCCCATCTCTTTACCCACCCTTGCACATTTCCTCAACATAACTTCGATTAAATAATAACCTATAGTGCTGCTCTTCTGTCTAGTGGTCAAATTCTGCACTATGTTAACAAAGCATACAAATATGACCATTACAATATAAAATAAAATATGCATAATAAATTATAAAATAAATATGAGTTTTACATGTGTGTTTCTGAGTGTGTATACACATATTCATGAATCGCTATTAATTTAAATATGTCGTTTCTTTTTATTATTTTTTATAATCTCCTAATTCTTTCTATTTCTTATAAGCCAAAAACTAGTCTGGGAATATTGGATGAGTAGGCAGTAGATAGGGATTTTATGCACAAGCCTTCTGGCATCCATTGATTACTCTGGCTTGCACTGAGTGGCATTACTGTATGGAGAGTTTTGTCTGTTTGATAACAGTTATGAGCAAGCATAAGAAATGGTAATCATGTGTTGGTCAATGGTTTAATACCAATCCTGCCTAATAAGATAGTGGAAGTTATGTATGTTAAAAAGCCAAAGTTACCAAAATATATGGGTACTGAATTGAATTCATACCCATATGACTATACAAGCTAATGAGCTTAGATTGAAAATATTGTGTTTTCACTTTGATTCTGATAGTTTCGTAGTTACGTAGAGATAAAAGGTGACTGCTGGAGGGTTGCATTTGATCCTAAGATCTAGGTGTAGTTCTCTCAGATCAGATCCAAAGCTCCTCCCTGACAATGGTCACAAGTGAGAAACTAGTCTGGGGATATTGCATGAGTAGGCACTAGATAGGGATTTTATGCACAAACCTTCTGGCATCCATTGATAACTCTGGCTTGCACTGAGTGGCACTACTGTATGGCGAGTTTTGCCTATTTAATAAATGGCTTTGTAAGTAATCATTAAAATCAATCAACATTTGGACAATCCCAATATCAATAACAATCGACAATCTCAACCTGTTGTCAAGGCAACCTTTTCTTAATAATAAAGGTGAAATCTCACATTTATTTAAGGTCCAATATATTATATAGACACTAGAGATTGCAACTTGATCACAAAGATTGAAATTATTGATACAAAAAAGTTTAAATAGACTTCCCTTAAATAGGTAAATACAACCTGTTCTGAAAGCAAACTAATAAATATTCAATAATAACATTACACACTACAATTATAATTTTCAAATTGCACCCAAAGTATTAGTTTCAATACCGTCTGCACTTTGTAAAAATAAATATTATTTACATATATTGCTGCAAGTTATAACATCAAAAAAACTACTGTGTAGTAAATATAAAGATTTCACGCTGTATGTTTATAATTAGAACTCAGTGAGTTGAGTGTGAAGATATTTAAGATTCATGCTTTCAGATCTAAGTACTTTGGACTGGCTTGGATATATAGAAATACAAGTAAAGAGAGTGGAACTGCTCTTTTCTTGTTAAATTCCCTGTCTCAGTATTTGTGATCTGATTGGCTAAGCACTTGAGAGGTCTGCACTCTCTCAGTTTAATTTCAATACTGTCTGTACTTTGTAAAAATAAATATTATTTAAATAAATGTAATAATGCTCAATCCATTTTAGACTTGATAATTATTACATTTATTATGCAAGTAATACTTTTGGCACAATTTGAAAATTATAATTGCAGTTTGTAATATTACAAGTGATAATCTATTAGCATGCATTCAGAACAGGTTACATTTTCTTGTTTAAAGAGATTTATTTAAACTTCTTTAGCTCAATAATTTTAATCTCTGTGATCAGGTCACAATTTTTAGTGTTATAAAAATATACTGGCCCATAAATAAAGGTAGAAATCTACCTTTATTGTTATAAGGAGATTGTCTTGACAATAGGTTGAGATTGTTGATTGTTATTCATAATGGGATTGTCTTAAGTATTGATTGATTTTAATGATTATTTGATTTAATAGCTAAAACCATATATAATGTAATCTCTTTTTAACTTATCCACTCTTACTTTAATTTTTTAAAACTTTAAACACATATTTTTTAAAAAAATAATTGTCTTATGTTCTAACTCCTTGTATGACATATTATTTAAACTAACTACATATTTAGTCACTACAATTCTTTCTTTTTATTTATATAATTTATACATATTGTAATGCTAGTGAGAAATATATGTATAAAACTCACATATATAGCATTACACATTTCATAATTTAAAATAATGATAATAGTAATTCTTTAAGCATATTTTAAAATGCAAATCTTGTAAAAATAAAAAAAGAATGCCTTATATTTTTTTAAAGAGAACAGGGTAGGGAAAGATTTAAAATCTAATCTCCTTTTTTTAAAAGAAAACTCTCTTTGTTTTAACCTTTTTACTGCCCAAATTCTGGTTGGTCAAGTGAGTTAAACTCTAAACTTTTGATTGGTCAATTACAGAATCAGCAGTAAAAATATATTCATCTTTTAATATTATATTCATTTTAGTTTCATTTTAAAAAGTATATTAATAATTTGTCAGGTTATAAAAGTGAATGAAAGTTTTTTAAAAAAAAATTTCTATTTATAATTATAAAAATATTCAATAGCAGAACATTTAAAAAGAATGTTCATAACCTTTTAGGTAATGTTAAGTACATCAGTGATTTTCTTTCTCAATTTACATTCATGTAAAAGTAAAGAATTTTTACTAAATTCTTAACTATTTTTATAAAATAATTTTATTTTCAGCATATTTTAGCAAAATAATTTATAATATATAAAAAAGGCATTTAAAAAAACCACTGTAATAGAACATTTTCATTTTCAAAATCAAAACAAAGAAGTTGGTATGGTGAAAATTGTTGACAAGCACTCTTTCTTTCTTTGAAATGAGAACCAACCTATGAGCATCTAGGAAATCCTGTCTTCTTCCATTGTTGTAGTTTATTACATGAATATTATTTATTTTTTACTTGTAAAATAATTCTAGAGAGGATAGCATCTTACGGTACTTTTTAAGTTTTAAAATGAGCTTAAATTCACTTTGAATACATAAAAATTGCCCATTTTAGAGTTATTGAAGCCGTGTTTGAGTTGATACATATCATTCTTTAAAAGTGTTAAAAGAATAAATAAATAAATAAATATGGAAAGTTAAAATAAAATCAGTTTGTAAAAGTGAAAACTTTTGAAAATGCAATTACTTTCAAAGATTAATAATTAATTAATTTGGAATGCTAATAACATTTCTGATTGATAATGATATTGAAATTGTGTTAATTAAAACTATCTAAACCATTAATGAAATAGTAGATTAATCTAAGCAAATGTAAAAATAATTAATTAAGAAAAAAGCAGATTCAAGTTGTGATTATAATTAAAAACTATGATAAGGAATTAAAAACAATGAGAAAAAAAGATATATAAAGTCACTATGACTAATTGTTATTTAGTCTGGTCTGCAATCTATAAATCAGTCTGATCTGCAATCAGTAAATCAGTATAATCAGCATTTAGTGATTGAATCATTCTGGTCTTCATTTGTGTTCTTACATTATCCATTGTGCCAGAGATCCAGATATGTGGAAACTGTAAATGCAGTAGTAAGTCAAATCAATTATTGCTCCAGTCAACATCAATGCAAAAGCTGTGGATCTAGAAAAATGTGTGCTAGACTATCTTTAGGAGTGTTCAACAACTTCATGCCCTAGTTCTCAGCAAAATAAACTATACTCACTTGGAGCCAATGCCTGGAACAAATACCTAAGTTCTAAAGTAGATGCCACTGCATACTCTTTTCTATTGTTGAACCAAAAAAATGAAAACAAGTCCTGTATCCATCGATAGAGATTGGAAACTGACAATCATGAAAACCTAGATAAAGTCACTTTTAAATAATGGTCTATTGATACTTTATTTTAAATGAATTTTAATTAATGAAGGACTATCATAATTTTAGTCTGAAAGTAATAATATTTTTAAGGAAAATATTATATTGTGTTATATTATATAATATTACATTAAATATGTGTGTGCATGAATAAATATTAATGTTTGCTTGAGTATTATTTGGTCTATTCTCTCTCTCTCTCTCTCTCTCTCTCTCTCTCTCTCTCTCTCTCTCTCTCTCTCTCTCTCTCTCTCTCTCTCTCTCTCTATTATCACTGCATCACTATTATTTTAAGAGTAAAGTTATTTTATGTGTCAAATAAATGTGCTGCCCCTGAGGTAGAGTGTGATGTAGCCATGGAATATTTCAAGCAATGGATTGTGGGCCTGTCATCTGAAGCATGCTGACTATATAATTTATGATTAGCTGGCACCTGAAGTTGATCCTCAAAACAAATAAAATTCTTTAGATGGCATCAGGGGTTAGAATCCAGTAGTTGAAGTAAGTCACAGTCTGGAAATATGATCATGTTATGCTTTGTATATCTGGATATGGCTGTAGGAATCATTGATGGTTATGCTATCAACGGTATTCCCCCCTCTGCTTGAAGGGTTAGTTCATTATTTTGAAGTAAATGTTAGTTTAGGTTCCTAAAATTAGTATAAAAGTTATTTAAACCCAAGTAAACAATTATTCAGAGGGACTCTGTTATATACATATATATATATATATATATATATATATATATATATATATATATATATATATATATATATATATATATATATTATATATATAAACAAAAAACAAGTTAAACTTGCTAATGCTTGTATTTATGATCAATAGATGGCGTTTTACCAAAAACACCGTCAAAGTGTATGTTTGTTTACATAAACATCAGAGTAAGTATTCACTATCTCTTTCATTATTTCCACCCTCAGATCATTATTTCAAGCTGATTTGCTATCATCAGTGAAGGATAGGAATAAGAAACTAGATCTAAACACTAAACTCTGAGCGTTTATGAAACAATTTCTATTCAGCTTGCAAGCGTGAATCTTTTAGACACGTAATGTCTTCAAAACTCAGCATAGCAAGCCAGATGAACTGATATCAGACCCATATAGCTATCTGGCTTGGTATGCTGAGTTTGAAAACATTACATGTCTAAAAGATTCACGCTTGCAAGCTGAATAGAAATTGTTTCATAAACGCTCAGAGTTTAGTGTTTAGATCTAGTTTCTTATTCCTATCCTTCACTGATGATAGCAAATCAGCTTGAAATCATGATCTGAGCATGAAACTAATAAAAGAGATAGTGAATACTTACTCTGACGTTTATGGAAACAAACATAGCTTTGACGGTGTTTTTGGTAAAACACCATCTATTGATCATATATATATATACTTTAACTTTTATTATCATTATTATATAATTATTTTTTATGATATATTGTTTTATACTTGAAACATTTTGCTAAGTTTTTTTATTTCATTAATACATATTATCTATAAATATATTTATATTCTATATAATCTTTTTTCCAAACCCATAATTTACATATATCTTTTTTAAGAAATATATTTGTAATAATGTCATCCTAATCTCAAAATTTCTATTAAATTTTGGTTTTATCTTTTTTATTAGTATTGTTTTTTTTTATTTTCCTTTTTTCAATATTTTCTGTATGCAATATCATTTTATTAAACTTTCTGTGAATGGGTGTATTGTTTCTTTCATATATATATATATATATATGTGTGTGTGTGTGTGTGATTGATTATTTGACATCTTGTTTTAAATTTGTTTTTAATAGAGATTCTGGGATTAAGATATTATAAATATATTTTTAAATATATATATATATAAAGGAAAATATCTAAAAAGAAAATTATTTACAAATAAATTATGGATGTGTAAAAAATGTTTGTATAGCAGTATGGATATGAATGTACTTTTACATAATATGTATTGATGAAATAAAAAAGTTAGCATAACATTGAGATACAAAACAATATAATATGAAATTTAAATCTATAATGGAGAATTATATAATAATAATAATATTAATTATGCTAATAGTAACAAATTTAAAGTGTATTAATAAAAACCATATATATATATATATATATATATATATATATATATATATATATATATATATATATATATATATATATATATATGCGCAAAGAAACAATTCTAGTGATTATATATATAGTTAGTTTAAATAATATATAATAGAGGAAACTTGGTATAAAATAGTTATTTTTTATAAGAAAAAAATTTTAATTTTAGAAAACTAAAATAAGAGTTTATAAATTAAGAAGGGATTTTAAGGGGAAGTCACAGTGCATCGCATCATAATTGTAATTTAGTTAAAGCACAGTGAAAAGAGCAAAAATTAATATTTGTCGAAAATAGTTTTTTTGTATACTATTATACAAACTAAAATACATAAATATATATAATAAAATTATACAAACTAATCTGTGAACAATAAATATACCAACCTATATAAAACATGCTGGTTAATGTTGATATTTTGCTATGCTCTCATTTACAATTTGATACAAACTTTTTTTACTGAACGACTCCAAAATCATGTTTTTATTATAGCTGTGCACTGTATTCTAATCCTAAGCCATATCTTCTCAGTGAAATAATTAACATTACATTTCTTAGAATGTCTTGGAGATAATTTTTATTAAACAAATGATATATGCTTTCATAACAAAACCAATTATATTTTTAGGCAATCTTCTATTGTTAATTCTTTTTTATATAAAACCCTATAAAAATGTGATTTTATAATAATGAGTTCTCATATCACATTTTGCTAACTGAAAAATATAATGATTGATATTATTATAATCTTGCCGTATTGCCTTTTTTTTTTGCATTTGGTTGATTTTCACAATAGCTTTAGAATATATAAAAATAAAGTTGAACTATTCATATTTTATGAAACTAATCACTTTTATAGGTGTAATTTTACATTTATTCATAAGTTTTAAATTTTGTAGATGGTTTTAGTTTTTAATAGAGATGTTTTAACTTATTATAATCTGTGCCAAGCAGAAACTTAAGTGTCAAATCTAGTTCCAGCCTCTCCCTTTAATAATTATACTGCATCAGATCAAGAACACTACTAAAGACTATTAAACTTATTACCATCAATTGTATGATGGGCTTGTTGAACATTAAAATTGGTTCACAATTGTTGCATTTATAATTAAAAGGATGAAGTCTATTGCTTAAATGTACACCCCCTTATATATATACTGTGCCCTTTTTATTGGTACACCCCATCATAAAACAAATTGAGGATAAATTTTAAGAGGTATAATTTTAAATTTTATAAAGCCCAAAAATAATTATTTATTAAACTACGAAAAATAGCAGACATCTAGTTATCATAGAATCATATAGCTTGAACTTGTACTTAGTTAATTTATAGCAGTATAAATGTCATAAATCGTGGGTAAAATATTTGATGCAGCATTCTCTAGTGTTAATTTTTTAATTTAACGAATGAAAATAAATCAATTTCATTAACCTTAAGTTTGGTCCTATTTAATTTAGTTTATATATGTGATAGTTTGCACTCATTTGGGAAACAGTAAATAGTTAGTTATAAAAGTTTGCTCTAACTTATTTAAGAAAAAAAAACTTTTCAAAAAAGCATACTTATTAGTAGTACATGAGCTTATCATTATAATGCAAGATTTTTATATATATATAACAAGTTACTGGTTTTATTTAATATATTTTTGATAAACGTTGTGGAAGTCAATATGTTACACACAGTTATAACTAAGTATCACAAACAATGACCCAAACTGTCTTCAGGCAGAGAGTCCCACGTCCATTAACAAGACATTAATAAATAAAATTTAAATTATTACACGTTGTATTTTTCATATTGAAAAATAATACAAAATAATAAAAGATTTTTTTTTTAATTTTATTATAAAATAAGTTAGACTATTAAATGTAGACTACTTATTTTTAAAAAGAATTTGAACTCAGAAATCGAAGCTTCCTATAGCTAACCATTCCATCTTATACAAACGATACACATGACCACATACTTGTAAAAAAAGATAAATGATCTCCAATATATATATTTCGTGCTAAACCAGCACTCATCAGTTAATCCAGATCATTATCTCTCATATATATATAATCAGTGCTCAGTTTATATATATATAATTAAAATTTTAACGGTAAATACAATATTATAGTTTAAATTCTTTTGTAGCGCTTTCGATTACGTGGTAATCCTCGTAAACTATAATATTGTATTTACCGTTAAAATTTTAATTTTTATATATATATAATATTTTATAACGGGTATTGTATTTTACATTTAATATATATATGGGGGGGAGGGGGATGGGGGAGGGAGATGATGATCTGGATCATCAGCATGAAATACGTTTATTGGATATCATTTATCTTTTTCACATGTATGTGGGTATGTGTATTGATTTTGTAAAACGGAGTGAGTAGCTGTAGGGAGCTTGAAAGTCTGAGTTCAAATCCTTTCTAGTTACATTAAGTTCAGTATAATTGTATTAAAATATTAAATATTTATTTTTGTGTTTTTATTTATTGTAAGTCTCACTGAATAAAAAAAAAACTAAAAGCGTATTTCTTTTGACAAATGTATTTTTAAATTATTTCTAAATGTTTTGATTCAATACGAGTTTTGTGTCATTGTTGTTAGAGATATATTGACAACTTGACAATTATTTGACGTTCAATAATATCTTACTACTGCTTATTTTTTCAATCTCTTTTTTAAATAAAGTTTAAAATAACTGTTGTTTACAATATATATATATTGTAACAGTCAAAACTCGTGTATCTCGTTAACATAGTGCAGAATTCAACCATCGAGTAGCGAAGCCACCCGTGGTACCGAGTTCGAACATAGTTTATCGGTTCCACAATACAATCTACGGAATAACACCTCTGATGCGACATAAGTAAACACTTCTTTAGGCACGGTGGTCAGGGAGATGCACGAGATTCATGGTTTTGTTTCCGAGTTTTGAGTTAAAATTTGCGCATATCTAATATTGTATTCTTCCATCAAAAAATAATCCTAATTAAGTTTGTCAAAAAATATACATTATCCCAACAACTTGTATTTCTAGCAATACAAAATAATTAACACGTCAAAATAGAACAAAGCTGGTATTTCAAAAGTCTAGTTCACTTATGTTTTAGTTAAATTTGTTGGCTTTGGAAATTATATTTTTGATGTCAAATCTCTATTGAGTCATGATACCAAAAAATAATTTCCGGTCATCCTTCTTTTATAGTATGCACTTTAATTTTGAAAGAACAAACTGTGAAATGAAATATGACGTAATAGAGATTCTACATCAAAAATATCATTTCCAAAGCTAACAAATTTACTTAAAATGTAGCTAAAGTAGAGTTTTGAAATACCTGCTTAGTTCTATTATGACGTTTTAATTATTTTGGACTGCTAGAAATAAAAGTTATTGGGAAAATTTTTATTTTTTGACACAGGATTATTTTTTTCCATGCAGCAGAATACAACATTAAATATGCAGCAAAGTTTGAGGCACTATTTCAAAGTCTCACGTTGAAATATCAGCATCTGAAATTTACGTGCTTTTTCTTTCTGCGATATTCAATTATTTTATTGAAAATGATGAAAGTTTGGGATCTGCCAAAGACAGAACTTGAAGCAGTGGAGTTCCTCCAAAGTAAAAATGTTCTGCCTTCACAAAGAGTATGTCGTAATGGCCATGAAATGAAACTTTATGTGAATGCAAGGGCACAATGGAAGTGCAACATTAACACATGTCAATGTCGAGTAGCACTTCGGAAAGGAACTTGGTTTGAAGGTTGCAAATTGTCGTTTGTAACATCCATCCGAATCATTTATTATTGGAGCAAAAACCAATTGACCATAAAATCGGGTAAAAATGATTTGGATGTGAACAGGAATACTGTCGTTACGTGGAAGCAATACTTAAGAGAAGATGTAAAGAGAGTCTGCTCTCTCGTCCATCCTGCAAAATTGGAGGCCCAGGAAAAATTGTAGAGGTCGACGAAACTTTGTTCAGTAAACGCAAAAATCAGCAGGGAAGAATTCTTCCCCAACAGTGGTTATTTGGCGGCTTATGTAGAGAAACGAAAGAGTGTTTCATCGTTGCTATTCCAAATCGAACAGCGCCTGTTCTTCTAGATCTGATTAAAGAACATATAGCACCAGGAACCACCATATATACTGACTGTTGGAAGGCCTACAAAACGGATGTATTGACTGCTGCAGGTTTCCAACACTTCAAAGTCAATCATTCCTACAATTTTGTCGATCCTACTACCGGGGCCCACACTCAACATGTAGAAAGACTTTGGGGGCTTTTGAAAAGTCGCAATAAACAAGACAGTGGGACTGCTAGACAGCATCTTGATTCTTACTTGGATGAATTCATGTGGCGACGATTGCATGGTGATGAAGATATGTTCGAGGCGATATTGCAGGCCATCAATATACCGTCAATCTAAATTATAATCTGCTAATTTCTGCCATCTTTTCTTAATATGTGTTAAAATCTGTTCCAAAATGCTTCAAAATTCTGCCATCTTTGCTGTATTTTTTTATACTAAATAAAAAAATACAGCAAAGACTTAATCTTCAGTTACTATTCAAGCTTCAAAATGCTGCCATCAAATAACCAGTTACTTAATCTTCAGTTACTATTTAAGCTTCAAAATGCTGCCATCAAATAACCAGTTACTTAATCTTCAGTTACTATTCAAGCTTCAAAATGCTGCCATCAAATAACCAGTTACTTAATCTTCAGTTACTATTCAAGCTTCAAAATGCTGCCATCAAATAAACAGTTACTTAATCTTCAGTTACTATTCAAGCTTCAAAATGCTGCCATCAAATAACCAGTTACTTAATCTTCAGTTACTATTCAAGCTTCAAAATGCTGCCATCAAATAACCAGTTACTTAATCTTCAGTTACTATTCAAGCTTCAAAATGCTGCCATCAAATAAACAGTTACTTAATCTTCAGTTACTATTCAAGCTTCAAAATGCTGCCATCAAATAAACAGTTACTTAATCTTCAGTTACTATTCAAGCTTCAAAATGCTGCCATCAAATAACCAGTTACTTAATCTTCAGTTACTATTCAAGCTTCAAAATGCTGCCATCAAATAAACAGTTACTTAATCTTCAGTTACTATTCAAGCTTCAAAATTCTGCCATCAAATAAACAGTTACTTAATCTTCAGTTACTATTCAAGCTTCAAAATGCTGCCATCAAATAACCAGTTACTTAGTCTTCAGTTACTATTCAAGGACTTTGGTAATTATTTTTTGTCTATTGTTTTTTGATTATTTAAAAATTATTTCTCAATTTAGATATGCTTCTCTCTGAATTTCCAGATTGTAAGAGGGGGGGGGGGGCTGTTGATCCTATTTTTTTTATAATTTGCATTTTATAACATTTTCTGCTTATTTTTTATTAGTTATTACGTATTAATCTGTGTTACGTTTTGATCAGTTGGGAGAATTGCTTTTTAATATGAACTTAGATGCATATTTATGTTGAAAATAAATGATTTGATTTTTTCATATTTTCCCGCTTTTTTTGGCCGCCATGTTTTGTGAATTGTCAGATTGTAGAGGGAGGCATATCTCTTGATAGAATTTTCATGGTTTTTTGGTTTACTCTGTGTTGAGTTATTATATCTATTACTTAAATAATGCACAGCACATGTGCAGATAGTGTTTGATTTTTTAAATATTCATAAGATTTAGTACATTTTATAAAAATTAGTCCGTTGTTGCCATATTTAATCACTTAGTAGTATTAATCTGTGTTATGAGTTCTTAGTTTTAGAAAAGTCACTAAATGATGGGGGAAGGGGATAGTCATATGTGATTTAATCTATATAACGGTGAAAAACAATTTCTTGAACAAAAAAAATGCAACAAAGTAATATTTCCATCTTCTCTTTTAAACTTACTATAATTCTATTTAATTACTTACTACGTATTAATATATGATATGAATTCTTATTAGGTCTGTTACTTAAACAATCTTAAAATATTGATACCATTTATTATGTTTTGATTAGTGGGGAGGGGTCGAATTTAATCTATATAACGGTGAAAAACAATTTCTTGAACAAAAAAAAATGCAACAAAGTAATATTTCCATCTTCTCTTTTAAACTTACTATAATTCTATTTAATTACTTACTACGTATTAATATATGATATGAATTCTTATTAGGTCTGTTACTTAAACAATCTTAAAATATTGATACCATTTATTACGTTTTGATTAGTGGGGAGGGGTCGGGAATGATTGCTTTTTGATTATTTAAATATTACTGCTCCATTTACATATGCATTAATTTGAAAGCCAGAGAACAATTAATTGCTTTTCTATATCAATTTAGATGCATATTTATGTTGAAGGTAAATAATTTGATCCCCGCTATTTTTGGCCGCCATGCTTCCTTCTGAATGTCCAGATTGTAGGGGGGAGGGACTGTTGATCCAATTTTTTTATAGTTTGCATTTTATAGCATTTTCTGATTATTTTTTTTTATTAGTTACTACGTATTAATCTGTGTTACGTTTTGACCAGTTGGGGGAATTGCTTTTTAATATGAACTTAGATGCATATTTATGTTGAAGATAAATGATTTGATTTTTTTGTATTTTCCCGCTTTTTTTGCCGCCATGTTTTGTGAATTGTCAGATTGTGGAGGGAGGTATATCTCTTGATAGAATCTTCATGATTTTTTTTTTATTATTTGAATTTTGTAGCATTTTCTTTCATTTTTTTAAAATTTGTGTTCGATGTATTTTCTATACAATATTGTCTGAGGCATTTTTATTTGTCGATTTTGAGGCGTTTTTTGATTTTGGGGGGGGGGGTATAGCTAATAATGCAATTTTCATGATTTTTTTTTTATTATTTGAATTTTGTAGCATTTTCTTTAATTATTTTAATTTGTAGTTTTCGATGTATTTTCTATACATATATTGTCTGAGGCATTTTTATTTGTCGATTTTGAGGCGTTTTTTTGATTTTGGGGGGGGGGGATAGCTAATAATGCAATTTTCATGATTTTTTTTTTTTATTATTTGAATTTTGTAGCATTTTCTTTAATTTAATTTTAATTTGTAGTTTTCGCTTTATTTGCTGTACATATATTGCCTTAGGCATTTTTATTTGTCGATTTTGAGGCGTTTTGTAAAAAAATTTATCACTTGCCATTTTCAGGCCGGTTGTTGATGATGTCGCTGCGCCCTCTGACGGCCACAGTACGGTCTGCAAAACACGACCAATCGAGGAAATATGTATAATGGGCATCGAATAAATGAAAACTTAACTACAGACATATAGTTAAAATTATTTATTTATGTATTTAATAAAAAAAACATTATTAATGTTATTAATCATATTTTATACTCAGAGTTTCAATAGTTAATTGACAATTTTATTATATATAAAATACATTTATTTATAAAGAGCATTCATTTCTATGAAGGTGTAATCTAGCTACCTAAGGTTCTCGAGGGAGTATTTCTAATACGTGCTGTAGGGAATTTATACTTTGCACTGCAAGAGTCATCAGTAGTGGCGGACATACATTTATTTAATAAAAATATTTATTTTGCGACTAAAGGCAAACATTTATTTGAGAGTGGATGATGAAGATAATGCCGAGACGGAGTGATATAGAGAATGATAAACTAAATAAAGGAACAAGTGGTACGCTTTAGAAGGATGATATAAAATGGCAGCACTGAAACTGCAATGCCGTGAATAAGTTTATAAGGGTTTCAGGTTGGTCTCTGCCTCGACCCGAAATGGTAAGGTGTCACATGAGCATAACCAGGGACAAGCGGTCTGTGTCGCAATTTGCCAGCTGGCTGCATGACAGTCGTCAAGCCCTACAGGAACATTATCATGTCCACTTGTGTAGGACGACTGGGGTTAATTCAACCCTATAGAATCCGGAGTATTCATGGCGTGGAATAAGTCATCGTGGCTTCAAAACGTAACACATGTATAAGATCTAAAAGATTATGATAATATTTAACTAGATTTCAAACTCGGCCCCCCATTATCATTATTGACTAAAAGAAAATTGGTGACTCTCAAAGAAATGAAATTTCCGTAATTATTCATTAAAATTTAATAATCAAAAATATCTAA
This sequence comes from Epiperipatus broadwayi, assembly GCA_028023455.1. Taxonomy (NCBI): domain Eukaryota; kingdom Metazoa; phylum Onychophora; class Udeonychophora; order Euonychophora; family Peripatidae; genus Epiperipatus; species Epiperipatus broadwayi. Next base: position 181,410 of record JAQFVV010000366.1, read on the forward strand.
AAGGGGAATTATTACAGCGAGTATGCCAGCGATTACGAAGTAGTAGACCCTGCATTACAATAACTGATTCTTTGAATGCGCGTCGTATTTACATGAAATTTAAGTTATTTATAAAGCAAATATTAATGACAATTTGACACGCATTCAATGTTCAAGCGATTATAGATTTAGATATAAAACTAAGACAATTATGAGAAGGTAATATTTCAATAATAATTATAAATAAAGTGTAGATTTGAGAAATACACACCTAAGAAGGATAGAGGGAGGTAAGCTAGATTAAGCTAGAAATTTACAGATTACATTAATTCTCAAATTTTAGTTTCACAAAATTACAATTTTAACATTTAGACGTTAGACAAATAGTAGGAGATGAGCTATAGCTTATTATTACTAGAGTACTCTATAATTTGGAATACACACACAGGTACCTGTTTGATAAGATGTTTTCTTCCATTTGTTTAATAGTAGATTGTTCGTGATTAGCAGTTTTCTTTCTTGTCTTTGGCATTTTATTGATTTTAACAGCAGCGGCTTTCTTGTCTATTTCAGGTAGCAGATCATTATGGTGTTTTTACGATGGGCAATGTGGAGTTCGGCATACGGTGGGCCATCTCCTGATGGAGAATAATCTCGGTGCTTACTCAGTCATACCTTGGCAATATCAATTTATTTTAAGATATTTTAGACTCTCCACTCGAGAGCAAAGCTAAAGTTCAAGTGCAAGTCTCCAGCAAGTCCAAGATGGCCTCCTTTTTTTATCTTGATCTTTTAATTTTTCTGTTGAGATATTTTTAGGTTTTATTTATCTTGCCCTCAGGATAATCAATGCTTTTGCTGGTTTTAATTAGAAAGAAATCTGCTGTGCTATTGTTTGTTTTGTTTTTTTTTCTTTTACATTCGTTAATTACATTTTTTTCGAATTTCTCTATAACTAATTTATTATCTATCACTGACCGATGCTTTTAAATTTTCAAAGACAAAAGGGAATAAAATTATTTTAACTTTAATTAATTATTGCATCGGATTTTGTTAGAATTATTATTTAACGAAATTTAAACTAAACAATAAATACGAACTTTATAAATTCAAAATAAATGATTAATATTACACAAAATTTTATTTAGCTAAAGAAATCTAAATTATATTACTTTATCCGTATTTATTGCCTTTAATTTGAGATCGAAATGTGTGCGTGTTTATGTTGAATTCTACATATATTTATACATTTTTAATATTGTTACACACACAACTCGATACCAAAAGTTTAAATTTGGGTGGGATAGACCGGTCATTGAGAGACGACAGAAAAGGTGAAACTTAAGATTCGAATACGAATCTTACTGTTTCAATATATATATATATATCCAACAAACCATATACAAACTTCTTTATTTTTTATAAGAATTATTATAACTTACAAAAATATATTCCAACATTTTGACTATATCTTTTCAGAGTCTTTATCAAAGAACGTCGGAACATTTTTTTTCTTTATAATAGTCCATATACTAAATCAAGATTTATAAAGAAGTTAGTATTCGATTTGTTGTGTGTATATATATATATATTGAAATTAATGGGCTATTTTAAAAATAGAAAACTATCTTTGTTTGTTATTTTTTAATTTATTATACTTACACATACAATAAAGTTTATATTTACATCTCTAATACGTGTTTGTTCCTCATGGGTTCTAAACTATCAAATATAGGCTGACAAACCTCAGACACCATAAGTAACAGTTATTTATTATTCTCTACTGCTTAGAACAATGATAGATTGGTGGGCTCAGAGTTAAATTCCAGAAACATTTTTTTAATGAATGGCAATAAATTAAAAGCACTGTTTAGATTAGAAATAAATATTGTTGTCAAGCGTTGTTGGCCTAGTGGTTAGCATAGCTGCCTTCCAAGCAGCTGTCCCGGGTTCGCTTCCCGGTCAACGCATTTGACATATAAATATATATATATATATTGTTGGAAATTCATAAAAAGTTTGAGCGACAGAAGTGGCACTTCATTCCCTTTGAGAGACAGCCCAACATTTATTTTTTGCCGTACTAAAGTATGCAGAGCTTTGCGTTTAGATTAATTAAATAAAACTTCCCAATGTTCAATCTCATTTTAGCGCTAAAATATCACAAATCTTTTCTCCAATTAACCATATAATTATTTTTTATACTTTATCTATTGATTATATCTCTTTTCTTTTAATGAAATCTATATTTTAATCTTATTTTTCATGTAATCTTTATGGGGGACACAATATTGATTTTGTTTATTCTGTCTTGTTTGTATATTTTCTTTTTTTCTTAATTTCTTATTTTTAATATAAATAGAATAATATTTGATCAGTTCCTTTCGTTCTTGTATTTCTTTCTATATAATGAATATACCATATATGTAGTAATAATACGACAATAGCCTTTCTTTCTCTCATTATAATCTTTTTTATAGCATCCTTCTATTAAATTTTTTTTTTAAATCCTAATTTGTTTAAATTTAATGTTTTAACTATATATTAAAGGTTTTTTTATACTTTTATTCTTAATAACTGTATAAAGAATCTTAAAATATGCTTTTATATTTGTATATATTTTCTATCTTACAATAATATTTTTAAAACATATTTTTAGCTACTTCTCTCCCCAGTCAGTTTTACTAATGTTAATTAAGCAGTTAACTAGCTCACTAATTTTTAAGGCTAAGCAAAAAGTTATAAAGGAATCTAAAAAAAATCCCAAAAGAAATTGATTCTTAGGTTGCTGAATTCTGATTTTGCAAATATTTATACATCGACAGACATTAATTATAAAGTTTATGATTTTCATGTACTAAACCCGACTTTTAAATTCCACATTTGACACATATGAACACAATGAAGTTTAGAGATATTGAATCTGTTTACAACACTCTAGATACATCTAAAAAAATAATATCACGTTGGATTTTACTACTGGTTCTAAAACTAATGTTTGGAATCTCACAAAATATTCACTTCTTTCTCTTGTCTTAATTATATGTTGTTTTAAAAAAAATAGTTAAAATACAGAAAAAAACGTTTGAGATAAGTCGAAGTTTATTAGATGCATGTTTTGAATATATTTTATCTTTTTAATAACTTTACATACATTTTTGTGAAGTATCTTATTTTTTGTATTCCACTAAAATATTATATTTGCTTTTATAATCTTTTGACGATATTCATTTTTTTATATTGAGAACATTTTACCATTAACATTATAATTTTTCTGTCTTAAAAACTTAAAAGTTTTTTAGGAGAAAAATACTTTTTCAGAATCATAGACTGAAGTTAAATCAAAAAGATAGCACCAATCTTTATTTCAAAAACCCATGTTACTTGGAGTAGTTTAAAATAGAAATGGTTGAGTTGCATAAGTAAATGAATTTTAAATATTGATAGAACTCTTACGTTAACATTGTCTTTAATAAAGGCTTTTAAGTAATATATGCCATGATATTAAGTAATATTTATTAATCATTGTTAAATTTATTAGACGTTAAGACTGCTATGGTTGTATGCTAAATAGTGTTACTCATATTAGAGTTGATTAATAATTTTGCCAGCTTAAATTTGATTTAAGTTCTAATTTTTTAAAAAAATATTCTAACTTATTTTCTGCTACTATGTCTTTTAGGTTACAAACACTCATTCATCGTTTTAGGTGCTAATATGTAATTTTATTAGATTTTAAATTAGAGTGATATTATTTTAAAAAATATTATAGGTCTGCTCTAATATAGCATTTTCATATTATGTAAATTTTGAGCTAAAAAGTTTGATGTATAAATCTGTTAATCATATTAGATGTAAAAGTAGTAGTTTTTATAGTCATATTTTTATATCCATTAAAAAAATTTTTTTATACTAAGTCATTTGATATTTGATTTTTGTATTTTTTTTTCTTGATATTCGTTCAAATATTTTTTTTTTCAAAAAGATACTGAATACAAAAATCATTTCTGATTTTATTCCAACCTGAAATAAATTGCTTTCTGCATTCTGAAGGGTTTTTTTTTTTAGGATCTGCTGATATGAAGTTATAAAATATATCTTAACAAACTAAATGAATTTTCTTATTTTTAAAATATATTTAGCATATTAATTTAAATCTATCTGATACTGATTAAAATGTGAATTTTAGCCGAGTTAAAATTTGTTTTATATCAACTATGAAAATAATAATAATAATAATATTTGAAATTCAATATATCTATATGTATTGATACGTAGTTCAAGGTTAAACTAAAATAAAAATTCATAATACTAACGGTGTTTAGAGCTTTCGAGGAATTTCTTTATTCCCATAATCACAAAATCAGGAATTGTTTTCATTTGAATCATTCTTAAGTCATATTATGACATATTTGCATGTTGTTTAAAGACAATTATTTTAAAAATTGAAAAATATCCTTATGGTTAGTGGCATATTACCAAAGACTACTATAATTGAAAATTTTTTAAGATTATAGATAGTTTTGTAAACATTATTCACACTTAAAGATTATTTACATAAATAATATTTATATGTGTATATGTATTTTATTAAACATTTACTTTTTTTTTCTACATAATTTGAAACAAATATAATTGAATTATGTTAAATATGCCTTTAATCATAAAAAAACACTATAAAGCCAAATATTTGTAAATTATATATATTATGAAATAAAAGATTAGTGTGAAAAGTGTAAATGCGACAGCTTTTTTGTATCATTACTTTATGAAACGTATTCTGTAATAGACAGGTTATAGTTAGTGATTGATTGGTTAGCATTATTTTAATGGATTATCAGTTAGATTTAGAGAGAGATTTAGTTAATTCCAAGTATATTACATGTCCAAAACATGCTCATCCATCTATCAAAAAACTTTTATCCATGTTCAAATCTTACATCATGAATATCATAAACAGTTGTTGTTGAAAAAATATATTAGTTTTATTTTTTAACTGATGTCTAAGAATTGTCCCAGAATTCTTTTCATACTTCTAATGCAATTCGATACTTGTACTTACAAAATTTTCCACAAATTGATAATTTTTTCTCTATTATTATCTGGGATTTATAATTTTTTTTAAAAAACAATGTCATTATCACTTTTATTTGCATTTGTGTTTATTCTAGGCATCTTTTTTTTTCACCTCTTTGGGTTTCATTTGCATGTACTGTCTATTGGTCTAATAAATAGTTTTGTTAATTCATATAACTTGTAATAATTCAAGTAAACAAATATTTAATCCCTCACATATAGTGATGTTTTTACTTCTTATTCTATTTTTTTTTAAAAATTGTCCAAGTAAATTACAGAACTGAACAGTGGTCTTGAAAAAAAACTGTATTGAATGCCATAACATTCTATGTAACGTGGATTTTAAAATTTAGAAGTCATTATATTCTTTACTATTTATATTATTCAAGGCCTAACATTGTTTCATTAATTGATATTTTCATGAAATATAATTTTGGGATCAACTGAATAGAATTATGATGCTTAACAGTACTCTGATGATCTTTATGTCATTTATGAACAAATGATCATAGGTTATTACAATATTTTTTTACAAACTATTAATTATATTGAGCTACCATTAAGAATTTCCATACTATAATGCCACTCTCATATGCTCTGCATACATTTATGCAATGGTAGAGTATAAGTCTGAAACTTAAGGTCCTTGATCATATCCATATCTGTTACTTCCGACACTTGAACTTCTTATGAATTTCTGAGCAATAAAACCCATCAAATTTGCTTATGAAATGCATAGCAATTAATCAAGACACATTCCAAAATAAATTAACATACTGGCAAGCCTTTATTATAAAGCACACTGACTTAAAAGATCATCTCTCAAGTTTAGCCATGCAAATGATAAATTAATAAGGAAATTCAAAAGATGGAGCTTAGAATCCAAATATCTAGACTATTTAATCAAAATCAATGTAAATGCATTACCTACTAATGCATTTTTAGTTAATAAAAGAGGGTACTCAAAAATTGACTCAACCTGTATGATTTGCAAAAAAAGAAGATGAAACCATCAACCATTTCAGATTCAGATGTAATCAGCTAATGCAACTTTAACATACACTTAATGAGTCAGACCAAGGCAAATCAATCTAAATTATATAATTTGAAAGAATGCATCAGATAAGGATCATACTCAGAAATTAGACTCTCATTAATTCTTGATCGTCTATTGGTCTATTGTGGATTACTAAATGTAAGCTAGTATTTAATCATCACAATTTTAATCCTATTAACTTCATGCCGAACAATCTAAAGAAAACACGAGATAGCCTGATAACCTCTGAGGTTATTTTTACCATGACTTGGGATATGCTGGATTTATTCTCTCCATGGCCCAACCAATAGCAGGATGCTCTGAAAAAAAGAAAACAAAAGAGTAATTGACACAAATTTGGGAAAACCAAATGAAGGAATGAGAAAACACTTTGAACAAAATATGTACCAAATAACCTTTAATGTAATAATGTAATCTTTAATAAATTATTTTGGAAACTAAAACCCATCAAATATTCATTTATTTATAAAAAGATCATTGTTACATTTCTACAAATTTTTACTGAATTAAAAGTTGAGTAAAATAATATATTTACATAACTCATTTTTGACTTATTTTAAAGCTACAGAAAGCAGTTTTTGAAATGAGTGTAATAAATGTTTAATTTATGCCCTCCAATATAACATATTAAGTTTATTATTGCAAATTTGCAATCGTAGCAATATTTATTTATGTAATGCATAATAAATGGTTAATTACTAATGTGACATTTGGATACCTAAATAAGAGAAGATTGCGTTCTTCTTATTTTCAAATATTAGATAATATTATTTATTTTTTAAAAATCTTAAATCTTAGAAACAATCAACTATTTTTTTTATAAACGCCATACATTACTATAACAAAATTATTTTGCTTAAAATAATTACAATTTTAAATTTTATTAGCATTTTCAATACTCAGTGTTAAATTTTGCAATAAAATGTTCTATTTAAGGGCTGTATGTTTATAAAAGTATATTCCCTTATCATGTAAAATGTATCTAGAATGTATATTGAGTCATTTTTATCTAAAGATAAAGTAACAATAGAAAATTGCTTATTGTTCATCATTTAGAAGGCTTGTGAACCAGGACTTTTTTACTCGATTGTATTAAAAAGATCTTTGTTTTGCAATAGAGTATTTTATCTATCATTTTATCTGTAGTACTGATATAAAGTCTCATTACAACTTACAATGAAAATCTTAAACTGGGAACATAAAATAACTATGATGAGACGACAACAAAGAATGGTAAACTCCCATCAACAAAAATCATATGTTATTGCTTATTTACTTTCTATTCTATTTGCTTCCAATGCACAGAACTTAATGTGCAATTTGCTTTGTAACCGAATTTTGAAATTATTGTAATTTTAGTGGTGTTTATTAAGCTTGACAATACTTCTGAATTTAAAAAAAAAAACCATGTCAGTGTATGTTTTCATCGAAAAGTATCTAAGATTTTTCACAAGTTTTATGCTGAAAAATAAATTGACTAACACGCATTCACAAACATATATATATAAAGTAACTAATTATTATTAATATAATGATTTTAACTTACATATTTACAAAAATAATAAACGGAAAAAATATAATTAAAAGTTATGAAACTTCAACGAATATTATTAATCTAGCAAAATTACATTGTACTGAGTAAATGAAAACTTTTTCATAAAATATTATAATTTAAAACTTAATTTATCACTTTATGACTCCCTCGAGAAAAAAAATATTTATACTTAGGCTTTTAACCTTTAAAATAAAATACTATTAATAAAAAAATAATTATCTAAACTTTCTTTTTATTTCACACCAAAATTTAAGCATGCACACACACTTAAACATTTTTAAATTTTATTTTAGCACGAAATAATAACAGTAATTAAATTAATTAGCAAATCTTTTCTGTTACCTCAATTCATGCATCTAGTGTAATCTTAAGTAATAAATAGTTGAAAGATGGTTGTACTTATTAAATTCCTATTTACTGTTGACCTATCTATATTTGTAGGGTAGTGTTTAGCTTGTGACTTATGTCAGTGAAGAGTTTTACATTAAGTTGAAAGTCATAAACTAGAAATTATTATGGAAATATAAATAGGATAGCATTATATAAGGATTTATTATGCACTACAATCAAACATCTATTGATTATTGAAACTTACACTCGGTGGGAGAACTGGAATAAGAGAAATATATATATATATATATATATATATATATATATATATATATTGTGTTAAATTAAGAAAGTAAATAAAATATATGATAACCAGCATATCTTTTACCATATGCATCACCTGAGTGGAATTTGAATCAGATTCAATAATTTATTATGACTTACAAATATTCTGATTTTTCAGTCTCATAATCTAGATTAAATTGCAGCTATAATATTGCAAGGCATCAACCAATTAAAATCGGAATTGCAAATTGAAACATGAACTATTAATAAAAATCATTAATTTTTAATCTACAATAATCTTCAAACAAATACATTATTATTATTATTATTATTATAGTTTCAGCTGCATTTCCGGTTTTAATTGTTTGCTGATTGGTTATATATTTAGCTGAAATTTGACTAAGTTAATGCAGCAAAAAAATCACTATAATTTAATATTTGCAAAATTCTGCTTTTGGATTTAATATAGATCAGACAAATACATTTGTTATTATTAAGTATTTGGTTTCAGCTTGCGTTTTCAGTTGTAATGATTATTTTCAGATTAAAAATTGTAGCTGAAATTTAATCTATCTTATTCATGGAAAAAGTCTCATTAAATTTAATTGTTCAGAAAATTAATTAAATTAATTTATAAAGTGCCATTTTATTTGTCTATATAATTCCTATCAAAAAAAAAAAAAAAGAAAATCTATAAAAAACATATCTGCATTTATTATTGCAGTCATATCATCAACAAGGATTTATTATTATATAAAATCAAGGAGAGAAGATATATTTTTTAATAAAAATAATTTAACTGCACAGCATTATTTATTTAAGGGGAAAACCATCAAGAGTAATTCTTAGCTATTAGAGTAATGAAATAATGTTCATTTTTATTGCAAACACATTTTACTCATAAATTGCCTAGAGCTTTCTTTTATTCAATACGGTCTTTTATTACTAAATATATTCTTCATTTTATTTGAAAGATACTTGTAATTGTAAATTTAAGGACAAAAGCAATATATTAATATGGATTTTTATTTTTTCATATATTTCATTTTCCTGCGCTATACTTTTTTTGTTTAAATAATTGATTTTATTTTGGTGAATAAATTGTTTGTATTGCAATTTTTTATTTATTTAATATGTGATCGAAAATGCAAATTCAATAATGAATTAAGCATTTTATTTTTAACCATTAGTTTTACATTGACGTTATGGTAAATACTAAGTAGCCATCACACAGCAGACTTTACTATATTGGTACTATATTTATATATAAGATAATAATTGTCAGTTTCTGCCATTAGCACTTTAGAAGTAGTCATTGTATACATTTGTTCTAACAACATTTTGTTACTCTCTATATGATTTGGTGTTACTTTTTCATCTACAGCTGATAAAATATAAAACTGAAATTATTCATATTGAAGTTTAAATTCGCCGTTATAAGTGGTTATATGTGATGCGTGCCTAAACACTTTTGTTATAATTTATTTTTATTCAGTTATAAATATTATAAAGAGTTCTTATTACTTGTTTAAAAACACTATACCATTATTTAACATATAAGGTTACCCCCCCCACCTTATGTAAACACCTATTTAAAACATCAATCTTAAACAAAAATGACAAATATCTATAAAAAAGTCGAACCTTCTCGATTTCCATACACTCTTATAATAATTGTTATAAATCCTGAAAAATAATCTCACAAAAAATAACCCACCTTAATATCTCTGAATACGTATATGATCTGAGCAATGGAGATTTCACTTACTTAAACATCCATACAGGAATAATAGTCAAATTTTTCTGTGTATATATTGTAATTAAAATATATAAATTAAAATTTTTGATTATTGTTATTGTATTGATGCTGCGTTCGAATTTTCAGTTTACATTAAAGCATAAGCTGTTTTACAGAAAGTATGTAGACGGAAAATTAATTGGTTTGGATATTTTTTCACAAGATCGCTGCTCTAAAACCATGACAATATTGAAAATTTAGATCTGATTTGTTTCATATATATATAAGTTCCAAATAATTTTAATGATAAAATAATAATATATATATTTTAATTAATCAGTAGCACTTTCGATTAGTGTAATTCTTATCAACAGTAAAATATGGAAGTTTAATATCAAGTCATTTCCATGAGCTGTGTATGGGCCAGTATAAAATGCAAAGAAGTAATATAATTTATCAGATTACATGTAGCTGTAAAAAATCATATATCATGGAAACAGGATGGGCTCTGTAAAAAAGGGATAAAAAAACATCAATTATTACATAATCTGGTAAAAATCTGTCAATAGTCAATTCAATATGGCTTCTGCATTCTTCTATCATGAAAAATCATGTAATTATGAATTTATTTTTAATATAAATGATACAAAAATATTAATGGCGGAAAGAAATTATAAAAAGAGGAAAATTAAGAAAGCAATATTGGTAAATAAATTTAAAGATAATATAATAAATAGACAAACAGAAATACTGAAATATACAGTTCATGAAAAATCACATGATATTAAACTTCTGCATTACTTTATAGTTTATTATTACAAGTATCTTTCAAATAAAATAAAGAATATATTTAGCAATAAAAGACCGTAAGAAAGCTCTAGGCAATTTATGAATAAAATGTGTTTGAAATAAAAATGAACATTATTTCATATACTCTAATAGCTAAGAATTACTCTTGATGGATTTCCCCTTAAATAAATAATGCTGTGCAGTTAAATTACTTTTACTGCAAAATATATCTTCTCTTGTTGATTTTATATAATGATAAATCCTTGTAGATGATATGACTGCAATAATAAATGCAAACATGTTTTTATAGATTTGTTGTTTTTTTTTGTGTGATAGGAATTATGTAGACAAATAAAATGGCACTTTATGAATTAATTTAATTAATTTCTTGACCAATTGAATTTAATGAGACTTTTCATGAATAAGATAGATTAAATTTCAGCTACAATTTTTAATCTGGAAATAACCATTACAACTGGAAACGAAAGCTGAAATCAAATACTTAATAATAACAGTTGTATTTGTCTGATCTATATTAAATCCAAAAGCATAATTTTGCAAATATTAAAGTATAGTGATTTTTTTGCTGCATTAAATTATTCAAATTTCAGCTAAAATATAACCAATCAGCAAACAATTAAAACCGGAAATGCAGCTGAAACTATAATAATAATAATAATAATAATAATAATAATAATAATAATAATAATAATAATAATAATAATAATAATAATAATTTTTGAAGATTATTGTAGATTAGAAATTAATTATTTTTATTAATAGTTCATGTTGATCCAATTTGCAATTCCTATTTTAATTAGTTAATGCCTTGCAATATTGTAACTGCAATTTAATCTAGATTATGAGACTGAAAATTTTCCATTATATTTAAATGTTTACACACATAAATATGTAAATTTGTGTATATAATTTATTACAGACTATATTTTTATAATATTTAAATGTGATTAAAATGATAGTTGATTAATATATAGATATAAAAGTAAAATGTTTGATTCATAAATTATATTTACTAAAATTATTATTAATATTTGTAGGCAATGAAGTGACATCTTTATCATCTTAGAATCCTCTGGGAAGATCCTCAACAAAAAGAAATATTTCTTTTTTTTTTTCATCAAAAAATTGTAACACAAACGGAGATCTATCAAGATATATTTAAATATATGGACTTAATTTTCAAGTATTTTGTGTTATTTTTTTTTTATAAAACATCTAATTAATTTTAAAAATACAATGAATAAAGTTTATAAGTTAAAATAACCAATGCTTCTAACATAATTCATAAACTTTTTTTTACAAATTATTGTAACACTTTATCAGGAAAAAAGTGATAATATATATTGTTTGTGGATTATTTTATTTTATTTAAGCAATGTACAATAGAAAAAAAAAACACTTTCTCATAAATACATTCAAAACAGTTAGAACATAAATTAAAATAATTGATAATCATGAAAACATAAATTATTTATCTACTAAAAATGTTTATAAACACTTTAACATTATATATCTTTTATTGATGCTAAGCATTTTAAAACATAAAACTTAAAAACTATGAGATATCAAAGTCAAATTTATCACCGTCAATTTTACTTATTTTTTTGTTTAACTTAACTTTTACATATATCGAATATGATTATTGCATTCTGAATTAACATTTCAATTAGACACACATATAGTTTACAATTCAGAATTTTTTACTATATTTATATATTGTCTGATGTCATATTTTTATTTTTACATGACTTATTCTGCTTTTTAGAAGTTTACAATGGTATCAAGTATTTTAAGAAAAAAACTGTTTGATCTAAATAATCGACTCTGCAGCAAATAATTTGTACACAGAAACTTTGGCTTTTATCTGAAGTAAAGCCATTTTTATCCACATCAAAACATCATATTAGACTCAACACCACTTTGCTATAACAAATTAAAAAATTACAAAATTTATACTGAAATAAATATAACTAAAAGATTTTGAAGTCATTTGGCTTATTACTTTTATACATTTTATTTATGTTGAAATGATATGATTAAATATATGGTAATTTGTTTTTAATTATTTTATACAAATTTTACCTATGTAATTAAATACATATAACCACATATTTATAAAATTATGCTATTTAATTTTATTATGGTGTACAATCACAAGTGGTTAAAAATGAGACTCTGTCTTTCTCCTGGGTTAGGTTAACTAAATTTATATAATTCAATTGTTGATTATAATGTTAGGCATATAATAGATTCAAACTCTGATGAAAACATGGTTAATAAGAATTGGTGAATATACAAATACACTCTAAACTTAAGTGATTCACAAGCATTTAAAACTTTTACTAGCTGGGTGAGTTCACAGTGATTTATAATATTTAAGAAACAGTGTATTATCAAAGTTAACTTCCTCTTTAATAATTACAGATTTTTAGCACTTTAAAATAATAGATTTATTATTATTAATTACATACTGCTTTATTATTATTATTATTATTATTATTATTATTATTATTATTATTATTATTATTATTATTATTATTATTATTATTATATTATTATTATTATTATTATACCTAATGTTAAACAAACAAATATTTCTTTTTTTATTTGTCAAAAGATTTCTGCTGACAGCATTATCCTTGGTTTATTTCAATCATTGCCTTTAAAAAAAATTAAAACTTTATATTTAAATCAAATACATTTTCCTATTATATATATATATATATGTGTGTGTGTGTGCGTGTGTGTGTGTGTGTGTGTATTACGTATATAACTTAGAAATACAGATATCGAATAAGAAAATCATTACATATGTATATATTGTTCTGGTATAAAATGTGGCCTGGGTTGGGTTAGTTAGAAACTATATTAGAATAAGGATAATAGATTAACCAAGTATAGGTTTAATCTAAATGAATTAAAAAGTCTTTGTCTCATTCTATTTTCTCCACTTATACCGCTACATGATAAAAGTCACTTAATGATATTTTGCTAGCTCTAAAATATAAAAAAAATGTAAACAATGAATTTGGATAAGTTACTTATATTTTAAAAAATTATTTACAATGGATTTTGGTTGATAGGAAGATTGTTTTTTAGCATGATCATACATAAAAACAAGAGTTATTATAATGTATTTACAGTTATTAAGTAAACTGTGAATATACATGTGCAATATAGTAATAAACTGATTTCCTTTAGGTTATATTAATGTTAATTATAGAAACGCATGGTGGTGTGAAATAATACTTATATTTGTAATTAAGAGAAAGTATATAAATATGCATTTAATTATACTTAATAGAATCATCATTGAGTGTTCAACTTATTAGGACTTGCTCAATTCAATGAATTTAAGAAAATCTAAATATGTTGTTAAAAGCTGCATAAATTGATGAGGCTATAATTTTGAATAATGATGATTAATTTCTCTTAATTGTATCTGTTTGACTATAATTAATTTTAAAATAAAATAACCAACAAATATAATAATATTAAACATAAAAGACTTTCTGAATATGATTAAAAAATTTGCAGTCCATATAATTTGATTAATAATGGATTGTGTATCATGTATTCCCACCTGACTAAAATATTCCATCTAATAATATATGAATTCCTGTTTGCCGACTAATATTGATTCTGTTGTATGTCTGGAAGAATAAGTTTCATTTATTACCCATAATATATAATTATTATGTGTTGGATGAGCTGCGATTGAATTATAATTTGAATATATACATATATGGGTATCTGTGCGATCTTATTTGTTTTTAACTTCTTTATATCCGTGATGTTTTCATTTATTTTTACTTTATGCGATACTCATCGCGCAAAATAATACATATATTGACACGCCTGTTAAATTTACTATTTAAATTAGAAAAACCGATATTTGATATAAAATGCTTGATTATGTTTGATTTTTTTTTTTCCGTGAATATAGCGATGAAATAATAAATTTCATTTAGACTACCAGTTTTAAATAATCATCCCATTGTCAGACCATTACCTTAGTTGTTTGGAGATTAGATAATTTTTTTAGGCTTCGATAAAATAGAATGTCTTTACTCGGAATTTTAGATATACGCATTATTTCTGTAATAAGGTGAAGATTGTTAAAGTTTGCTTTCTTATATAATGAGCAAATATACATTTAAAAGTTAAGATAAAAAATGGTATTCCCTTATTTTTTTGTTAATCTCTCTCCAACTATTTTATATTTCGTTTCTATCATTTTAATAGTATCACATTATTCGTTGCTATGGCTAAGCATGATCTTCAATCTTCTTTATAAAATTGTATTAAGCAATTTATTATTGTTAAACATAATTTAAAACATTAATTATATTTATATATACTAGATTTATAGTGAGAATAGTATAAAGTTACAAATGTACAGATTGAATAAATTTATGAATGCGCTTAGGAATATATATGTATGTCAGCTATCGATTTTCTGATTAAAATAATAAGCTATTCTTAAAGTATAAAGAAAATATGAACAGTGCCTACTTTTGTTTTAGTTTTGGATTTTAGGTTCTAACCATATGGTACTATATATATATATATAACATTTTATTCCTAATAGTTGAATATTTTTGAAAAAGTTTAAATAAATTTAGAATTTTTCTTAAAAGAAAATATCTTTCAATTAAAATTTGAAAATATATTTTTTCCTAGACTTTTACACTATTTTAATAAATGTAAATGTAAATTAGGTAAAAGTTGTTGTCAGTCTTTTCTCAAAATGATTATAAATTTACTTGATAAACTTACATTAAAATAGTTCAAAACAACATCCCTATTTATGCAAACTTACATGTAATAATATATAAGCTATACTTTCCCTGACATTTATTAAAAACTTTTGAATATCAATGTTACTCATGCTTTCCTTGCAATTTGAGTTACTGGTTCAAAACTTCAATTTAACATTAAAATCTTTATTTATTATTATAAATTTATAAATTAATTTATTAAAAAAATAATTTTGCAAATGAAAATTTAAGATGAACAATTGCTTTTTTTTAATTGACTAATTGAATGAATTTCTATTTTAAAATGTTAATTAATAATTATAAAATCATCATAAAGTTGTGAAATTATGTTTCAAAATGTAGAATTGCTTTTATAATTATAAAAAGAGTATAAAAGTTCTGTACTATAATTCTTGTTGCATCATAATGAGTGCAGTGTTCTTTTTATCATTACTTTGAATTTTTAACTTGTATTTAAAAATAATACTTATTTCAAAAGCTCCAAATGTAAAACATGAATGTATTTCTTTGTAAAAGAATTTACTAATTACTAAACAATTATTTTATAAAATTAATCATAAATCTTTTAAAAAACCACAAATTATACATTTTTTTTCTTTATTGTTAGGGATAAAAAAATAGTTCACAAGTGTGTTGATATGCCTTAAAGAAATTACCAATCAGCAACTTTTGTCAGCTCCTTTGTAGGGACATACTGACATCATCAAATATATTTTAAGTAATATATATATATATATATATATATATATTCTAACTTAATATATATATATATATATATATATATATTCTAACTTAAAGAATTTTTGCTAGGTTAAGAGATTTTCCCAAATGTAAATATATGAAAGATATGTTCCAGCTATAACTTATTTTATAGCCTCCATGGCGTTGTAGCCATTTCTAACATACAAAAATTTGCTAGGGGATTGAGATGTTTAATAGATGTCCACGTTGTGGGCCAATTGTAAGTAAAACAAATTTCCTAATTATAAATTAAATATTTTCTAAGGATAATGTATAATCACCTTCGTGCTACCACATTACAAGCCAATTGTAACTAAATAAAAGTCAATTCTAACAAATGAAAAGTTATGCTTTATTTTGTTAATGTTATAAAAACTTATTAAATTGACATAAAACACATTTTGCAATCTCTCGATCGGTCATCCACATGGTATTTCAAATATAACTAAAATGATTGGGAGAGTTCACCAATATCACATATATTATTGGACCGTTTAAGATAACTTTATTCTAACAAATGAGAAATTTTATTCAAATAGTCGCACATCCACGCTATGGATTAATTGTACTATATTTAAATCTATATTGCAATTAAATACATGCAGATAAAGTGTATGCCAATTGTAATATTTTAAGGATGGATCGGTGGATGCTTCATCATTCCCAGCTAATACTATTTTTAAAGCCTACTGGGATGATGATGATGGTACAGAACATCTATAATTTTAATTGCCAGGGTGTCAAATTGCAACTTTAATCAAATATAAAGGTTAAATCTCACATTAATAATTTTCAGTAATAATATTTAATGAATGGGTTACTAAATAATCAATCGATTCAGAGAATACTGAGAATGCATTAAAATCGATAATATTAATATCTTTGGAAATTCTTGGCTATTCTCAGCACATTTTCCATTCACCATCATTAAAGCTACAATTAAAATTTTATTCTAATTACAAAGTTCTATATCCATCTCCACCCTCCTGATCAACTTCACATCCATAGGTGTATTACACTATTATCTATTTTATTATTAAAATTTACATCTTTGCTAGCTCATTTCCTCTTATAATCTCTTCTCAGGATTTTTAGAACAATTAGGTGTGGAAATTGAATAAGCTGCAATAGATTATTGGTGATAAACACTCCTCTCTTGATCATCTCCAAGGTGATCTTGGGATGTCTTTAATGTAGTGTAATATCTATTTACATTAAAGTGCGGAATAATTGAAGCTTATTAAATCTTTTAGAAATACATTATAAACCTATTCATAATTATAACAAAATTATAAAGAAGTGCATCTAGAGAGGTGTTTGAATTCAACAGATGGAGAAAGTATTTTACATCCACCCCCCTGCATCCTCGATTACTCAATAACTATCTCTATTCACAGTTTACATCTCAAATATACTAAATCATTTGGTAATTTTAAGTATCTGAAATTAAACATTTTAAATAATTTTACCAGATATTAGATATTATTTACATACATAATAGATTGATGTATGATTGGATTGAAATATCTAGATAATAATAACCCACAAAAACATTGAGACATACGCAAATTTTATTTAAAACAAATAACAAATTTTATTGTTAGTCTACAATTTAATATAGAAACATATACCCATTTTCTTTACGACTCTCATGGTTTTTCCCTGTTTTATAACCGTATTAAAAAAAATCTAAACATAACTATCTCTAAATCAATGGATAATATCAATAGGTTTAAAATATTTATATTTATTTCCTAATTATCAGGGAATCATGATTACCATGGAGTAAAAAAAATAATATTTACATTCATATATATATATATATTATGTTTATGCTTTCAGTTTTAACCTAGATACAGCTAATATCAAATTTATTCCCATGTTTAATGCTTTCAAATTGCTGATTTGCTTTGAGAGCTAATTTTTTTCGTAATCAAATTTAATAATTTTATTTAACTATTTTGGATTAACATTCCTTCACAAATTTCCTAATCTTATCCTATCATTCTGATCAAACATTCTTTTGCCCTAATCATTACACTAGAGATATCTTATGAAAGGTGGGATTAAGTCAATGCAAATAAATCGGCATCTAGATCATCATCATCATAGAGCACACTATGCTCATGTTCTCATGACATAATAATATTTTAACAATATTACCTTTCCAGCGAAGTTCTCAGCTGGCTATGTAAACATTTATTAAATAATTTCATATATGCATTGCTTACGCTTAAACATTCGTAAATTTCATTTAACCCTTAATTTCACATTTATTAACTTTATTACTTTTGGCTCGAATGATAAATTAAATCAACAAAACAATATTCAAGTACACCAATCGCACATACATTATCTGCATTCATCCTGACATTAAATTGAGTTTGCGACCTTGTATCTGACACTTATAAATAATGCTTATCATGACTATCTTTCATACACTCATAAGGAATATCAAACATTAATACGAGGCAGGCAGTGACCCAAATAAGAGAGAACCTTTTCACTAAGGTTGAGATATGCTAGGATTTTTATCACTATCATACAAAAACATAGGTATACCTATTCCCTCTGGCCATCAAGATAAGAAACCTTCTTATGGTGTAGAGAATAATCAAGTGGAAAAACTCTTCCACTAGGTTCAAATACTTTATGAATATAGCATAAATATCTTAGTGAGCTAGACTTCATTGGCTTGGTGGAGACTTTTGTCTATCCACATACAGGTCGAAACATCAAATTCTACAAGTAAAACTTTCACATCTTTAATACTCTTGCCAAATTAGTGCACTGGAATATGAGCCAATAAAGTTTCCAAGCATTAATCAGATTGTATCTGACCTTAAGTTTACAATAACTACAATAAGAAATGCATATTAAAATTTTAAAACTATTTCCATGCACTGTTATAAGAAAATGATGTTCTAGCTCAATATTCATGCAATTTTATAAGTCTAAGCATTTGACAATAACTTCTGATACGATTCATTCTAATAATAATATCTCTCAGTGTTTTGTTTTTTTTTAAAAAAAATGTTCGTAAAGCATTTTAAATAAGGCACATCAGAATGACATGATATCAATTTCACCTACCCCCAAAATGACAATGATAGCAAAAGCATTTAAATAAACACATACAAAATCATCTGATATCAATATCACCTACCCCCAAAATAACACTATTATAATTACAACATGAATTAATTTTAAAATGGATATACATACTCAAACATAAAGAAAGAAATTCTTTTTTTTATATTAAATGTCCTACATAAATAGTGAATAATAAACAAAAATTATACTTATATAGAGTTCTTTGGCAAGTGTCCTCCAATTTCCTGGTTTCCATTTTTTCTTTTCCATTCCTCCTTAATCGGTTTATAAGAGCACATGAGTCCATGTACCAAAAAGTTATTGTGATGGGGTTTGATTCCTCTACCATCAGATATACAATTTTTATTTTGCTGAACCGCGTTCCTCATTTTTAATTTTATGCAGATTACAGTTAAACTTTTTAATTTTATGCAGATTACAATTAAACAGCATTCATTTAACTTTTTCAAGATATAAGTCCATTTCTGATTGTCTTTTTCCATCTTTATATTCATTTTATATTCAAATTGAATATGTTTACATATATGATATCAAACTTCTGGGTTTTAAATTTTACTATTTGCTGATCCAACTATGACCTCTGGTTAACTTCCAGAGATTAAAAAAATGTGTGCCCACTTAAAATGTATTCAATACACATTGTCTTTTCTTAATACAATGTTAAATTTAGCAAAGTTATTCTTAAGAGACAAAAGAGCAATAATAATGATTTTAAATTTTATAGTACAGTTTTTCTCTAAGTCAATAAAAAAAAACTTGCAAACAGAAAGTTTCAAAATAGAATAGCCCCCCTTCTGCTAAACAACACAGATTTTATAGAGTCTGCCATCTGGTCATTCTCTTTCTTAATTAATTGACTCTTGTTCCCTTTTCCTCTGGATAATTTTAACCTTTTGCTCTTTTAGAAAACTATGCCAAATTCACGTCTGTATTCTAACAGATGACCAACAATTAATTTTACATTCAACAGTTATAATTGCCAATTAATGTGACATTCACACACATTAATTGTATACTTAAATTCCTTGTGAAATTTATATTATTTGAAATGGCTCTGTTAACCCTTTTCCCGCCTCCCACGAGGCTCCTCGTAGACATCTGACATCACTCTAACTCTGCCAGTTCTTATGCTAAAAAATTTGTTTGATAGGTTTTGAATAGGTTTTTAAAAGTTCTGTAAGATGGTGCCCTCTTCCGATTTATTTTACAAGTAAAAAAAATAAAAAAAACACATTTAAACCTAAACAAAGAAAGAACATCATTTGTAATTGGTTGTTAGTGAGCTCTGAGCCGAAAAAGACATTCTGATTGGCTGGAAATAACAAAGAAACCACCTGATCAAAGAAAATAAAGAAAAACACTGAGATTTTCATTTCAAATTTAATTTTAAGTATTAAAAAAATATAATTTCAGAAATTAAACTAGTTTTTTAAAAAATATACTAAAAAAACAAAATTATTTTCGAAAAATATTGAAGATTTTAGTAAAAATATTAAAGAAATATTTAAAAGAAATATTTACTTTTCTATAACGTAAAAGTCGACCTTTTTGTTTATATTATAGCTTTTATGTTGCCGAAATTGAATATTTTAGAATAAATAAATAGCAATTTATTTTTGAAAGAACTTTCATTCTCTTCATAACCTGAAAAATTAGTAATATACTTTTTATAAACGTATCTGAGTTGAATTTAATATTATAGGCGAATATGTTTTAACAATAGGCTTTGTCTTCAGTTTGTGAGTTGGCCAATTAAAAGATTTGATTTTTACCTCATACAACCAATAATATAATTAGCGGTTAAAAGGTTAATTTACTGGGAAATATAACACCTGTGAAACCCACCTTAAAAGTAAATAACAGAAAAGCTTTCTTCCCCTTTTTACTTTTCCTATTAAATAATGAAACAAAATATATATTGGAGCCCAGTTTCAAACACAGACCTTTGAACTAATATTTGGCTGTGAATATTAAACTTATTAAAATGACTTTATTTCTTAAAGATTTCCTTACAACATAATAAGGAATGATTATTAATTGTGAATTTTACAATTAAGATCCACAATTAGATTATATACACACACGCATAGCATGTATACATTTCTTTAATTGACTGATTTAATACTTTAATCCTTAATTATTATAACTATTATTATTATTATTTTTATTTAATTTCATGAATTATTTATTTCTAACTGATTAGTATAAAATTATGACCATTCACTATCACTATCTAATGTAGTTTTAAAAGTCACACATCTCCCTCTTTTCAGTCAAGCTATTAACTCATGTATAAATCTTGCTTTTCTAAATATATTTTTAATACTAACTTGACCCATAAATTAAAATAAAATAATCTTTTGGTTAGAAATATTTTAATAATAAATTTTCAGATTGCTTATGTACGCAATCCCTATAAATATGGGTTCGAACTTGGTCTTGGCTAAAATTTTGCTTATTAAAGAAAAAAAATACATTATGAGGAAAATTTTTATTGAACCCTATTTTGCTTATTTAACTCAAAAACTGGAGTCTTCGACAAATCCAAGTGCTACAATATATATATATATATATATATATATATATATGATCAATAGATGGCATTTTACCAAAAACACCATCAAAGCGTATGTTTGTTTACATAAACGTCAGAGTAAGCATTCACTATCTTGATCATAAATACAAGCATTAGCAAGTTTAACATGTTTTTTTGTTTTTCCTATATATATATATATTATATTCATTTTTTACTATCACTAATGTTAAATCAGTAAAATAATGCTAAAAGTAGTTGAAAAAAGTGATTTAAAGTGGAAGCCAGCATCACCTTATGATAAACTGCATCTCAGAATTATTGTCTTAAAATATTAGAATTTAAAATTTCTAAATTTAATAGCAAAAAAGTGCAAAATTTTATATTGAGATATAATTGTTTTAAGCTTATTTTGCTGAATATTTGGACACATTTTCATTAAACCACCAAAGAGCTCTGTTTTTGAAAAAATATATATGTAAGTCTAATTTCCCCTTATATAGAGAAACAATATCTTTTGCCATTTCTTTGTCTTAAGATAACTAATTTATTTACTCCATGAGTGATTTAATAAAATTTTAAAATGCCAGTTACCAATTCAGTAATATTTAAAGATATTTAACAATTTATAATCTAATTTTAATGATTTACTATTTATATTATTTACTTTTCTTGTTAACTTATTTTTAATACTTACACTTCATAACACTTGATTTAGTTTAATAATTTGACTTTTTTATACATTAATATGATATTAAATATTTTTATTTTAAAGGTATAGATGCTATTTTTTAAAAAATTTAGTTGAGCATAATAGTTTATATTTTTAAATATTCAAGAGATAAAGAAAAATTGAGTTTTTTTCTTAAAACTTTTTACCTGTTTCTCCTAAACAGTTTTAATTAATCGAGGTGATTTTAATAATCAAAATTTAGTTTTAAAATAATCATAATTTAGTTTAAATAAATGTAAGTCTATGTTTCAAGCTAATGAAAATGTTTAAAAAAGATTTTATATTTGAATTCCTAGCTAATTGATAGTCTAATAGCAGGGCATGTTGATACCGCTTTTATTCTTATAACTTTAAAAGATTTTTAATCCTATTTATTTATTTATTAGCTATGTAGCTTTAAATTTAAATTATAACAAATATAATTTTATGATTCTGTTTATAAAGTAAATAAATTACTGATTTTTTAGTAATGCATTACTAAATATTTAAGAAACAATGTTGTTGAATAAAAGTTTATTAGATACATAATTTTGATTGTTGACTACAGTTGATATTATAGTAATTAAATTATATCATTCTTGAGTCAGATTTGGATAAAAAAAATTGTAGCTAAAATCAAATTTAAAGTAGTATGAAAATTTTGTTCATTGTAAATCACAGATAACTAGAAGTAATAATGATGTTTTCCCATATGTCAAATACGTTGATCAGGAAGCAAACCTGTGCCGCTGCTTGGAAGACAGCTATGCTAACCACTAGGCCACCAATGCTTAACAAGTAATAATGACTTTTTGCAACTTTAAACAAACAGAAAAGAAAATAATCATAAAGCAGTTTTGAAAATGTATTTTTAAATGCCAGTTTAGTATTTTATTACTTAATCAGCACTTAGTAATTAGTTTGAGTCAATATGGTCCCGACATTATCATTTACAAATTGGAAATTAATTTAGATATTAATAAATGTTTTGTTTTGATATTATAAACAATTATATTAAAACAGAAAAGTCATTTGTTTGTAGAAAATGAAAATGAGAATTTGTTTTATTTTTATCAATCATGAAAATATGGTAGTATTTTTAATTCGATATAGCAGATTGCTTTCTAATATTTTATTGTTTAGTTTTCATTTTATGGTTTCCAATTACTGTCTATTAATTTTTTGACGAATACATTAATTTTTATTTAGTCAAAATTATGATTCTTAGGACACAAAATTATGTCAATTAAAAAATAATATTTAAAAAAATACTGGCGCATGGTAAAAACAAATTTCATGAATAATCAAAAAAAAACTTACACTTCATTATATTAGGTTATATGTATTAAGCATATACCTATTAACATTCAAATGGAAATATATAAATAAAAATAGGGCTATTCACAATTTAGACTATTATTATATTAATTAAACTGACAATTTAACCATACCTATTTAGCTTAATTAACGTATGCATAATATCTTATCACTCAAATCTTTTTCATTATCTTATCCAACACTCAGCATTAAATTCATAATGCAGTGAGAGCACATCATATTTTTAAAAAAAAAATAATTCAGGTTCCAAACAGACTTAGGACATTTATTTTAGATAAACATTTAATACTGGTTGGTCAATGAATATTTGCTTATCGGAAAATTTCTTAAATAAGTCCATCCATAATTAACAATTCTTGAAATTAATACTTTCTCATTTAATGTTTGCCTAGTATGTTTCATCTATTCTAGTGCTAACACGGTAAATTCCACATATTATTAGACAATCAAATTTTACTTAAAAGATATCGTTGTTTAAAAGTAAAACCTACACAAAAAATAGATATATCTCTATATCACTTAATCAATGTAGCCAAAGAAAATTGTCTGAATTTATGTGCAGATGGACGATTTTGCTATTGTTAAGGCGTGAAAGATGTTCTGGTAAAATCTAAAATATTTAAAAATAATTTATATGTCTTTATATAAGTAATATTGTCTGAACAAACTCAAAATCCAAATTTATTTTTTCATCAATAATTTGTTTTTGTTTTTATGGTAAAGTGCAATGTTATTGAAATCTGAAATTTAGTATTTTTTTTATACAAGCTTTTGGATATAACATCACTGTTCACTGCAATTTAAATTGAAAGATTATTTAAATGTTTAGTGCTGAGCATAAATTTGGTTCAATTTACATTTTCAGTTTATTATATAGTTTGTATAACATAAAAGAAAAAATATGGCAGTTATCTGGTGTAATGTCACAGGTTCACTGTTTTCTATAGTTAATATAAACTGAACATAAGAGACACTCTGGCTGCTAAGGATCATTTAATTTAATCAACGCTTCTTTACTTAATTAAAGTCAGTGTAAATTACTTATTTATTCTAATTTGGCTTGTAATCGGTAAGATTCACTTTTTTATTCTGCTCTTTTATAAACTCTAATACCTAAACAGCATTAAACTGTTGCACATGCGCTTTAGATTTTAAATATAAAATGAATTTATACTAACACTTCAACAACCAAATGATAAAGTCTTTGGAAACGACTCTAACACTTCAACAACCACATGATAAAGTCCTTGGAAAAGACAGTCTTTTCCAAAGACTTTATCATGTGGTTGTCGAAGTGTTAGTATTCATTCATTTTATATTTATAATCTAAAATGCATGTGCAACAATTTAATATGCTGTTTAGGTATTATAATTTATATAAAAAAAACATCGAGCTGTATAAAATAATTGACTTATTCTTCTCTTTTATAAATATACAAATGTTTTTATTCTGCCTGAAATTTATATAATAACAATGATGAGGTAATAATAAAAGGAAAGTACATTGACTGAGTGTATATTATGAAAGAAAGAGACTAAGTGATCTCCAAGAGAAATTTAGTAATTTAATTGTCGAATTTCTATTTTTAATCTGTTTAATATTTGTTCACTCCAGAGAAAATTGACAATGTAGATAATGGACTGATAGATATAGAAGAAATGTTGTAGGTGGGATAGAATATTGAAAAATATAAATAAATAAAATATTTTCTCATGGTAAAATTTTCAAAATAATTCATTTTTGAAATTCAATTTACAATCACATTTTAGAAGCAATGATAATATAATAGTATATATAGAAAATGATATTCATCCAAATTTTGAAATACATAATAAATAACAATTTAAAGCATTGATTAAACATATTAATTACAAAAATAATTATATCGTATTATTTTAAAACAATTTACTATTGACAAAGCAGAACTTCAAAAACAATTACTAGTGACATTTTATAAAATTATTAATATGTAACAAAAGTAATCAAGGTTTCATTAAGCTTTTAAAATAAAAATACTAAGTTGTCAAAAAAATTAATAAATAAATAAAAATTTATATTAAAAAATATTAGATTTAAATAAAAAAATTGCATTTAGAAATAAATTGAATTACTTACATTCAAGCATTGTAAATATCGACTTTACTTTTTACCATTATTGATCTACTTCAAGATAAATGGATATTTCAATTTAAACCAATTTCTTTGGTCCACACTTTTAATTTTCACATTACTGCAGAATAATCTAGATGCTTCTTTCACTTTATACTATTTTTTTCTTCTAATCTTTTAGACTTCAGTTTAAATTCTAAAAAATCAATTATATTCGCACTATTTTAGAATCATCTTCTGTAAGATTTAGTATTCAATGGAGATCAGATATTTGATGGTAAAAAACATCTATCTCCATAAGGTTTTGCTTTCACAGATAAAAACTATGATTTATTATACATCTTGACTTTACTGATAAAAACAAAATTAGGAACTGATCAGTATAAAGATAAGGAATTTATAATAGTTACAGTAGATGGTTTTAGATTAAAATAAAAATAACTGCTTAGAAAACATTGAATAAGCAAATGAAAAGTTATATGATAATGATGTTGGTATTACAACGTCTTTCATCCATCTTTTTCCATCTATTTTTTAAACACGTTTATCCTCTATTTTATTTTTTAATGTAAATAATATCTATCAATAATATAAATAATATCTATCTGTTATATGAAACATTTTTGCATGTGCATGCTTGTCAATCAATAGCTTTCATCATCACATAGACGTTTGTGATTTAGCGATTTTATTTTTAGAATTATAGTGAGAATTGATTATTATTAATTCGAAATATTTTCCTTATTTCTAAATATATTTTTAATATTAATTCAGTTTAAAAATAATTCTATTTTATACAATTTTTATTTGAACTAAAGATGTTTTCTTATAAAAAATTAATTATAAAGAAAGGTAAAGCATAAATTTGAGGATTTAACATTAATTTAAAATATATTTTATTAAAGAGGGGGCATGAAAAATGTATACAAAGTTTCATTTAATGCAATTGGACAACTTATACAGTTATAGTGTCATTTATAAATATAATTCAATGCATATGATTAAAAAATAAATTGATATTTCAAATCCAATACAAAACTGTTAATGTTTGGTAAAACAATAATAGTGATATTTAGAAAGATAGGCAGACTTTCAAAAATAAAAGCAATAATGTGATTTAAGTGAATTAAGTTGATACCTAAAACTTAAAAAAAAAAGTTTTGTCTCTTCATAAGGTATAAATTTATAGCATGTGTAATATTCATTCATAAAAAATAAAAAAAACTAAATAATATTGTTTATAACAACGATGTATGATCTTAATTAGTATGCAACTAAAAATATAATTTAAAACGCCGATCAATTGTTTTTATAGACTAATAATCATTTTTTTTACTTCTATGTAATAAAATAAAGTGTATATTATTTTTAACACTTAAGATTATTTTATGTGATTGATAAACGACTTGGAAAATAAAATAAATTAATTTATACATTACTAATTTAAGAAGTTCATAATGATGTAACTTTATACATTTCTATTGAGTATTTTTATTAATGATATAAAACAAAAGTCAATATATTTACATGAGCAAAAATATATATAAATACTTTAATTGAAATGCTTAAGAGTTTTTGTAATTATTCTCTTAATATTTATAGTTCAAAATATTCTGTAATTTTTTTTTAAAATAAATGTATTAAACTGTAGCGGGAAGTAACCTTTTCTGCCTATATATATATATATAAAATTAAGAGTATGCTAATTAGCTCTAAACAAGCTTTTTTTTTATTTTATGATAAATGCTACTACAAGAAAAGGCATTCAAATCATTTTTTATCTTGGATTGTCCCCAGACCGGTTTCCACCTATGGGTCTCTTCAGTGAGGAGTTGGGACATTAGATTCAAAAAACCAACTCAAGCTAAGCATTTATCTAAAAGTTAATTGTCAAGAAGAAGATCTGAAACTTTTAGACATCTACATGTCTTTAAAGTCAGCTCTCCAACTGAAAAAATTATATGGGACTGAACTTAATTCAGATACTCCATATATTAGTAGGCTTAGCCATTTAATTTAGCCAAAGCCCCAACAGCAAAATAATAATAGTAATAATAAAAAGTCAGATGTCACATGACTTATATATAGCTTGCACTTACAAATATGTAAAATTAAGAGCATGCTAATTAGCTCTAAACAAGCTTTTTTTTATTTTATGATAAATGCTACTACAAGAGAAGGCATTCAAATCATTTTTTATCTTAATTTTACATATGTGTAAGTGCAAGCTATATATGTCATGTGACATCTGACTTTTTATTATTACTATTATTATTTTGCTGTTGGGGCTTTGGCTAAATTAAATGGCTAAGCCTACTAATATATGGAGTATCTGAATTAAGTTCAGTACCATATAATTTTTTCAGTTGGAGAACTGACTTTAAAGACATGTAGATGTCTAAAAGTTTCAGATCTTCTTCTTGACAATTAACTTTTAGATAAATGCTTAGTTTGAGTTGGTTTTTTGAATCTTATGTCCCAACTCCTCACTGAAGAGACCCATAGATCGAAACCGGTTTGGGGGATGGGGACAATCCAAGATAAAAAATGATTTGAATGCCTTCTCTTGTAGTAGCATTTATCATAAAATAAAAAAAGCTTGTTTAGAGCTAATTAGCATGCTCTTAATTTTACATATTTGTAAGTGCAAGCTATATATAAGTCATGTGACATCTGACTTTTTATTATATATATATATATATCCATTTTGTTACAAAGCATATATATCAAAATACTTTATTGCATACTTTTTTGTACAATATTCTTCTGATAACGTTAATATTTCAGATTCATAAGTTATTCTTTGATTAAATTTTTTTTGATTCAAGATAAAATAATTGGTAAAAGTTTAATACATATATAAGTAGTGGTATTTTAGTAAAAGAAAATATATATAATTTAAAATCATTATAGTACTTAAAGTCAATAATAATAATAATTTTAGCTAACAAATACTTAAATAGTGTTTTGTTAGTAATAAAATAATCACCTGACTTATTATATCTGAAAATATTTTTCGTTTTCATTTAGAAGTATAAACTATTATATTAAGTATAAACTTCTATTTTTCTAATTAACTATTAATGACTCGTTAGTACTCACTCATTTTTATAAAAAAAAATATGTAATTTATATATATTTAAAAGATAATTAAAAATACAAGTATATTATAAACTTATTACATAATTTACTAATTATTCAAAAGCAGTGAAAAAACTTAAATAATAAATTAGCAGTCTCAAATGAATAATTGCATTTTGTTCTATCTTTTATTGTTGGTTACGTAAACATCCCCATTAGTCTATTATAAATCAAGTTGAGTTTTCAATGACGTTTAAAAATAGTAATTTATTATTTATTAATTTATTTTTGCTTTGTCTTAAAAGTCATCTTTAATAATATATTATATTGATGCCGTCTTCTTCTAGCAGTTGCTAAATAATGTTTTTATTTAAGTAATATGTATACTTTAATATTTCATTTTTTTACTAAATTCCTTATTTTACTTATTTTTTTTATAACATTCTCTTTTGGTACTATAGTGCATATATATGATTGTAATATAAATAGGAAAATGTATTTAAAAAATTAGAATACGGTGTGTACGTCTGTATCCTATTAATTTTGTTTATTAATTTAAATAAACCCTTCATTTTAAAAACAAAATTGGAAACGAAACATGAATATTATTAAAATAATAGTGTGTATGTATAGAATAGAAACTAAAATTTATATTAATAAAACTACTTTTGAAATAATAGGTGTGGAGAGCAGACTTTCATTAACTTTATTATTGACTTTAATTATATCAGACTGGATGGTTGAAGTGTGGAGTGGATTGAAGCCTGTCCATTAAAGTATGAACATTGGCTATCTTAATATATATCTGAGCACTTATTGCATATATACGTGGAGATATGATAATCTGGACCAACTGATGATTGCTGGTTTAGCATGGAATACTTATACTGGTGATTATTTATCTTTTCGACATGTATGTGTTCAATTGTATCAGTGTTGTGAGATAGAGTGGAGAGAGGTGGGTGGTGTGAATGTCTGTATATATAATTTAAAGTTGTAAAAGTTGTTAACCATATGAAATCTTATTGTTATATAATTAACAATGTGCATAATTAAAAATCGAGATCAAGAACATCTTTAAATATGGCCTTAAATCTTTATAAAATTAATATTCTACCGTCATAACGACCAATAAAAATTATTTAGTTAGTCAAGTATTGCAAGTATAAGAGTTAAAATCAATATTTTTTCTGAAGAATTGATTTTATATTTTATTACAGAAATTTTTTGTTAATAATCATAAACAGAATTGAAAATAAGCCTTCTGTGGAAATATTAAGTATTGAAATAAAATATGCAACAAAAAATTGCTACAGGAATGAATTATCGTCATCAAAATTGATTTGTCAAAAATTTTATTTACTATTTTGAAAACATTTATTGTCAGTATACCAAATCCATAATACAAAAGCTATGAGTGGACATCAAACCAAAATTAAACATAATTAAACTAAACGTAATCAACAATAAGCTTATAATTGGTCTAAAGAAAATGTTTGCATTCGTGGTATTTTACTTGTAAATGTATATTGGATTATTTCTATTATCTAGCATTAATGGTTAAATGATATTTAGAAAAATTCAAAGGTCAGAAATAGCACACAGGTTAGTTAAATAGTAAAACATTTCAAGTAGTATATTCTCTCATTTTCAAGTATTGTTGGCCTACCTAATGATAATAATAGTATTGGAAATAAACCTGAGATGTTTGCATTCATAAAAAGTTTATTTCAGATGATATTATCAACTTAGATATTCTGTCAAAAATTATCTATGAGAGACCTCATGATTTTTCTGCTTTTGTAAAGACACATTTAATTAGTGGTTTCCAAAGACGATGAATTAACATGCTAAGTTCACTAGTAGTTTTTTTTTTTTACTTAGATCAGTTTATATAATTTCTACTATCAATTGCCTTTGATAGAATACCATTGCTGATTAGAGTACCATCTTAAATTCAGTATTAACAATGGAAGGTCCCTGATTTAATTTATATTAGTACTGCCATTAAAAAAATAGTATTATATACTAATCTGTATGATATTAATAACAAATATTTCAAAAGTTTAAATAAACTTTGAACTTTTTTAAAACAAATTTAACAATAATAGTAAATAAGGAAGCTAGACAATATTCAAATTTAAAGTTTATTACACAAAATCTGTATTTCTGAATTTCCTAATTTAATTTATTGGAATAATAATATAGAGGAATAATTGCTATATTATTTTGATAATGAAAAATATATATATATATTTAAATATAGTTTAGAAATAGTTAACTTTTGTCACATGGACATTTGCATAGTAATTAAAATTATAAAATGATTTAGAATTTAATTATTTTATTTAATATTTCAAATATTTGCATTTGCTGTATGGATATAAATCCTTAAAAGTTAAATGTTCATTTATCTGAAATTAAAATATTAACATAATAAATAGTAATGTTTTAATAGATTAATAAATAATATTTAAAATATGTTTGGAATTATAAACTAAATACTAGTTTTCATTTTAAATTAAATAATTTCTATTTAGTATATGAATTTAATCATAGCTGAAAGAACTATTGAGATAGTTATTGGGAGTTTACAATAAGAAAATGGAAAGAATATTTATTTAATAGACAAAAGGGGAGAATAATACCTCTGGAAACGTTGTGCTTATACTAACCTGTTTGTTTGCTATTACTAACAGTTGAATATATTTGAAATATTTAAATAAAGTTAAATTTTTTAAAGACATTTAATACTTATATTATATGATGGAAATAATCCAATATAAAAATACAACTAGAACACCATCATCGCAAACCTTCAGGATTATACTAAGTAGTTACATTTATTTGTTGATAAAGATCACATAAACATATACTGTTAAAGAATTTTGCATTACTGTTATGCTAATATAAAATTTATATGAATCATATAGAATGATACATTGTTAGGCACATAAATTTTATGTGTTTATGTTATCGAGTCCAGAAATAATATTTACATTAATGTTACATAAATAGACATTATAATACATTTTTTAATATGTTTATAATATTAGAAGATTGTAATAATAATAATAATATACATGCCAAAATTTATCCACAGGATACATAAGTGGCAGGCAGTAGCATGATTTTTACATATGAATATTAACTATGAATAACATAAATGGTACATAGCCAAAAATATTCTGCTGTTGGTCCATCAAATCTATGATTTTTTTGATACAGGCTTTTCTATCTTTTTTCTTCTTCAGTTTTTATGTTATTGTATTGATGGACATCATTACTTCTCATCTTATACTAATGGTAATAATAAGGTTTTGGGTTTGTGGAATCACAATTTTATTATTTAATTACAGTTAAAATTTTACATCTTTTTCTTTTTTTTTCTTTTTTAGGTTAAACCTTAAAGAATGAAAAAAGAGGTGACATAAAAAAGTTTAATAGTCCTTAGTTACAATGTTTAATTGATATAGTACAATCACTATTAAGTTCTAAAATGGATTAGAGACATTAGCAACAATAGACAAAGATTTACCTTTCATAAATCTTAATTATGGATGTTTCTGCTTACTATATAAGTGGAAGGTAGCTCGAAAATCTGATCTAAAATAGTCTGCGGAAATTATCTAGTACCTGTTGGATTATTCATTAAAATGGTAAAACTAATCTGATCATCAGTAGTAATGGTAAAACAGAAAGCAATAAATACTATAAATCTTTTTTTTAAATATAGTTACAAGGAAAATGAGAATTACATTTTGTATTAACTATTAAGATCGGAATTGAGGAATGCATAAGTTGCTAAAGAGCTTTTAAGATTTAACATGATATAACTGTTTTTGATGAAACATTTCTTACAAAAAAAAAGTTTAATAGAACTGGTTGATGATTACATATTTTGGAAGGATCCTTAACCAGTGAAATGAGAATGCTTGGTGTTGGATTTGCTGTATTGTTTAATTTAGTATCTTTTATTCTTGGAATACTGTATTATATCAATTAGAGACTTGGTTTGCACAATAGGATGCATACTCACCAACATTAATTTCACAGAATTTAGAAAAAAAAGATTTTATTTATGATGGATATTATTATTGCAGAAATATCATTAAAACATTGTTTTTTATTCTTTTGTGCATATGCTAATATATGTAGTAGACTTGAGACATGTTGGGAATAATAATGTTGATGGCTGTAAATTCAAATTATTAGTTGTTGTCAAGTTTTTGCATTGGCTATCATAAATACTTCACTTTACCATAAAAATGACTATAAAAAATGGTAGAATTCATGCTTAAAATAATGACAATCATTATATTATATTATAGATAGAAGTCAGAATACAAGAGAAATTCATATTAAATAAACAATACAACCAAATATAATTGGACTATCATATATTAGTAGTATCTCCTAGATTAAAATAATACTTTCATTTAAGAGTAGGTTTTATACTAAATGTTTTAGCAAGAAAATTGTTCGTTGTTGAAATTTCAATAACTATTAAACATTAAAATTGTTAATTTGGATTTTTAGGAATGTTAGACTGTAAAGATATAAAATTATCTTAAGTCATGTGTTAAAGTTGCAACATAAATCAATTCATGGATTCATTGGAAAAGGATCATCGTTGGTCTTTTGATAAATATCTTATTATTAGTGTTCAGTGACTTGATTAAAAAACATTTGAAATTCTCTTCATCACAAAATAGTAACTTAATTATGGAGTTTTATAACAAATATAGAGATTTAAAGGCAGAAATATAATATCAATGAAGGGTCGATGAAAATTATAAGGAAGATATTCACTGATCATTGTCATTTAAAATGTTTTCTCATGCCCTGAAAGCAATATATAGATTCAAAAAAGGATTTTGATTAGTTTTTGAATGATAATACAAGAAATGTTTTTTAAACCCTCCTGTATTCTAACAGATGTCTTTATTCACACTTACTTTAAGCTTTCAACTTTTACTTTAATATCAAAATATAATTAATTTGATCTCAGTTCATAGATATTTTTGTTTAGAAATTAAGTAAATTTTACAAAATCACATTTGATTTTCAAAGTTACTTCAAAAATTAGATTTTAATCAAAACAAAGTGTTGTCACATCATCAAATTTTAGATAGAATAGATTTAATTTGCAAAATGAATGAAATTTTTTTTTCTGTTTGTTTTAAAAATGTGAATGAATTACTATTAATATCTAGTAAATCTATCAATTTATGCTTTAAAAGTTTAAAAGCTTTTCATAAAAATGATATTGCTAAATGTTATAACAGACTATTTAGTAACAATATTTCTAAGCAGTTGTATTTCCTTTAACTGTAAACTCTATGGTAACATTACATGGAAGAATACATTTTTTTATATTTAAAAATAAAACATTTTGTAAGAAATAAGACTGTAATAATATATATTTTTATTTCTAATAATAATTATACAATTAGGATACAAAAATAATTATAAACTTTCCAAAAAATCAAATTTATAGACCATTGTAATATTTTATCAAAAATAAGCTCGCAAAATTTGAAATTGCCAAATATATAATAGGCACCCATCATTGTAGAGTTTAAGAAACTTTGAATATCTGCTTATTCAATTATTTTGACATCTTTTGAATTTTTTTTAAATTAAAATATTAGAAAAAATATATACATAAATTTTAAAACTGTAAAAAAAAGGTTAGCAATTTTTCTCAGTAAAGGACAAAAAAATTCAAATTCAAATTCTTGGTTTTTGACCAAAGAAAATTTCATAATGAAAAACAAAGATTTTAATAATGTAGATATGATGTTTATTTAAATTTGGATAAAGATATTCAAATTAATGAAATCAAAACATTTCTTCATAATTTTATAAATGGTAAGGCTCTAAGCCCAGAAGAAATATGTGAAAGAATCTCAACTATAATATTGATATGTTAGCATCAATAATATATGAACTCATGAAGTTGTGCAGACTGATCTTGATTATGCTTCTGTGATATATTTTTTTATTAAATGAATATAGTAGACAATTACAATAATTATTGTGAAATATCACTATTACCCATCACAGTATATACTTTCATGTATCTTATCAAAAAGGTTACTATCAGTCATAGATTAATAAGTCTTAGAAATTGAATATGATCAAAACTTTACAGGGTAAAGAATCAGTAAAGACATACTTTTTATTGTCAGATAAATGCAAGAAAAGTATCATGCATAAATAAGATATTTAGATATTATTATTAATAATTAAGTCATATTTTCCTCTATAAACATAATATATGGGATTGTTTGAAATTAGTAATTTATTTACTAAATGATTATTTTTGTACTACATTTTTTATGGAATAATAAAAACAAGTATTATTAATGCAAATCTGAACATTTGAAATGAAAATTGACTTTAAACAAGGATGTGTGTATTTACTTCTACATTGTTTCCAATTTGTATAATAATGGTCTTTAGAATAGTTTACATCTATTTTGATCAATAAGAGATGATATGGGTTTGATGATAAAGTTTTTAATTTGAATCAACTAAAAGTAAAAGCAATGTCTTCATTTAGCTAAAATTCTAGATTTATAAAATGTTGATTTTTTTCCAGTCAAAAGACAATCTGTAGAATATGCATAACGATATGGATTGTAAGACATAAAGACTTTGGTTTAATTATTAATGTTGAAAAGAATCAAGTTCTTTATCAGGCAAGTATGGAAAAATGTCCTCAGCAATTTTGCTAATATTGTTAACAACTTGATAATTTAAGGAATTTTTATAAGCAAAATACTGAACTTAGTTGTTGAGATTCAACACAGATTCCAAAGTGCTACTTATTTAATCAAAAATAAGATACACAGATATTTTCAAATGGCATTGTCATCATAGCTATGTTTATCATTGTCCAGCAGCATCTATGTTGATAAATAAATTTTAGATGCTCTTATGACAAATTATGTCAAATGACAAAGTATAAAAAACATCACATGATAACCATTTTTTATGTTTACACAAGCTGTTTTCACAGAAGCTAAACTCTCCATACAGTAGCACCACCAGTGCAAGCCATAGTAATCAAAGGATGCAAAATGATTTATGCATAAAGCTCCTATCTAGTGCCTACTCATTCAATATCTCTGACTAGTTTTTAGCTTGTGGCTTTGGTGTAGTGTCTTAGATACAAGGCTCCTCACTAATGAAAGCCACAAAATAAAAACTAGTCTGGAGATATTGGATCAATAGGCATTAGATAACGATTTTATGCACAAAGCTTCTTGCATCTATTGATTACTCTGGCTTGCACTAGTGGCACTACTGTTGGAAAGTTTAGCATCTGTAACAAAGTGTAAACAGATAAATATGCTCTTTCAGAATATAGTGACACATACAGCAAATTTTGATGGTTGTATCCCATTAATCAAATTACTTGTTAGTTATTATAGTATATAAGCTTTGTTTTGAATATATATGATGAGATAACTGGGGCAAATTAAATTTAATCCATCATTTTATATTGAATTGCAGACTGTTTTGATTAATTAAATTCATTAAGGTGTGGCCCAAATATATGATTTTATTATTGCATTCCTTTTATTTATTGTGAAATTTAGCAGGTTCATCCATGGCTATATGATAGAATTATTTTCCAGAAAAAAATTCATTATTTTTACATTTACTATTGAGTACAGTAAAATATGTGAGAATGGCATAATTTTATGTATAAATTTGCTAAGTTGATTTGACTGATGACTCAATTTAGCTTTTATTGGAATACTGTGAAATGCTGATGGCACAACCATGAATTGCAATGAGATGAATCTACCATTAGTTTATGGTCATGTAAACTATTATCCTAATTGAAGTACGAATCCAGTCTTTGATAATAATTCAATACACTTTGAACAAGAGGTATATTAACAATACCCATGAAAAATTTTATTACATCAACTATAAATTGTACTGTGGTTACCAAGACTCTCAAATAAGGCAGATAAAGATCTTTAGTTGCTTATTATATTTGTTTAATTAATCATTCTTTATGCATTATGCACTGCATGCAATAATAATGCTAGTAGTTATCATTGTGATATTTTTCTAGAAGGTTTAAATGCTTTTGACAGACACATATAGTAATTAAATTAAGTGGATCTATTAATAATATACTTTCAAGTGACTATTTCCTAATCTTGGTCCTGTGATAATAATTATCTAACTAGAATCCAGTTTACAACATCAAATATTGCCTTAAAATATACTTGCAAGCTACATAGTATATGTACTTATAAGATTTTGCATATACAATGGTCTCCTAAATTAACACTGACATGAAAAGTCTCATCTCCTGTAAGATATGATTTAGAACATTTAGACAGTATGAGTTCATTATTTTATTTGAGAATAATTCTTTAAAAAATATTTTGGTTTATGTATGATGTTATTTATCATAGATTATGAATAAATGATATGTAATATGTTGAACTATTTCCATCATTTATGAGTGAATGTTGAATTTATAGAAAATTTTAAACTATTTAAACTTTCCAAATACAAACAACTTGTTAGTAATAACAGGTTTTGAGTTGTATTATTTTCCATTCTTTTTCAGGTGTTGCTGACCTTTATGAACAGTGACAATATTCATATAGAGGTTGAACTTTCATCTTTAGATTTTTGAATATTGAATTTAAGGCAAATGCTCTACCAAATGAGCTATTCTGCCAAGGGCAACATATAGTAGAAATTTGATATATTTATATATGAGGGTTGGTTCACATCCTCCTGAGTCCTTCAATTTTTTTGAACAAGGCTAATTAGTTTTGTTTTTTTTCCTAAGAGCAAAATTAATTAAAGGCTTCCATACGTTGTGTATAGTCACACTGGGTTGACTTATAGGATTATTTACCATTGTCATATGAGCAGCTTCTTTCAATTTTCTTTTATGCATTTTTTCTCTTTATACAATATCTTTGTATTTTCCCAATTAAGCATATAATCATTAGTACATACATGATCTGCTATGATAACCACATCTGTTTTTTTCTCTTGTAACCATTAGTTTGTGCTCTTTTAATTACTGTTCAAGAATCTAAAGGTGCAAATTCAACTTCTAAGTGAATATTATCACTGTGCATATAGGCCAGCAACACCTGAAGAAGAGTGGAGAATAATACTACTTGAAACATTGTGTAATTACTAACTTGTATTATCCATTTCTATGTTATTACTAACTAGTTGTTTGTATTTGGAAAGTTTAAATAAAGTTTAAAATTTTCTATACATTCAACATTCACTCATAAATGATGGAGTAGTCCAACGTATCCCATCTTATAATATATCATCATTACAAACCTTCAGATAAATATGAATAAATGGCCTTTCATTTATCACTTTTTAATAAAAAATATTATATTACTTCAGTGATTAGATAAATATTTATTAGTAAGAGTTGATTAAAAATGTATGCAATAATGTAAGTATTCACTGTTTACTCTCAGCTGTTATTTTATCATCACTACTGTTATTCTTGTAATTTACTTATCTCATAAGAAATTTCATTTATTGTTATAAACTATTTCTGCTTTAATGTATTTAGTCTAATATTGTAATATATCAACATTAAATAAGGAGAGACATAGATATTATAATGTTTCTTTATGAGACTTGGTGAAGAATTGTATTATAGATATTATTTGGAAGAAGAATTGTTGGGATAGTTTCAATGGAGAATAAATATTCACAATGTTTGACTGCATCTAAAGGTCCAACCTGATTTGTCATAGAAGAAAGCTATCAAAAAAGTATTTTCCATGAAATTATTGACATCCCAACAAAAGAGTTCTAGCAATACAGCAAGGAAAATTCCCAACATACAATTCTAATAGGAAGCAATTCTGAACAGCTTAAAAAAATAAAATTAGAATGCTACGACTGTAGAAAACTTAGGTACATGGAACATGACTGTAACTTCAAAAATGTTAACATTTAAAGCTGTGGGAAAGTTGAGCACTTAGCCATGTTCTGTTACATGAAAAACAAAAAATGCATAAAGAAAAGACTAGTTTTTTTTTCATATTACATTTTCCCAAAATATTGGAGATATTGCATTCCAAAATTTTCAATGTTAGCAATAGAATAAAGTAAATTCAATGTTGAAAACAAGGATAACACTAGGAAGTTTAAACCAATATACAACAAATCTATAGAAATATATATATATATATATAAATATAACTGAGATATTTCTCACATCTCAAATAAAGTTGACTAGATTAAATAAAGAAATAGCAGCCTGTTTTATATTTAGTACAAACGAAGGTTAGAAATAATGAACAAATGGAAAACCCTTTGAAGTAATACCGCCGTAACTAAAGTTACAACAGATGATTTATTGTAAAAGACAATTTAAAATTTTATATTAGGAACAAAAATGATTTGCTCCCCTAAGTGCAAAGATCTGCTTCATCAAGAATAGAAAATACAAATTTAATTCAAAACTTATTTGCACATTAGCTGCAAACGGGATAAAGTCTGTTTGTTGTAAGCTGACAAACATACCATTCATGAAGAAGATAAAAGTCAAAGAAATCTTAGAAAACTAAGGTAAGAATGAGCTGCCCTAATAGACATTATCACGGACAGAAATATCAAATCCAGATTTGCAAGGACTATAGAATAATGATCATCAAAAATGTTGATAAAATGTCATTCCAAATGTGAAAGAGGTTTTAGTGAGCTTGGATATTTTTTTTATTTTTTGCAAAACTTGATTGATACCAGAGAATGTTGCCTACTTACGAACTATAAGAACTCATGTGTGACTTTAAATACAACTGCCTTCTTTTTAGAACTTTAATTACACCAAATATCTTCTAAATAAAAGGTAACGGTAAATATATTCCTAAATAAAATGAATGATGATTTTGATGATGTTCCACTAACAGCTAAGTCAGAAACACATAACAAACTAATTAAAGTATGTGTGTGGCTGTCAAAAGATTATAGCTAAGAAGAACTCCAAGAAGTGCATATGATATGAAAAAAAAAGCTTTCTGGGGATATTTTAAGAGAACTTCTAGCTTTCCTAGATCCAGCTAAATTCTTCAAGAATTTTTAAAAGACACATACCCTATAGCCATATATTTATTATAACAATTAATGCTGTAACTGAAACGAATTTAAGGAGTGTTTTTTAAAAAAATAAAATCATCCTTATGGAGAAGTTCGTGCATTTAGAAAATTATTTTGAGATATCCCTGGAGATAACTGTAATGAAAAAGCATTAGAATATAGTCTTGGAGTCATTCTCAGTCAACATAACATTCATGTTTAGGGCTTTATTAAAAGTCAAAAACAAACATATAACTGAATCAGCTGTCAAAAAATTCTTTCATCTATATGATAACTACATAAAATACTAACGGATTGCTTAATACTATTGGATATTTTTTCAAGTAAAAAGACAATGCTGAATCATTTAATTTACAGAATAGTTCATCAGTATATACTTTTATCTGTTTGAGGCCTAGCAATTGCTTATTTGATGACTCAGGGATGGATAACCCTATAGATGACCTAAAATCCTTCATAAATTCTTGGGAAATACAAAAGTGCAATTATCAACAAATCACGATTATATAATAGTGAAAGCTAAAGTATTAATCTCTCTTAAAATTGTGTATTCACCAATAAAAAGACTGTGGCAGCTGGAAAAGTGATAGACTGTAAAAGTAGCGAAGCTGAGAATGCCCCATAAACTTTAATAAAACTACACTTGGCCATTTGAGTTATCCACCTGCATACATAAAAGATTATGTGTGAGATTCTGGAAGAAAGATATATTTCAGAATGAGAGAAAGAAAAGGAGATAGTATTGTTGCTCAGAATGTATTAGACATAAATACATGTAGGCTGTTAATGTGTGTTAAGCACACATACACTAGGATAGCACAAAATGATATAGTGTAAGTCTAAATGGAAGACTGATAATCAACATAATTAGTGTACCAAGTGAAATAATGATTCAAGGATTATTTATTGAAAAAAATGACTTTAAAATGTAAAAAATGCACAATTATATTATTAATTTAATCAAAAGTAAAACGTTATTAGTATTTAACAATAGAATTGCAAACCCACCCCAAAAATAGAAAGCAAAATCATTCCTTCAAAGTTCTAGAGATACACAAAAGGAAGATACAGCTATGACTCAAGACAGCATCAAGAAAGAGTCCATTAGGAAGTCTCTGAAATTGGAAACTATAGAAGGTAATGTGATGAGCTTGAAGTACTTTGTAATTGAAGAAAGCTATGGACAGGCATCTATGCCCAATAGCATCTCAGATGAAGGCTACAAATGGTATTGAGGGAGATTTAAAGGCCACTTTCATCTAGATTATCTTTTAAACTTTCAGACACATACAAACTTTTTGTGACCAGTTTCTTATTATTTAACTTTAAACATATCTTGCCATTAAGCATATATTTATTATTGTTTTTAAGTTAGCATTTAGTATATTCCTAACCTATCTATGATCTGTATATTTTTCTAAACTTGATTTCATGTTTTGGTTGAATTTTTTTAATTTACCACCTCTTGAGAAGCCACCAATTAGCACATTTATTGGTGCACTAAGAGCCAAGGCATATCCAAAATAGTCAACTTTTATGTGATGAAACAAATTACCATTGATACAACAAAAGATAGATTGTATTTTAAATTCGATTTAAAATGATTCTTTGGATGATCTTGGTTATAAATAATTTTTGTATTGTATTTAGTGTTGTGTCAAAAATCTTAATCTTAATATATGATGAGGTAACCCAAATTATTTTTTTGAAGTGCTAGCACATCATAGTACATATTTCTGCACCTGATTCCTCTTGAAGGATCTTCCTCTCTGCAACAATATGCTGGCTGTTGCTATTGAGACAAGTCATTGTGAACTATAGCAAATGTTTATGTTAAGTGTGACTTGCATATTTTTCAATTTTGTAATGGTGAAGAAGTTGGAATGGTGTAAAATTCTGTTCTATATAAATCAGTTACAAGCAAGATGCTCTGGGGAAAACAAAAGTTTACAAGTGGTTTAATGGAAGTGTCAAATTTGCAATATTCTAAAAAATAATGACAAGTGAAGTCCAATGTCAAGACAATGTTGATTTTTTTTTTTTGGGGGGGGTGTGCAAATGGCTGTAACAAAAATGTATTTAAATTGTATAAGTTATGAAAAGTTTACATGATGCTGTAAAACAAAAACGTCCCATTTCGCACTTAATGGAAATTGTAAACTTTATCACAACAATGCACAAAGACTTGAGTTTGAAACAATTTTTAATTAAATTAAATATGAGAGCCATATTTGTTTAATCTGTGCAACTATTTTATTTTCTCGAATGAAAAATGCACCATTTATATATATTGTAGTGATGAGCTACAATCTGATACACCATCCAATTATTTAAGACACTCTACCAATTGGAGCCACATAGACATATATACTTAACCAATAAATTGCCAAGCAAATTATTTTATAAACGTTTTTTTTTCCAACACATACATTTACATAAACATCTTTTTATTTTTAAAAGAAGTAACAAAAACTATTAAATTACTAGGAAAAGAAAAAATGAACAGATAGGTATACTAATACTGGAATAAAAGGTGTTATATGTTAATAACTGGGGAGAACTATACAAAAAACTTACACATAAACTTAAAAAAAAAACAATGACTAAATTAAAATCTAAACACATAGCAACCATTTGTAAAAATGAAATTTAAAATATTTATAAATTATTATTTTTTATTTATAATCCCATTTATTTATATTATGTCTGTTAAACGATAGGAAATGTCAAGGTTAAAATGCTTAAAAAAACTTCACGCGCGACCTACAATGCAGTATTAATTGTTATACTGTCTTCTGCATTCGAAAATAAAACTTTTTTTTTGCTTAAAAATAAATTCGAATACAAAATGAATGTGAATGTTCAAATTTAAATATATATATATATTTAATATTAATCAAAATGATTGAAAGCTTAATTTTTTGAAGCAATCGTTTGAAATGGTAGAACTAATTTGAAAGTAAAAATTTAATTATTTGCTACTTAGACAATTTTAATTAAATATACGTGTTGCAGTAATATTCAATAATTAATTGTTTTGATATATAATAATATCGTCATTGAAATCTTGAGAAGCAAATGAATCAATAAATATATATTATTTTTATATCATGATTGCTTGCTGAAAAGTTTATACCATGGGTAATAATACATCATCAATAAAGTCATGAAAAGTTAAAGATTTTACCTGCCCATTTAGAAGAAACTTGAAAACCATCTTTGCTTTAAATAAAATGCCTAACCAAATCCAAGACAGAATAATTGG
The DNA here is from genome assembly GCA_028023455.1 of Epiperipatus broadwayi. NCBI lineage: Eukaryota > Metazoa > Onychophora > Udeonychophora > Euonychophora > Peripatidae > Epiperipatus > Epiperipatus broadwayi. The sequence goes on from JAQFVV010000366.1 coordinate 225,042, forward strand.
AGAACATTATTATTTTTTGACCCAGACAAGAAATTTCTATTCTTCATGGAAGCAGAACTTCATCTCCATTCATAGGAATTTATTTAGCAAATAAACAGTTTCCAGCAGACTCATCAAACTTTAATTAACATAATGGGATAAGAATTGTGATTTTTGTTTTATTATTTTGTCTATTATAAATTTTATGTATTAATTTCGTTTTCTACAATTGGAAGCTAATGTGTTATAATTTTAGAGAAATTCTGTATGAGAGTAATGAGGGAGGAAATATTAGATTTAAATATATATATATTTTATCATCTTTAATTGTATAAAGAATAAAAAAAATTACTAGTTTTGACCTCTCCATCTGACTGACTTTTGATAACATATACGAAATTGAAAGGTAAAAAATTTTAATATTATCTTATAGTAAGCAAAACACAATGATAGAGTTTTATTTCTTTATTATTAATTAAATTTATTTTTATATTACTGTTAAATCAATGATTTATAATCATTGATTTATCTAGACAACAAAGATTTTTTTGTTGTTGTTATGTTTGTATACATATTTTAAATTAGTCAGCTAAAATCGCAATCACATATACATATTTTAATTTTACATATTCGTTGTTGTAAATAATTAGTCGAGTACATGAACTTCTACCATTGGGTTTAGGGCAAGGGTTTTATTTTTATTAATATCATTATAGATATCAATATGGTAGAAATTCATCCTTGACAAAATCAATTACATGTATCAGATTTAATTGTTATTCATATTTTTTTTGTTAATCAATAAATGTTTATATAATTCGTTATTTTAATTTGGTCTCTAACTCATCATTATTTCCATATCCACCATAAGCTTTATAACTCTTCATTATTCATATACCCATCGTAAACATTATTATCTTATTTAGTTTTACACTTATTAATATGATAGAGGAAATACATTTACATATTTAAGTCATTTATTATATAACTTTTAATACATATATACTTATACTGCACATACATATTTTTTATATATCTTATGCTTAATTGATTTTTGGTAATTGATTATTACCTATATAGAGGTGCAATAACTATTATTAGTGTGATCTCTTTCCCTGATAAGAGAACTCAAGCAATTACTCCCTGAGTTTGAATACTGTGGTATAACGTGGCTAGAAAGCGGTGAGAATTGGATGAACTGACCCAAATTGTATCTAGGTTAATAAAAATAGGTAGAGCTAGTCTATTGGAAATAGGTACAATCATGGGTTGTGTATTTCATTGTGTAATCACTTGCATCCTATCTGAAGACCCAAAGTCCGACCATAGTAAGATGTGCTCCTCTTATCTCTTTTGGAATCCACCAGCCCATTGCAATATATATATATATATCATTAGGTATAAGAATGTCCAAATCAACAATGTTAATATTCAAATAGACATTTTTCTTTTACTGATAAATGTCTCAATTTGGGCATTAGTAATTCTCAGATTATTTATTTGTTTCAGTCTTATCATCTGACTCTAAATTTATTATCAGCTTAAATAATTATCTAACACATCTAAATAAATAATTAAAAGCACAGTTAATACAAAACAACTTTATCTATCTCTTCTCTCTATACACAAACTTTTCAATCTCAACTTTGCCTTGTACACATATTCCAAATCATTCTTCTTTTGTTATTGTTGAAGATGGTCATAAGTTTATTCTGGATTATTTTATCAAATGCTTGTCTGCAATCGTTCTTACAATAGCAATAAAATGTTCATTTCAATAAAAATTTATTAACAATAAATAGTGATTACATACTAATAAATGATAAATAAATGAATAAATTGTACAATAATATGATTATATAATGTTCTATATGTCATCTGGCTAGATTATGTTATGAGAGCACAATGTTATACTCTTATGTGGTTAGGTATAGTGAAGAGATTCAAAGAACTTGTTTAATGGTATTAGCATTTTTAATATAAACATGCATATTTTCTTTTATAAATGACTATTCTATAATGCTGGGTAGGTGGGAATTGATAATCAGGAAAAGGAAAGAGCAATTAAAGACCAGGTGTCAGCAAAGACTTTACTGGAGGCAAGGAGCTGGTCACGTTTCTTGATTTTTTTGAGCGTTTGATAGAACAATGGTATGATTTGTGGCGGGGGTAATTCCATGAGACTTTTGCATCTCACTATCCATATGGAATAAAGGACAAAGGTAGAAAGCCTTATTATTGAAAAAAAACATTATGAATGGCATTTTCGAGTGAGAAAATCATATCAGGTCTTATGTTGGAATTGATTATAATTATATCTTTCAGAGTTTTAAGTCTTGGGCACCGGTGTATTTTGTTCTTTTTTTCTTTTTGAAAACAAAACTGCTTCTCTGCAATATATTAATCTATCTTCCCATATTCTTAATAATATTTTTGAAACATTAGATAATAAATATTTGTTTAAGTATTTAAAATTTTTATACATTGTTGTTCCAACATTTTTATTGCTAAGTCTGTGTCTCCTCTGAGCTCATTATTTTTATAAGCTCTTGGTCCTTTATTAATAATGGCGTTTTTGTCTTCATATTTCCATCTTTTTCTACATATGTGATGTTATCCAAGAATATTTAGCTTTATTTAATTGAATTTATTTTTTGCCATTTTTAATATTCTGTTGCCTGTCCCACATCAATGTTTATCCGAATTATTCATATATTCATAAATGTTTTTAATCCTCTGTAATTTTTTGGATGTGAATTAATACTTTTTTATCTCCATTCTTCTCAATTAATCCAAGTCTCATTTTCTTATGCCTCTTTTTAAATTAAACTAATTTAACCATAACCATATTATGATTAAAGTTTATATCAGCACTACGCATTGTAAACTTTTAATAGCATTGTTGCATATTTTCTATATTGTATATTTGATCTCTTTGTCTATTATTTGAACGTTTCCATGTATATAATTATATATGATTTTTTAATGCCAGTTTTGTAACCACAAAATTATTCTCTATACAAAATTCCATAAAGCAATTATTCTTTTATTTCTTTTCCAATAACATAATTCCCAACAACTTTTCCTTCCTTACTTTTTTCCTTAATAGCATTTCAATTCTCAATAGCAATATAAATGCATTTTTATTTCCTCATTGTATTATTTACTTTATCTTTTCATGTTACTCGTCTATTTCTATTTTAGTAGTTGAAATCCTTAAATTTTATAATTACTTTCATTATTGTGAGACTACCATTATCACAATTTGTCTTTTTCACACCATTCTAATTTTTGTCAACTGCAGTACCAACTCCATGGATTTTTTATCACACCTAAATAAAACAATTTAACATTCCCATTTTAATTTTTCACATTCTTTCTACATCACTAATCCTATAGCATCAACACAATCTATTTTTTTTCACACCATTTCCATTAGTTTTTCTATCACCACCAGAATAAAACAACTTAACATTCCCACTATTTAATTCTTTATATTCTGCACTCCTCACTAATCCTATAACATCAATATTATTTATTTTCGTTTTCATTTTCAAACTTCACAGAATTCTCAATGATCTTATATTTCACGTACCAACTTTTAGTGTTTTTATTTTCAATGCATTATCTTTATAATGATTTTGCAAGATTGCAACCTCTGTAACTTCATGTCTACTTCTTCCAGAAAAGACATGAAGGCCTTTTTACCTAAGATTTCAACATCATTCTGAAACAACTTTGTGTTCTTATTCACAATAAAAACACAAGTTAACTATAAGACAAAATGTCTTTTGTTGCCTTTTTTGCCCAGTAATAATCTTTATTACAGGCTTAATGGCTAGCCAATTTTTATAATATTGCTATGCATCTACCAGATTTCTTCTTGTCATTATCATCTACACATATCTTCTATCACCTTGGAAGAGTATTATTGTTAATCCAGTAGGGTGTAGAGTAATTTGATAATAGACAACATTCACCAATACATATTTGCTATCTTAGGAATTGTAGCATTTTATAGAAATGGGCATATGATTGTCCCATTCACCACCTCTGATAGTAAATTCTGTAACATTGTGAGTGACTATATATTTCATTTTCTTTACATATTCATGGTAATCTTCATATCTATATGACATTTCCCTAATCATAAACTGCAGATACTCTTAATATCAAGAGGCTCTAGCTCTAAATTCCAGTCCAATAACATCATAAAAATCTATTTTGTAACATCACAGCATAAGAATGACAGAAGGATAAATTTGAAATTTGATAACTACTTCTGTTATTCGAATTTTATATATTACTAAAAATCCTTTTAACTTCATTATATATATATATATATATATATATATATGAAGTTAAAAGGATATATTCATATATATATATATATATATATATATATATATATATATATATAATGAAGTTAAAAGGATTTTTAGTAATATATAAAATTCGAATAACAGAAGTAGTTATCATATATATTATTTAATGTTTTCATGGTTATATGGCATAAATAAAGTAGTTTTGATGTCAACCATATGTTATTTTTGTTCCCAAACATTTAACAAAATAGCATTGAACATTTTTCAAAAAAAAATGTGAGATAAAAAATTAGATTGAGCATGAAGTAATTGAGCATTCAGAATATTTGGATTAAGAAAATATTTTTCTTCAGTTACACAATTAACTGTTTTCAAGTTTATATAAGAAGCAAGGGATAAATTAAGTGATTTCCATAAGACTGGCATACTTTGTGTTTTATCAACTCTATTTAAACCAGTTGGTCTTCTTAATATTTTAATTGACTTCTTCATAGTTGTCAATTCATAATTTTCCAAATTCCTAAATATTTTGGCAATATCAAAATCAGGTTTGTGACCAATTTTGAAAACTTGATTTTCACAAAACTGATTTTGATAATGCTAAAATTCTTGCTAATTTGGAAAAAGATGAAGTGAGAACTATTACCATTAGATGAAATAACATTTAATGGTTTTATACATAAGTTACTCTTATCATCTTCCTATAATTTTATAATCTTATATCTTATTTTCAAAATAAATAAGAAAATGAAAACACAAAGTACTCAAATATCTGAATATTTCAACTAACCATAGGCTAGTAATAAAATACTCTCAAAATATTTACAAATATCATATAACTTCTGGGTAAGTTTTATTATAATATCTCAATATAACCTAGTACCAAGCAAAGTAAAACTAATGCAGTAAGCAAAAAGGGTACTTTTTATACTGTTCACTACATGATTATACAAACTTGTAATAAAGATAAAATAACATATTTTATTTTAAATAATGCAGATATATAGAAAAATGAATTGAATAAATAATTTTAATGTGTCTTTTGAAATGTACTTTTAAATTCAACAATGTTTTTTTTTAAAAAAATAGTTAATTTTTTTGGATAAATTTGTGTGATAATAATAAAAACATAAATGTATTTAATAAATTTGAAAATATTTATTGAAAATATGACATAACTTTAATAATACAATAGTGAATTAAAACTATAAGCAATAGATATAGAACTACAAACTACTGCTGACATAAGCCTTTACCTAAACATAAAATATATTTCTCAAATAAATTCTTGTAAAATAAAACAATTAAATTTACATTATATTTAAAAGGTTCACTCACTCTACTTGAAAGATTAACAAACCAGCAATTTTGCACACAAAATTGCAAATCTATGCCTTTAAACAAACCACTAAAAGATCATAATTAATTTATAATATGACCTTAATTTAAAATCATTGCATAAAGATAATTCTTATGATATTGTAAACATAGATAAATACCAGTTAAAATAACCTTACATAGGCTTTACAAGTTTATATAACATGCAGGAGGGGTAATAAAAAAGCTCAATACTCTCAATGAATTCATATACCTAAAATAACTTGAAGTAGAGTTGAAACAATTTTTTTTAGACTCTAGTGATGAAAATTTTTACTATGATATTGATTTTATTTGCATATATTAAAAAATTTATTTATAGGGTATATTATAAATATTTAACATTTTTAATAATTAAAATTCTAAATCATAAAAAAATAATATTTTAAAATTGTGAAAATAAGTATCTAACTAAAGTTCTTAAACTAAAGTTCTTACTGATAACAAACATCATTATTGGTTTCATGGTATCTATTCAAGAAAATTAAAAGAACATGAATATTAAAATTTTATGTTATTAAAAAATGGTATATTTAGAATTAGTTATCATCAAAGAAACTAAAAAAACTCTAAAAGTTAAAATATTATTGATTGTTATTAAAATATTTTACTTAACAGTTTTTACAAAAATGATTTTATTTTTAGTCTATAATGGTTTTTTGTGGTAATTTCCAGTTTTCATAATGTATTAAGTAATATATATTAAGGCTATAATCTTAAGACTATGCACTTGAAAATGACAATAGGGATCTCTACAAATCTTAACATAGTAAATAATGTATGAATACCTTCTAAGAGCTACTTTTTAAAATAAAATGTTTTCAAAGATAACCCCCTTCCTAGTGATGTAGTATTTAGTTTGATAATAAGACTTATAAAAATATTGTGGCATAATCATTAACAATTACTGAAAATCATGTTATATGTGGCATTTGGCCATAGAGAAAATGAATCTGAAGCATCAGTCAATCACAAATTACCACCTTCTTCATTCTTGGTCAGTATAATAGAATGCTGTCAATCACACACAAAGATCCATAAAGGTCTGCATACTGCTGACATCTGTTGAATTTTTTTTAAAATTAATATACTAAAAATGTAAGCTTCTTAGAAAGAATTGTTGCAGTCTTTCACACACTTTAATTTAACATATACAACACTTTGAAGCAACAAAAAATAGCAATCACAGTTCTATTACACTGCCTAAAATGTCAAATAGGATAGTGCTATCACAGCTTACTTTTGTCAAACAGTTAACTACCCTATACTCTGACATATTTCTTTGTTTTCACTAAATTTAAGTTTTCAACTTTCACTTTAATATTAAACCATTATTATTTATCAGAATATAATAAATTTGATCTCATGTGATAAATATTTTTGTTAGAAATTAAATCAATTCTAAAAAAAATTACATCTCATTTTTGTAATTATATTAAAAATTAGATTTTAATGAAAACAATGTGCTGTTATGTCATCAAATTTCAGATGGAGAAGATTCTATTTGCAAAATGAGTGAAATCTTTTTTGTTTGATGTTTGTTTTAAAGATCAGAATGATTTATTTTTAATACCTAGTAAATCTATCAATTTATTTTTTAAAAGTTTAATTTTTTTCATAATTTTTATGATAATGCTAGATGTTGTAACATATTGTTTAGTGATGACATTTCTTGACAGTTGTATTTCCCATGACCTTAATCTCTATGCTAACATTACACAAAAGAATATATTCTTTTATATTTAAAAATAAAACATTTCTGTAAAACATAAATAATGTAACAATATATATTTTGATTTCTAATAATTATTACACAATTGCAATACAAAAGTCATCATAAACTTTCAAAAAAATTGAGCTTTTAGACTAATCTAATATTTTTTCAAAGAAGTAATCTCACAAGACTAGCCATCAACATGTGGGTTGAGAAACTTTGAAATTCCTGCTTATTCGATTATTTCAACATCTTTAAAATGTTTGTGAAATTAGAAAATATATATATATATAAATTTTATAGCTGTAAAAAATAAAACATTATCAAAATTTCTCAGTAGAGAATGAAAAACACAAATTTAATTTCTAGATTTTTCAGATGCAGGTCCATTGGAATAAATGGATTGGTTAAATATGCTTTCCTAAAATTCACACTAATAAAGATAAAAGTAGTAAATAGATGGTAATAAATAAACTGATACCTGATGCAGAATATCATTAAATAAATAAGAAAGGCATGGATTATCTATCATACATAAAAATTTAACCCCCCACACACTCTCACATGCACATAAACATACATGATTTGATTTATGAAATATATAAACCAATATAAAACAAATGCAAAGCAATATCATACACAAAAAATTTAAGGCTACTTTAGCTCTCACACCGACATCAAAAAATATATTCTTTTTCATATTAAGCATATTAAAAACTTGTTTACCCTTTGCACATTAATACACTTTAATAATAAAGAATGTAAATTCTGAAAACTTTTAACAACTTATAATTAACGCTCTTTTACCTAGAAATTTACTTGTAACAATTCTCCTTTCAACACATGTAACACTACAAATTTACCCAGCATAATGTATAGCATAATGGTGATAAATTAATAATGAATAAATAATAATTTTGTAATAAAACAATAATAATAAACATATCAATTTCTTAATAAAATACTACACTTATATTATATCTTATTATATATTATCCTATTTAATTCAAACTAGAGGGTTTATGAGTCCTTTCAATTAAATAAAAAATGAAAATAACTCTCCTAGATGAGGAGTCCTTTTGTTTTCCAAACAGATAAAATATTGCATAGTTTATTAAATATATAGAAGACAAGTACAGAAATAAATACTTCAGAGTAGGAATTTAGTGAAGTATTGTCCACATTTTAATTTTTAAAATGAATATTGACTAGCAGAACAAGTAAACTTTTCAATAAGTAGATAAGGATGCACTTCTATGACCAAAGCTGATATAATAGTTTAATAAGATTGATAATTGAAGTAATTTCAAATTATTTCTTTTCTGCAAAATAATAAAACATATTTTAAATAGATGAATAAATGAATTACTGCAATTCCATAATAGACTTTTATTTGTATTAGAGAAAATACAATTACGTAACTGCTTTTCAAGGCAATAAAATATCAGCAAGTATAACATTTTTCTTTATCTTGAATAAATGAAAACTTTTAGAATAATTATATTTCAATTCCTCTTTTGGTTTTAAGATACATTTAAAATAATGTATTGTCATATTTATCTTAATAACTGGAACGATAATTCTCAAGACAGTTCTGTGTAATAATAACAATAATATGTCATCAAAGAATGGATTAAAAACATTTTAAATTATCTACAAATAAATTGCTTCTTTGAAAATAGGGCATTTAGTAGAATATAAGAGCTAAGATATTAATATTGTAATTAGTTTATATAACTAAATAAAACTTTAAAGAATGAAATGTTAATAAACTAGTTTTCTAATAAAAAGTTCAGAATTATGTAAAACTTTATATGATTTTTTTTCACAGTACAGGTTTTTTTATACCCTGCCCTTGGGGGTTTGAACTCAGACTTTCACTCGACCCTAAACCATCTATGCTATCTCATACCGCTGATACACTTGATCTCACACATGATGAAAAGATAAATAATCACCAATATATGTATTTTGTGCTAAACTAGCACACGTCAGTTGATCCAGATTATCATATCCACACATATATACAATCAAAGCACAACTTATATTAAGAAAGGCAATCTCCATACTTTAATGGACAGGCTTCAAACCACTTCACCCCACAACTTTTCAGCCGTCCATTTCATTGAAAATCTGATGTAAAATTCTATAGAGATGATAAAATAAACATATGCATAGATTTTCCTCTTTAACAGCATACAGTAATATTTTTCATATTTATGATGCTCTGGAATTTTTTTTATAACAATACAGCTTGTTGTATTTTCCAATAAATAATAATGTTCACGGGTAAGAAGATTATATAGTCAGAAGTAGATTTTCGCAGCACATTATTTGATTAAAAAAATATTTAAAAGTAAATTGAAAAGTTAACCATAGAGAGTGCAAATAAAATTATTTTTTAGTTATTTCTTTTAAACATGTGGGGAGGGGGACAATAAAATTTGCCATATGGTATTATTGAATCGATCACCTGTTGATATTGGGGTGGGTTTTTTTAAAATTGATTGACATGACTTGACTGTTTATTAATTCAGATGTCCAAAAATAGATTTAACCTTGAGACATCTATGCATCATTCACTAATAAAATGTAATTAACTTTATTTTAATTACCGAATAAAATTATTTGATTTATTTAAAATAATAATTTTCATTTTTACTTAAAAGTCCTTAAAAAATAAAATGCACTCATTATAAAATTTATTACTTTTTATTAAAGATAAATAACACTTTTAAAGATAAGTTAACACCTAAAATAATTCATTTCAAACTTTCTTAATCCTCATGCCCATATATTTACACTCATGACATACTAAAACGTAATTAAAAAATACATTTAAAGAAACTATGAAATTTAATGCAGGCTAATAAATAGTATTTTAAAATACAGCAAAATCAAAACGTTATCTATTGTTACTAATTCAAGATATAATCCATTTTAAACTAGTTTCATCTAAGCTTAACTTATCAAATTTTTAATTTTAAACATGTTAAATAAATTAATTAATATGTTCTAGTAATTATGATTTAAATACATTTTAACACAAGTACTTTTTATTAATATAATTCAGAATGCGTAATTAAGATTTTATATAGCTTAAAATGGTAATGTTTATTTAGCAAAAGAGTTGTTTTTATTTTAACCTTTTCATTATCGAAGCAGCCATGGTGAATATTTAAAAAATTATGTTAAGCTACAAATTTTATAATTTAAATTTGTATTATTCAAAAATGACATAATATATATTGTTCGAAACATAAAACTTCAAAGAATGTAATTAACCTGGAAAAATATAACCATTGATTTTCAAAATAATAAAAAAAGAACAAAATTTTAATAATTATAAAAATTATTTTCATATTATTTTATAAATTTTAAATTTACATGCATAAATTTGAAAACAATATTTTTGTTAATAAATTATTTGCATTTGCCATTAGATTTCCAATAAATTGATGTATTATAACACTTACCTAAGCTCATCCATGACTTGAACACTTTCTGGAATAAAGATATTGGTACCTTTCTTCTTTTTTTTTTTAATAGATAGACAACTTCCATATTTTTCCCTTTTTTTTTATTTCATAAATAATTTCATATAAATAAAGATACAATAAAAGACAATTAATTTCCAAGATGCATTTCATGCTGAACCAGCACTCATCAGTTGGGCCAGATCATCATCTCTCATATATATCTTTATTACATGAAGAGTATTTATGTAGAGCAAATTGTCTCATTTTTATTTTCAAGCATCAATTTACTCCTCTCCCAACTTTTATGTTATCAACTATTTGATAAACACATAATGATTATTACTAATCATTTATCAAACTAGAGATTTTCTCTAACACAGATATAAACTTTAATCCAAATTAAAGATTAATATCTCTGATTTTTAGCACACAGACACACATGACTATTTATGTTTCTCTTTCTCCCATGTATTTCATTTTTCCTAGTAGTTCTTCAAAGTGTTTTTCCATACAGGGGTTTGCAATGAATATGTCATCCCTAATAACAAGTAGTTAATATTGATCAATAATTAGTATATTTTGAATATTATAATAAAGAACTTCAATAAAGTTTGTAATTTATTAAAAATTATTACTAAAATAGTCACTATATACAAAATAAAATAAAAATGAATGAAATCATTATAGGGTTAAATTTAAGGTACATAATTAGTAGTTTAGAGTCAGTGCAGTGTAGTACCATTTATGTTACGTGACAGTTTGTGGCAAACACTTCATCTTGTTAGATAAAATTTGTTTAAAATATAAAATCAAGGGTTTATTACAAAATGATAGTTTACAATTAAAATAATACTGCAACCAAATTCAAGTGCAACTTACTGATTAGAGCTACTGATGAGCATCTACATGGAGAGATCTTGGCTGAGCTGGCATGCTAGTTGACATTCCTGCAGAAGTGTTGTGATGTTTGAGATGTATCATATATCACACTTGCACTGTGATAATAGCTTGAGTACCCAGACATTGGCCAGTATCTGACATTGTATCTTTGCCTGTACACAACTCCATATGGTACTCATCCATTATGGCTATCTTACCACATCCACCATTTGAATTGTTGCTTTATAGGTTTTGAGGGTTCATATTGCTTCATGCTATTATGACCAGTAAATTTAGTAATAGATTTATCAACTGCCACTTCTCTATGCATTTGAAATGCAGCTTTGAAATTTACATTGCAATAGTCTATAATCGATTTAAGTTTATATACTCTGTCAAAATCTTTCCTTTTAGCATTTGGCATACTTTTATTATTATTAAAATGCAGACAAGACAATTATCGAAAAATATCTAAATTGGGGCATAATAATTGCAAAATATGTTTGTCTTTGTCTCATATCAGAATTCCAGATATCATCTAATTCATATATTGGACATCTGGAGGAAAAGCCCGTTAAAAGGCCAAAAATGCAGATAATTCACAATATAAATTTACCCAGTTGTGAGCTATTTTTAATCAGCTTATGTGTTAGCTTCAATAATAATTTTTTTGTATATTTTTTTATCAAATAATAATTTATAAAAATATAAAATTGAATATTCACCAGTGGAAAGTTTGACTCGATAAAGTTTACTGGTAACTCATTCAGATCTTGATAGGTAAAATCTTGCATTTCTGGGCAAACACAATTCCGTAAAAATGAAAAAAAAGTAAAAGACAGAAACATTCAAATTAGTTGAATACAAAAATTATCATAAAATTTTCAATTGTTATCGCAAAAAAATAAAACTTACATTTACTGAAACTAGAAAAAAATATGGAAACGAAAGTGTAAAAAGCCAAGTGCAAACCGCGAAGATTTCCGACAATTTTAAACTGAAACCGAATATTATTAATTAGAAAATTCTAAACCACAATTCGTGTGCATAGCGATGTTTCTTAAATCACTGTAGAATAGTTTAATTCTCTTTGAACCAAATATAAGGTTACAATATATATATATATATTGTAACCTTACCAACGCTAACACTAGACCTAAAGACATAGCAATTATCCGGCTAATTATATTCCTGCTACTTAATTCTTAATCAAGCTATTTAAACAACATCTAATTAATACTACATTACTTTAACTACTTCATACACATCCCAAAATACTACAATTAGAAAAAATTATTACTAAATAATTTATTTAATAAATTATTAAAGTCAAAACACAACTTAAAATAACAAGTAACTGGGTTAAAATCAAATATCCAACTCATTTATCATTACATTAATTGAAAATACGATTAACTCGCTTTATGAATGAAACGGTTTGTTAAAATACTATCATCAAGCATTTAGCAAGTTACATTAAAAATATACCCTGTAAAGTACACTCTCAATGGCATAGGAATATCACCCCAACTAATTTATTAGTACTATCTGTAATATTCCCATGATTCACATAATACAAAATAAATTCTAATTAAACAATTACAAAATTTACAATAAATCACTAAAATAATTACTACTGTTTTATAAAAAATATAATAATAAATTTATCACCAAATAAATTTTTTACACATTATCATCTAATCTTGCTCTTAAAATTATTATTATCTCAGATTCATCTTATTATAATAATTACATATGAAATAATATAGCTAAGTATAGTGAGGTATTTTACATATACTCAACTATACCACAAAACAATAATAAACAAAACAAAATATCTCAAAACTGTTAATATAATACATCTATTTAATTTTGCCCATCAATAAAACATAATTGAAATTATAGACTTTTATAAACATAATATATAATGTCTTTAATAAGTTCAAAATATTTTAATATCCTATTATGCTTTAAAATTCTTATGCTTTCATGTGGCATCTTTAATAATATCACACCTTCAATATTATTATCATATCAAATAATTTACAAATTGGCATTATCTACTTTTCATGTTTAGCAATAATAATATCTCCAATGATAATTTTAATAATCATAATATGTTTCTTATATATCATATGCATAAATGTAAACACATAATTAATTCTTATATTACATGTGTTTGTGGATGAGATGGTCAATAAATCACTTGGACATAACAAATAAAGAAACTCTCAATGCGTGATATAATCTCAAAACAACATTAACAAATTTATTTTTTAACAAAACATTATTTAATTAAATTTACAAAATATAAGTTTACATAATCTAAATATTCACAAATTTAAAAATTAAAAAAATATTATATTCAAAAATATTTGCGTAAGAAATAAAATAAGTATTAAATAGTCTTCACTCCGCCGATTTACCTTAAAAATAGTATAAAATATAATATAGCTCAACAGTAATACTATTGCCATCTTTTAAACTTATAATAGTAATATTCATCATCTCCATTGCAATTTTAAAATAATATTAATGACTAGAGTTCGATATATAATTTTATACCTAAATAATAGCATATATTTCTATACTTTAGAAATTATAATGATAGTGATATTCACCACCATTGTAACTTCAAAATAAAATTAATAACTACTAAGATTTGTTACATAAAATTATTACTAGATAACAACACATATTTTGTATATTTTTTCAACAAAACTTTTACCTTTATCATTCAGGTCAATCATCAGTATAAAGAAAAATGTGTCAGTTAGTATAAATTCATTCTTTATTTTGGTAGTCATATACTACAAAATTTCTGTAATAATTCTATAACTTTATCCTACTTAATTCCGAATAATCAGATTATTTTAAATAATCTCAAATTACTTATATGTATCATATTTATAATCTCAGTCTGCATCATATAAATGTCATTCCGATGTCACACACATTCATCTTCTCACTACAAAATACGCATTTGATATACTACTTATCTTTATTATTATTACTATTAGAAATATTAAATCACTCCATTATCATTATCTTTATTACATAAATATCATTTGTGATAAACCTTTTTTTCCTCTTGCTTTCAACAAATACTAGTTACATTTAATAGTTCAACTATTATTCTTTCAAACATTTATAATTATAACATTCATGATGCAAAATCCAGTGCTGATAAACAGGGATTAAAGTGAAGATACAAAAACTACAATAATTCAAACAAGTAATAAACATCATGGTTACATGATTTAAGGCCACATATTCTTATATCTACGTTAAGCCTGACATCTACCTGAGCACTTACTGATCTATGGACAGAAATGCTACTGACCATGTATTATACATACAGGACTCTCTTAATTGCATTTTATTTATCAAGTCATAACATTATATTTCACAGATAAAATTTATATTCAAACATCCCTGTCACTCAAGATTTCATTTCACACCTACTACTATTTTGAACCACTATTATTTATCTTCTACACTCAGAATATTTCCTTTAAGATTGTAAACATATTCTATCAATTTGACATAAAATAATTTCTAAACTTCATTTCAAAAAAAAATATCTAATATGATATCAAGTAGGTTCAAGATATTTTATACACAAATAATTTTAAATAGTTAATCTTTATAAACAATTCACTTCAATACTTTATTATATTAAATAATTCAGAGATCAACATATTCATTTGTAGTTAAACAGATATAGTCTAGAATAATATATTTATAATTAAACATGATATTTATACTATGCATACTTTGGCATTCATAAATTATGTAAATAAATTTAGATATCTCACATAGTATGTTTTTACACCTTCATATGATGTTTCAAAAATCAATTAATATATCATTAATAATAAAAATAAACATACTATTTGGTTTCAGTAACCAAGTACAACTATAAATAAATAAACACACATAAAATATTAGTATAGATAAATAACCATTTACCTTAATCCTAAACATTGGGATTAAATAAAGTAAATCCATTCTCTTAATTGATGCCCATGCATATAATAATTTAGAAACATTTTACCTTTTTAGAAAATGATAAATTTTCTGTCACATATTTATTTTTCTTTATTAAAAAAAATATTCAAATATTTTAAATAAACCTTATTTCTAAAACAAATATTAATTCATATATTGTTTATTTTTACCTACACAACTAATAATAAAAATAAAAGTAATCAAAATTTAAACTAATAGCAAAGTCTTTGACTTGTTTGCTGGATGCTAACTTGAAAGGAGAGAGTGGTTACCATAATGATTCAAGTTCACTGAACAGAGATTTTTTTTCTTTTCTGTATTTTGCACACTCTGAACTCAGCAAACTACAAAATGTTGTATCACTTAAAATATAATGGAAATTTTATTTATCATTTCTTAATAAAAGCTTTTTCTTATAAAGTTCACTTTATTCATCAAGGAGCATAGATTTCAGGGGAAAATTCACAATAAAAGTAATTATTCCATAAACATTTTCCTTTCTTACCCAAGTTTATAATAAATCAATATATAAATATTTTCTTTGAGAAGCACTTGATAAAACTTTATAAAATAGTATCATTTATCTTTTGAAATTTTAACAAATATTTTTTCACTTAAAATATCCTTTTTCACATAGATATGCACATCAAGATGATAATAACTCTTAATACAGAATTCTTTTAATTTTAAGATTTCTTTCTTTCCAACATGCACATGCTTCATTATTAGTTACTTCCAAGTTTTTCAGAAATTTTAGCATTCAAATAATATTTTTTAGAATTCAATAAGCATTTTAAAACAACATTGATAGTTGAATTCTTTTTTAGACTAGTAATAAAATCTTTTTATACTAAGTTTAAAATACTTTATCTTCATTTACACATTATTTGTAAAATATTTAATGTTCATTCAGTCTTTTCATCTTTAGACTGAAAAATATTTAATTGGCTGAGTGAATTAAAATTTTAAACTTTTGATTGGTCAATTACAAAATCAACAGTAAAATATATTTGTCTTTTAATATTATATTCATTTTAGCTTTGTTTGTAAAAAGCAAATTAATTCTGTCAGATTATGAAAGTGAATGAAAGTTTTTTCAAAAATAAGTTTTTATCTATAATTATAAACATATTGTATAGCAACAAAGCTAAAAAGAATATTCCTAACCTATTAGAAAATACTGCATACATCATTGATTTCTTTCTCAATTTACATTCATGTAAAAGTAAAGACTTTTTACTAACATCTTAAGTATTTTTCTAAAATAATTATATTTTCAGCATATTTTATGAAAAACATGAAAAAATTTTCATTTTGAAAATCAAAACAAAAAACTTAGACTTATCAAAATCATTGACAAACATTCCCTTTTTTCAAAATGAAAAACAACCAATCAGAGTTTTGGAAAGTACACATTCTCCCATTGTTAAAACTTTAAATTTAAATAGAATTGATTTTTTATTTGTAAAATAATTCTAGAGAGGGCAGCATCTTATGGTATATTTTAAGCATCTTATGTAATCAGGAAATTTTCTTGGAAGAATGGGAGAAAAATTGGTAAATAAAGCAAAGAAAAGAAAAAGTTTGGTAAAGAAACTAACAGTATTTTCATATAATAAATATGATGTAGCTAGAATTGTATGGAAGGGAGTTGCAGTAGCAGGGTTAACATATGGTAATGGTGCATTATGTGTTAGTAAAAGGGTTTTAGATTATTTAGAGAAAGTATAAAGGGAAATAGAAAGACATGCATTAAATGCAGAGATATGGACAGAAAGGAGGCAATTCAAGGAGAAATGGGATGATCAAGTTTTTATATGAGAGATGCAAAAAGTAAAATGAAAATATTTGGTAGGTTGCAGTTTATGGAGAGTAAAAGAATAGCCAAAATAGTGTTTAATTGGGTTATGAGTAAAGGGCGGGTAACAAGATGGGTGAGAAAGATAATGCAAAAGATTTGGATAAAGAATTTATATCAGTATACTTGTATAAAAGGTGGGATGATTGTGTTAGGAGGATTGTTGGGTGTTATAGTGATAAGGAATGGAATAAAAGAATAGAAGCATTAATAAAAAATAGGGAATTGGAGAGATGGAGAACTAGTATGGAGGGTAAGAAGTTAAATATATATAAAAGTAAACAGAACATTGGATGCGAGTTAATTTATGATAATAGTAAAGAATGTAGTTTATTGTTTAAGGCTCATATGGAATCTTTAGAAACAAGAGTATATACATGTAAATGGAGAACTATGGGTGATTTAGTGTGCAAATTGTGTAAGGAATGAATAGAAAATATTAGGCATCTGTTGATTGAATGTAAATGATTGAAAACAAAAAGGGTACAGATAATGAAGTTATGCGAGAATAGATATGAACAAAGTGATTATACAGAAAGTGAGTTATTGGTTTTTATGCTGGGTTTGCAGAAAAATAAGAGGGATTTAGATATAAAGGCCATAGAGTTGACAAAGATTATGTCATGGAAATGGGATAGGGCAGAATATGGGAAGACTTAGAGTGGGAAATGGAAAATAAAGTGGCTAACAGGTTTATCTGGGCATAATTGCTGAGATATTTTGGACTTTGTTTAAGGAGAAGCCAAAATACATCACATCACATCACAGCTTTAAAATGACAGTAAATTTGCTATGATAATGCAAAAATTGACATTTTTAGAGTGACTTGAAGTCATGAACAAAAATTTTCAATTGAAACACCTGTATGGTTAAAAGTTAATAACAGATATATCATAAACGATGCATTTCCAGATAATAGGTAAAATAAATGCTTAGATATAAAGTTCATCTTCACACATTAGTTGACTTGCACACATTCGTCTTTCTTTGTTTGTTTTACTTTAAATGGGAGGTAACTTTCCATATAATTTTTAATGATTCTCCTCCAAATAACATGGGTACACAAATCTCATAAAAGTTTATATTTTGAGGATTAATCATTAGTACCAAAAACATTGTCTTTTCATCACATCCATACTCAGATAATTACATATAAATTTCTTATGGCACCTATGTATGCTTTTCTGTATGACACCATTTTTGATATTATCTCCTCATTATTAGTATGCCAATTAGATAACTTACATCTATCTTCATCAATTATGAAGATTTCATTGAGCTTCATATGAATTTACTAATAGGGAATAGATTTTTTTTACTCCATAGTAGAATAAATTAAATTGACTTTTTAAAAATATAAATCATTTGAAAATATAATCTAATACTTTATTGATAAAAAAATAAAATATTAAAAAAATTATGACTTGAAAATTACTTGATTCAAATAATTTGACATGAACTCTGCCTTTCAACACCTATACATATAAGCTTCATTTCTTATCATTTGATTGGCTATTTTAATTTTTTCAGACAAACTAATTTTATATAAATTAATTTTTTAAGATTTTTGTCTTAAAATAATTTACTTAATTTAATGGTTATATTAAATAAATTTTATATAACACTTTATTCAACTACAATATTAAAATATCTTTATTTTATGACTAAAATATTATTAACAATTTTAATAATAATTTTAAAATATAAAATAT
Source organism: Epiperipatus broadwayi (assembly GCA_028023455.1). Classification (NCBI taxonomy): domain Eukaryota; kingdom Metazoa; phylum Onychophora; class Udeonychophora; order Euonychophora; family Peripatidae; genus Epiperipatus; species Epiperipatus broadwayi. The sequence continues at coordinate 244,376 of JAQFVV010000366.1, forward strand.
TATTTAAACAATACAACACAAAGATTACTACATTTTAAAATCAAAATTCATAAAATAATGTGCAATATTATTGGAACTAAAATATGAAATTAACTGTATTATTTTTTATTAACAAGGAACTAAAATTAATTTTATCTGTCTATATTATGTATGCACAAAAATAAGTTCACACACTGCAGACTTAATGACATCATCCTGCATATTCTACAATAATTACATAAGATTTATTTAAAACAATTAATGAAAAAAAATATATAAATAATTTAAAATAGATTAAAAAATTTATTTAGTATTAAATTTTACAATTAAAATTACTTTAACATTATATTTTTTAACTTTAATAAACACTAATTAATTTCATACTTTAAATAATAAATTATAGACTCTTTTTATTTATAAATTGAACTAATATATCTTTAAAATATATTATATATGCTTTTTAATCAATTATATGGTATATTTAAACTTGGCAAGCACAAAATTAATACAGGATGATACTGATTAATAAAAATTGTAATTTTTTATAAAACTGACTATATTAAAGCTTTTTAAGAGACTGTGACAAATGGCATGGTCACAATATATATATATTGTAATGGTCAAGATTTGTACATTCACATAACGGAATCTAGATTCCAGACAAAGAGACCAAGCTGACCAGACCAGGATTGTGATGTCCTGAATCCAACCAAACCTCAACTCGTTTGCCAGTACTCCACGACTCAAGACCCTACGAATGATCACACTTGAAATTACACATAGTATATCCATTTTTTGCAGCAGGCATAGGGCAGGGAGAAACATGAAATTCAGGTCTTAAATATATATATATTAACTAATTTAATTGCTACTAGCACAAAAATTAAAGATAAGCTTTCATAAATGGAAATTAATGTACATATAGTTATATCACATATATAATTAACTAAGACTGAATTGGATTGAAATAGGAACAAGAAATAATACGAAACCAGAATAAATTTAACATATATTTGTTAAACAAAACATAATTTAATGTGGGAAAAGCATGCAGGCTTTATCATGTGAGGATTTGACATTTCTCCTCATCAAATCTTTAATTATTAATATGAAAATACATTTAAAGAATCACTAAACTGTGCCTAAATAAGATTCTGCTAATTACTATTGAAAGTGGTAGCTACTATAATAAATTTGCTGTAACAGTCTTAGGCAAAATATTTATTATCTTTTCCTTTTAATTATATTTTATTTAAATATTTAAATAAATATTTTAAGCAAAATATTTATTTCAGCATTGTTACTTTAATAAAATATGAGCATATAATTCAGCTCAGAGTAAAGATTGATACCAGAAACCTGATATAAATTTCAGTTTAATACTGAATAATTAATTAAATTATGGGATTCACAATTGGCTATAACAATATCACTGACATGCTACGGCACCAGCAAATTACAATAACAAAGCACCCTGTAGATAGATTAGAGTCAAGGGTTTTCTGACAAACACCAGTAGGTATCCTGGAGCTGAGCATCCTGCTGCTAAAAAAGTTGGGGTGGCTAACATGACTGTTAGAAATTATTACATCTGGTTTTACTAGGGTGTGCCCCAAAAGAAGGTAAGATGGGATGGCCTTTCCTGAAGTTCCCATCTTAAGGAGAAGATGCAGCAAAATGTTAAACTTTGATCATGAATTTAAGGTATCTAATCTGCCAAGCAAAAGTATGACATTAATTATTACAAAATATGTGGCAATAGGCCAATCAGTATTACTATCATTAGCCAATTCTAACAATGCTATATAAAATCAAGTGACCTTAGAGGGATAAAAAAAATATAATAAACTCTGGTTTATAGGTTTCAATCTGTATATATAATTTATTACAGGGGAGGGGAATGTATATTGATCGAATGGTCAAATAATTTCTGAATATAGTTTTGTATTATTACTAAGACTAGCACATTACTTTAATCTCAATAAGATAAAATTCAATAGAAGGCTACCATACATTTAAAAATTAAATAATATTATAGGAATTCGAACCAGCGAGCATCAATAATGTTATTAAGAAAATAGCTATGAGGAAGATATTTGCAATTATATCTCCACATATTTATTATATATAAATGCTCACTGCTTCGAACCATTGGCATATAAATAAGAATAACAGTAAAGAAATATTATAGGCACAGCCACAGTGATTGACTAAGAAAATAGTGTAGCTTACATTTAGTTTAATTAAGATATAGACAAGTTTACACATGAAATAATATTTACTTAAATGAGAATTTATAATAAACATTTATAGGAGTTTAAAAAAATTTACCTTATTTTATAATTTTCTAGCTTTAAACTTTGAAGTGGAAAATTTTAATTTAGAAATAGTTCGTTAACACAGAGCTCTGAGAATATGGATTGGCTTTACTGATTAATTAGTTGCTGGTCTGTAGAAGCAGGTGTTGGCTTTCAGGTAATGTGGTCTTCTTGAGCAGGCATAGCTGGATGGTTTCTTGTGGCAGCTCTGGTGGTTGAATTATCAGATAGCAGTGATCACACCATTCTTCATTGGGATTAGAAGCAGCCATCGCCTTTCTCCCATCAGATCTTTCAAAGATCGATCTGATGTAGATTCAGCATGGCGACACCCTTCTAAAATTAATGACCTCTCCTCTACAAGCTTAAAATTCACCCTATTAATACTTTTATTAGAAAAGAACCCATTTTGCATGGAAACCCATTAACTCTATCTAAAATATTACACTAAAATGTAAGATTTCTCACTTTGATCAAAAAATACTTTTATTAGGGTTCCATGATACCGCAGATCCTCTCCTAGGTGTCAAAATAGTTTTGCTAAAGTGATTTTAATGACTATTTTTGCTATAAATAAATTTAGTATAGCAATAATCAACTTTCTAAGTTTGATTTAATTCCAGGTGCGGTGGACTTAAATGCAAATATGTTTATCACCAACTTTTTATTTTTAACTAAAAACTTTTTGCTCTTTTACAAAAACAAAATCACGCCACTCTATATATATTATAATATAAGGTGAATCATACATCCACATACAAATTTATATTTACTAAATTTAATAAATTGACATTTCTACTGTTTAAAACTTATAACATTTGATTTTATATTTTATAAATAAATCATTTAACATTATATTCGCTGTAATAACTACTAGCCTATATATGTACAGCATTTATTCATATGTGCATATATAATGCTGCGCACCCAGCCATGATAGAAATGTTTATATATTTATTAAAATATTCATTTTAATAGGGTTTGGACTCAGCACAGATGGGTTTAGTGATTAAACTGAAAGGTGCAACGAGAAGGGCTTGAACCTGACCGTTGCAATATATATATATATATAATTTTGAAGATGACTTTTTGTTTAATTATAAAAAGAAATCTATGTTAAATAATATATGCTATTTGGAGTTTTGCTAGACTAATATTATTTAACTTTTAAAATATTCCACACCCTATCTAATATTTCCAAATTAATTTTTCAAGTTTATCTTATTTGTCAAAGAAATCTCTACTGCAAAATTTTTAGTTCATCCTTAATATTATCTTTTCAATATAACTACATTTGCTTTTATTATAAAAAGTAATCCTTCAAGTTTAAACATTACATACTGTTTTAAAAAATATTTTATTTATTTAATTTGCATATCTATCCAATCTTAAGCAAATCTACTCTGACTAGAGAAATTTAATATCACATCTAGGAAACTAAAAAAGACAAAAATTTTATTAAGCACTAATTTTAAGGTTATATAAAAAAGTTTGTTTCACTTTTTTTCATTGAATTTGAAACATAATTTTTGTGTGCAACTAAATTAATTAAACTAGTTGAATTAACATAAATTAAAGTAATATATATATATATATATCATCATCATCATCATCAACCATTATCAATCCACTGCAGGATGAAGGTCTCTCCAAGTTCAATCCATCTTTTCCTATCTTTAGCTTCTTTCTCCACATCACCCCTGCACACTTTCTTATTTCATCCATCCTTCTCACATGTGGTCTCTTTCTGAGTCTTTTACAATCTCTTGGGATTCAGTTTAAAATTTCAATTGTCCATCTATTATCATCTCTTCTAACAATATGTCCAGCCCAACTCCACTTCAGTCTTTTAATTTTTTCAATGAGGTCAGTAACACCTGTATGTTCTCTTACCCATACATTGTGTTTTTGATCCCTTCTTGTTACTCCCAACATGCATCTCTCCATACTTCTTCGAGTGGTCTGAAGTCTCTGTATTGCTCTTCTATTAAGTGTCCAAGTCTCACATCCATAAGTAAGAACTGGCAAAACACATTTATTAAAAACCTTCCTTTTCAAACACATAGGCATATTTCCTTTTAGTATCAAGTTATTTCTACCAAAAGCACTCCAACCAAGTTTAATTCTATGATTAATTTCATCCATTATATTTCCATCAGTATTATTAATCTGACCAAGGTATTTGTAACTGTTAACTTCTTCTAACTCATCATAATCAATCTTTATTTTCATATTTTGAGAAAATCTATTAAATATTACTTTAGTCTTTTTAACATTTATCTTTAGTCCTACTTTCATCTGATAACTCCTGCAACATTTCCTGTAGCTCTAAAGCATTATTTGCAAAAACAACTACATCATCTGCAAAATCTAAATGATTTAAATAATCTCCATTTACTTTCACTCCTTTATCTTCCTATTTTAATCCACAAAATACTTCTTGCAGCACTGCTGTAAAAAGTTTTGGAGATATGGAGTCACCCTGTCTTATACCCTTTTCAATGTTGATTTTCCTACTATCGTTATGTAATCTAATTGTTGCTGTTGTGTTTTTATAAATATTCTTTAAAATATGACAATATCCTGGATCTATACCTTGATGATCCAATGCTTTAATCACTGAAGAAATGTTTATAGAATCAAATGCCTTTTCATAGTCTACAAATCTTCAGCATAATGGCAACTCATATTCATTTGTCCTTTCTATAATTTCTCTCAATACCTGGATATGATCTACTGTACTAAAACCACTTTTAAATCCAGCTTGTTCTTTTGTTTGGTGAAAGTCCAGTGTTTTCTGTAGATGAGTTGTAATTATCTTAGTAAAAATTTTATATAAAACTGATAAAATACTGATAGGTCTGTAATTTCTAATATCTTCTTTATCACCTTTTTTAAATATTAATATCAATACTGCATTCTTCCAATCATCTGGTACATCTTTATCGTTTAGACATTTGGTATATAACTTTGCTAAAAAAATTTCTATTTTTTCACCTTCTTCTTTTAATATATCAATTATAATTCCATCATTACCTGGAGCCTTCCCTTTCTTTATAAATTTCATTGCATGTCTCACTTCCTCATTCAAAATTCTGGGCAATTTGGAAGATATAATAGATATAGGAGGCACTTGTTTTTTATTATTATATAATTCTTGATAGAAGTCTTCTACACATTTCATGATGTCATCTCTCTTTTTAGTAATAATGCCATTTTTTTTTCTTATTCCAGATATAAATTTCCTACCAATATTAAAATGTTGTTTTACACTCTTTAGACTTTTATTCTCTTCTACAGCTTTCCTTTCTAGTTCACAATTATACTTTCTTATATCATTTTCAACTCTTTTCTGCACCATTTTACAAAATTTGAGATATTCAATCATTTTTAATGCATCATTGTTGTATATTCTCATATTCATTTTTTTCTTCATAAATTCTTTAGTCTCAGTAGAAATTTTATTGGTCAATTGCTGGTTTTTTCTACCAGCTATCTTTGTTGCAGTTTTTAAAAGTGTATCGCTTATTTTCCTATTAATGTCATTTAAATCTGAAACATGTTCAAAATCTACTAATACTTGAAACTGATTTGTAAGTTCTAATTTAAATTCATTAAAATGTTTCTGAAGATTAGGAATATCAATTGTAAATATTGTTTTTCTTAATAATTTTTGTCTCTCTAGTTTTGCATTAACATGTATCTTACATCTTACTAATCGATGATCACTTCCTGAGGTAAATTTATTAAGAACATTACAATCTTGAAATATGTATTTTCTGTTAGTCTAAATATAATCCAATTCTGCTGTACCTTCATTTGGATGCTTCCATGTCTATTTCCTTTTAACATTTTTCTCAAAAAAAGAATTCATAATATAAAGTTTTCCTTTTTCTGCAAACTCCACAAGTCTATGTCCTCTCTCATTTCTATTACCATAACCAAAATTACCTACCACATTTTCATCTTTTTTTGTTTACCAATTCTAGCATTAAAGACTCCCATAACAATTTTAAAATGTTGTTTACTCTGATCAAAAGCTTTTTGTACATCCATATAAAAATCTTCTATAATTTTATCACTATGAGAACTTGTTGGGGCATAAACCTGAATTATCTGCATTTGGTATCTGCTATTAAGTTGTAAAACTAATCTTGCCACTCCGTCTGATACATCATCAATCTCCATAATGTTATTCTTCCATTTTTTATTTATAATGAATCCTACTCCACTTGTATTTCCAATATTTGTGCTTTTATAGTAGAGTATATGTCCACTTTTTAAATCAATTGTTTCTTCACGTTTTCTTCTAACTTTACAAAGTCCAATAATGTCCCATTTAATATAAGACAATTCTTCTTCTAACTCTTGCAATCTTCCTTCACTTGAAACTGATTTGCAGTTGTAAGTACCAAAATAAAAAGTCATCATCAAATGGCAGCCTGAGTCAGCAATCAGGGGATTCTTAGCACCCTCTGCCTTCGGCCACCAACTGCTGCCTTGGTTGGTGACTTTACACCCTCCTGGGAATAATGGCCATGATTTATTTTTGTCTGTCATGATTGTATATATTGAAAAAATATTTTTAAACTCGGAAGTAAAAAGCTAATGTGTGTTGGTGGGTAGCCCATCCATGTCCATATACTATATGAATAATCACATAGTAATAATAGCTGCAATGACAAGAACGTATGGAGTGGATATATATATACTCACATAAAATTGTTAAGTGTACTAACATCATGCTGCATATCATCATACAAGTCCATTTTTTCCTAAACAATTACCAATATATTTATTGCACTCTCAAGTAATAATTTAAATTATGATTAACTAAATATACTAGTTGATAAAATATTCAATGTTTTTGAGCAATATTTATTAAACTAATTTTATTATTTTTTTACATTACAACATTAGCAATGATCTGTGTTAGTCCTTGAACTTTTAAAAATATTTCAATTTTCTTCCACAACAATAATACTTTTTTCAGTCTCAGTGTCTGGGAACTTTGACTTCAATTACTTTTATTGTGGTAAAACTATATTAATTTTGTTATAAATATAATGTTTTGGTTTTGACAATTTTTCAGCCCTAGTAACATACTTTCTTAACAATTTTGTTAGTAATAGTAGTAATATTTTGCAACTTTTTGAATGTAAATGAACATGCTGATTTATTATTTTTTAAAGTACACTTCAAAAAAATTTTATTCAGAGTGCTATTATAGATAATGTCTTTAATATTAAAGTATTATATAGACTTACTGATTTTTATAGTCTTTAATTATTGTAAATTACTTTATTACTTTTATTATTATATATTTATCAGCAATAAGATAGGGAGAGAATAAGTGAACAAAAATACACAGTCACTAATTAATATTCATTACCATTGGTGATAATTTGTTACTGATATCCCTTTACAAATCATAAATTATTCTATAATTTTAATTTACTTCATATAATTTAACAAACCATTACTGAACATTTTTTTAACTTGCATTAAAATCCATTGTTCTTCTGTATCTTTAAAATATTCTATTTGTTCATTAATCATTTGCATATCCATTTTTTAATTATATAAATATTCTTCTTAAACCACTATTTAAATATTAAATTGAGTACCTAATTTATATATCAGTCTAATTCTAACAACATTAAAAATATTACTAATTATAATATTATAATGTGATTTTATTTTTTTAATTACTGATCAAAGTCAAAGAAGCATTTCCAACAAATACATATAAAGGCGGGCACAATCCGTGAGACTTTTATTTTTTTATTACGATCGTTTAAGTATTTAAGATGCACTATAAAGTTATGAGAGAATATAATAAATAAGGGAATGCCAAGCGATACAAATTTTTTTCTAAAAATTATTCAAGATCACTGCCTGATTTCCTACTTACCTCTATTGAAGTAGTAATCTAGTACACTTGAAACATAAAATCCATGTCACGCTAATTTTAATAAAAACTTTTAATGCGTAAACTAATTAAATATTTACCACTCATTACATCCTTCCTTTTAATGAACTCTTCCGATACTTTGAAAATTTTAAGACATTTACAAAAACTGTCTGAAATGTAAATATGTATTTCTTCTTTCTTTGAAAGGTAAGACTTTTATGACAAATTCAAATTCATTTTGAAGGGACAAGAAAATAATTATAGTAGTTAATTGATAATTTAAAAAATAAAGTAAACGAAACGCAAATGTATCTGTTTCATTTTTCTTTGTTATAGTAAAGAAAAGCTGAAAAAATTAAAAAGCTTTTACCGTCCTACAAATTTAAAATCTAAAATTAGATATTTCATATCGAGCAAAAATTAAAGATGGAACATTTAATCATAGGTGTGTGTCTATATGTATATATCGACTTAAATAAAGACACACACAAATGAAAAAAAAAAAAACGCGCAAAAATATCACTAATTAAAAACTATAAAAAAGACAATTATTAAAAAATAGAAGCGATAATTTTTTATATAATCGTACATGGAGAAGAAACAATGTTTTCATAGATGAAATGAAAACCCGATAATGACATGAAATCTAAAGATGATAGGCATTTGATATATTTACAATAAAAAAGTTGTATAAAATTTTTAGTATTATTGTAGTTTATTCTATGAAAGAATATTTTTCCTTTACTAATTACATTAAAAATAAAGAGAGAGGGCATATTTTTAATTAGATTTATTTACTTATTTATTTTTAGAATTAGAAGAATTGTATAAAATGCTTGAAAAGTATTAAAGAGAGAGGGAAAAAAAATCTTGTAGACAATTCAAAAAATTGAGTTATTAAGTATTCAAAGAAAAATCAAATATTATAAAAATCTGAACAAAATGAAATGGAGGCTTGTCTTAGAAAATTCTCGAAGTTGAGTTTGAAGCAACAGAATTTACAATATAGCTTTTATTTTGATATCACATTAGTAGAAAGACGGATAACAATATAATTTATTAATCTACTTAAATAAATTAAACATATACTATCAATAATCTAAGTCAGAGAGAATCCAATAATAGAGAATTCAAAAGTTGCGTCAAAATACATTTATTTCTTTATTTAACAAGATTGAAAAAAACAATAGAGTATAATATTGGCATAATAATGGAACTAGAGTTATAATCTAACTTTTGATAAAATTTTGTATTAAAATTTTTAGAGTTTAAACAATAAATGAGACCAATTAACATTTAAATAATTAATGTAATGTGATATGTCAGATATATTTAAAAAAATAGCAATCTAATATTCCCTATAATATTAGAAATACTTTTATAACTTCTAATTATAATTATAAATAGCAATTATAATAATAGCAATGTAAATAATAAATTGAAACAATATTAATATGTCCTGTTTGGCACAGAGATGGAATGATGGAATCTAAAGCTTCCCGTTGAAAGTTCAACCTATCACTTCTGATAAGTCATATGACTCCTGGAAGTAATTCGTGTTAAGATGAACAATTATTTAAGAGAAATTGATAAAAATTAAATAAGGTTAATATATGATAATAAGATTTTTAATAATAATCAATTATTATTATTATTATTACTATTATTATTATTATTATTATTATTATTATTATTATTATTATTATTATTATTATTATTATTATTATTATTATTATTATTATTATTATTATTATTATTATTATTATTATTATTATTATTATTATTATTATTATTATTATTATTATTATTATTATTATTATTATTATTATTATTATGTTTCAAAAGGACTTTATTGTCTCAAAAGAATACAACATAATAGATAAATTAACTGCTACAAGTTGATTACAAATTTTAACATCATTATTATCATTATTATTATTATTATTATTTAAAAGTCTAAAATTATACAGAAGTAAAAGAGTTGTTTCCTTTTCTTTTTTTTCTATAAGAGCAATTGTGAATTTTTTTTTATTAAATTACTATATATACTAGATAAGTTTAAAAAAATTTTATTATATGATGAATATAGAAATAAAGTCCAACTCTGTGAATAGGAATTCTTTAGTTCAAGCAACCAGAAATTCGTATTGAGTCAAAGACTTTATTCTGTACAACATTATTTTTTATTATAAATCATTATTTTTGCATCCACAAAAACAAGATTAAATCCTTGAAATAAAGTATGATTTTTCCATCTCAATGCTATATGGAATTTTAAATTATGTTAGCATTTCAATGAACTGTTCTGTTCAACTACAATAAATTTTATAGTATTTTTTTTTGTTTTAATCATTTTTTTATTTATTTTTTTTAATTAAGGATTTTTATTATTTCATTTGGCCCAAGATTTGATTTTATTTGCCTATCAAACCATTCTGTAATAATGATAATCATGGTAATTATGTTTGTGCAAATTCATTTTTATTCATTTAATGCAATGTACATCAATTCTAATATCAATTTTTTTTTCTTGGTAAAAAAATTAAAAAGTGTGCAAAGCTATATCAATAATAAACTTTTAAAACAGTAGATACCCCTTACATTTCAAACTCAATATAGTGTGCCACAACATTTTAACTTTTTTTTAAAGGAAATTTTATTCTATAACTATATTGGTGTTACAGTTACAAATATAACATCAATTACATATCAATTTGAGAGCAATGTGGATCCAAACCCATGTTGCTCTTGTGATATAGTTTGGGGCAATTAGTCATCCTTCTTCATGATTTTCTCAATGATGTTCTTAAATTTAGTACCATGGAGGTCTCTTATCTTTTCAATCATTGCTTTACATCTAACACATCACAGGGCATAATTTATGAAAATTGCCAGTCTTATGTCCACAAATAGACCCTGTCCTATATAGTCTTTAATTGATTTATAGTTTCCATTTATATTGCTCTACCATTTGTGAGTCATTGATCTGCAATTGGACATACTGGGACATCTAAGAAATAATGTGGTTGATTTACTCCTCTCTCCCACACATCTGGCCACAGGATTGATCTACTTGAAATTTCTCCTGTATGCCAAAAAAGAGTATGTAGGGAGGATGTCCAGGTTCATTTTAATTAAGAAGTCTTGAAATTTTGCCTCAATGAACCAGAATTTTGATCTTGAAATGAATTGCTGATTGGTAATCCCAAGAGACCCTTTGTTTATGTTAGTTTTGTCATGTATTATTTTACGTGCATTCCAATATTTAATTTTTGATATAATGGGATTTTTATGCAGGTCAACAACCTTTCAAATATTATCAAATAATGAGTTCCACCATCTATTATAATTGGGGGGAGTTCTATTAGGGTGACAAATTCTTGATATGAAATATTTGAGGAATTATTTTGAAGGTTGAAACAGTAGGTTATAGTCTCTCTGGAATATCATGATTTTGATACAATGGAGTGAAGAGCTGTTAAGCCTTCTGGACATTTGGAGTTTTTGAAGGCTGATGGCAGCAACCTTATAGCCCCAGAATAGTTTTGCACACAGAGAGTTTAATTTTTTGATAAATTTTTGGGAGGGGTAGATACCAGATAGAAATTAGTTGACTTTTGGGAATATAAGTGAGTTTAAAAATCTTACCTTATCATGAAGTGAAATATATATCCTAGAAAGGAAATCATGGTGTGGCAAATTTCTGTTAATAAGGATTTTTTAATTTCTTTCCTTATATTGAATCAATTCTCTTCCCAGTTAGCAAGCTCCAGGTGATTGATTTTTTCTTATTGAATTTAAATTTGTATTTGTCTGAGTACCAATCTAGTATGTGCTTTTATTTAGTGATATATTTCTTGGATGTAAGACAAATGAATATGTCATCCATATAGATAAGGTGTTTAATCTCACTTACTATGGCAGTTACAAAAACTACAGGCAATGATCTCTCAATCTCCATTAGTAGCAGGTTGATATAGGATATAAAATATAGCATGATAAGTGGAGATCCTTGAGGAATGGAGATGATTAAATCCAGGTGCAATTTTTCCATTCATTGTGATGTGGATGATTCTATTGGGTATCAGAGTTGCAATCATTTTTGATAAACATTTGGCACCTTTTATTCCCAGAGAACATCAATCAGAAGATTTGACCTGATCATATTGAACACCATGATGTCAAGCTGGATGATGATTTGTTTTGACAATATCTGGGCTTGGATAAAATCAATAAGGAGTTTCATTTGGCCAATTTCTTTGATTAACTATTATCCTTTTTTGCATATTGGTTAGCAGAAATGTATTTATAAATTTTCACTTGAATTTGATCCCTAATTAATTGTTCTATGATTTTAATTAAGAGGTGAATCATTGAGATAGGCCTCAGATTAATCAAGTCTTGTCTTCCATTCTTTTCTTTAGAAAGAATTTGAGTGGTATTGCATATAAATTGTTAATCTCTTGACTTTCCTCTGCCAAGTACTTTATAATGGCTTTGATTATTGGCACTGAGATGTAGGAGAGCAAACTTTGGTATGCCATGCATTCCTGTGTGCACTCTCTCCAGGAAGCTTTTTAGCTTGGTGTGGATTTTCTCCTCAGTGATATCATAGGTCAGGTTGTTATCTAAGTTGAATAAGATCTTGACATTTGTCATTCTGATTAGATTGAAGAGTTGCCATAAAGTGCTCTCTAATTGCATAGTCTCTAATTGCACAGATCATTTCTGTGCCCAGAAGAATTTTGTTACTTATTGTTAATGATAGTGGAACAAGTTTTCAACTGTCCACTCCCAGTGCCCACCAGAAATAACTCTTGGCCCAAGTATTTTGGTCTGGCAGAAATATTTTGGCCTGCTTGATCAACATATATTCAGCCAGAGATCTTTGCTTTTCCCTGTATTGGGATTTCAGGGCAAGAGCAAGATGTACAAATTGATTATCAATTGGAATATCTTTCAGATTTTGGTGAATATTGTCAAGGTCATCTAATAAGCAGTTAGGGCCTTTTTTGTTAAGAGAAACCTCATTTATTATGGATTGGAGGATGCCGATGAAAGGTGAACCAAGCCTCCAACACCAGTAGCCTTAGAATGTCATTTTTTAAAAGTAAATTTATGCCTTGGAAAAGATTTGTGCAGGTGTGGTTTGTTTTAGTAACATTCAAATGGTGTTGTTATTTGTTTCTAATATAGGATGTCCAATGTTTGTTTCAAAAGATATCTTTAGGGCAAAGTGGTAAGAAAATATGACTGGTCAGAGTTTAGCATTGATCTTGAAATGAATGATTGGAAACTAGTAGAGTAGGTCAATCAAGGATCTAGCATTTTTAGTGTAGAAGGAGAAAGTATCCATCTCCACTCATCAGTATATGATCAAAGTAGTGAAATATATTTTTTATCAAAAGAATTATAGGTCACATTAAAATCACCCATTTGAATGATTAAAAATGGATTTGAATCCATAATCAAATTGATGTCAGTGATTACTTTCATGATTAGATTGTGATTATTTTTAATGTAGAAGTACATTAGATTGATTTTAAAGTGATTATATTTTAAGCTAGCAATTAGGCAATTTGAGTCTAACTGCAGAATTTTGAAGCTAGTGGGGGTATTTCTTGTAATTGATTGAAAGAGGTACTCTTTCTGTCACTGACAATGAAACTGGGTGTTTAAAAAAGCCTATATTTTGAAGAATCTGATTGATTTTGCAAAATGAATTAAGATGTAAATTTAGTCTTGGTGATGCATACCGCATTTGGCTAGCATTTTATTATCCAATTTTGAATAGCAAATGCCCTATAAATCGAGTTCAGACCTCTAATATTAACTCCATAGAAATTTTGCTTTCTATAATTTGTACATGATAGTTTGTTCCTGATTTATCCTGCCATTACCATTGGCTGATATCCACCATTCCATTCTTCTCTCTATTTCCAATCTGCTGTTTGTTCCAGTAATTAATATTGTATATCTTCATTTTCTACAGACTGACTGCCCATCCCATGGGTAGCCCAGTCTTATAGGGAAATTTCAGTGTTACTAGGCCTGATGAAAGTGGTTAATGATAGATCATTTATTCTATAAATGTCATCTTGATTCATGCTCAATCCTCTGACTCAAAGGTCCTGGATAAAATTATGATAAGGGATTAAATATTCACTTTTTTCTCTTATTACCTTTATCATTCCATTGATTTAACTCAAAATCTTCATGATATTGTTTATTTAGTTTCTCAGAATTATTATTTTGATTGGATGATATATCTTCATCAGAACTGGACCTGATTTGTACATCTTGATTTTCCTTTTTTTTGTTATGCTTTGGCTTTGATAATATCTTTTTATTTAATTTAGTTCCTATAGATTTAGGGTGTTTATGAGCCAGTTCATTTTAGTCACCAGTGATTGTTGCATCAGTCTGATTCACTTTTACCACTGACCAATCCAGATCCATGTGTCTCATTCTTAGTCGATTTATGAGGTTGAGTTTGGGCTTCTCTACTAGTGAGTTGTTGTAGCTCAGTGGTATTTGAGGTGATTGGATTAATGAGAGGGATGTGGTATAATACTTTATATATGGGAGTATGAGCAGAGGTGTCTTCTAAAATTGTCTGTGTTTGCTCAGCTTAATTAACTTTTTCATGATTTGTCTAATTGTATCAAGTTAATTGGGATGTCCATGTCAGCTACTTTTGAGGCCAGTATAGAGACCAGTGTTGGCTTTCCTTCCTTTTTATTACATCTGTGAATCCTATTCTTTTTCAAACCACATGCAGTACAGATGCAAGCATTGCAGTCTTTAGTAATATGATTTTGTTCCAAGCAAATTGTGGTGGAACTCCACAAAATGTTAGAACCATCAGTGAACCTCTGGAGTAAATCACCATCGATATATTATTGGTGTGCACCCTTTTCTTCAAAGTAATAGTGAAGATTCCAGTATTGGTCAGGATGCAACCATTAGTTTGACAATCATATTTGTACATTAGCTAATTTGTTTTCCATATTTTTCAAGCATGTGATCCAGTTCTGCTTGATCAAAATTTTTCAAACTGTTCTTAACGGTTCCATTGAGTGTTATTGCTCTATATACATCAATTGTGCAGATGATCTTCCAATCCAAGTATCTAGTGTTATTTTTGAAACAATTTCTAGTAGACTATGAAGTAAATTCAGTAATTATATATCTATTATTTGGATGGGAAAATATCTTATTAATACCCATCCACATATCATTTTCAAAAATCATGTAAAATTTCTCTATAGGGTATTTAAATAAACCTTCATTATGATTTGTTTTGGCCAAAATTAGGATTTTGTCATTGATATAACTTGTAAAAGAATTTAGCAAAAGGTCACTGAAATTGAGTGTTTATTCTTTGGTATTTTTCTTCTATCAGTTGTGTTATATTTTTTTTCATTGTGAGCTTCTATTTGGTGTGACATATTATCAATTTCCATATCAAGAAAATTCAGTATAGAATTTTGGTTCTTATTTGTTGTGTTTCCATTTCCTTTAATTTATCACTTTCTTTTTTAGGAATATTGGCATAGGTTTTTCTTTTATTCCCACTAATATTACTCATTGACAAATTTTTACTTTGCTCTTGATGTGGAAAAATGATTTCCTTGGTTTTATTATGCTTAAAGTCTAAAGATTCATTAGAAGGCAATTTTTCATCTTTAAGATTTTTTATATCGATGTTCTTGATAGCATCCTCAAACAGTTTTTTAAAACAAATTCTACCAAGTGTTTTTGATTTATTTAAGGCAATATTATTCTTATGTGGGTTGGAATAGTTGTTATGATAATAAGTTGATTTGTTCAAGGTTTCAGAAGCCATTAGGTTAGATGCTTCTGTCACATTTTTAATAATTTCAGTACAAGTAATATTGTCTTCTATGGTGAATTTGTTGGTTTTTAATGATTGACTACAATTTCTCTGATCAGTTTTCTTTGGGTTTTCTTGAGGCTTGTCACTTTGTGAATTAGAATTGTTGTGATAGTTATCATTTGAGTTTGAAAATTGTGAATTAGGTAGGTATCTGACGTGGTGAGAACTTTTTCCAGCTTTTACAGAATTTTTGTATATTTTATCATTATTCAAATCTCAATTGGCCAGATTAGACACATTATTGGAATTTTTCCTATCCTTGCTTTTAACAGATTTGGGATTTTTTATCCCCTTTCATGACTTAGGATTTAATAAAAAGTCACTTACCCACCTTATAATGTACTTTTCTCAGCTACAATTATTCTTGTTCTGTTTAAAACTTTACTCTTTGCAGAAACTTGGGGTGGTTGTTGTATCTCTATTAATTGCCACCTAGCGACATAAACATTTGACTTTGTCGATAAATTTTCAAAGATTATTTAAAATATGGTGGCTGTTCAAGGATGCCACCAAGCATTCCTAGCTAGAATTGTATGGAAGAGAGTTGCAGTAGCAGGTTTAACATATGGTAATGATGCATTATGTGTTAGTAAAAGGATTTTAGCTTATTTAGAGAAAGTACAAAGGGAAGTAGGAAGACATGCATTAGATGCAGAGATGTGGACAGCAAAGGATGCAATTCAAGAAGAAATGGGATGGTCAAGTTTTTATATGAGAGATGCAAAAAGTAAAATGAAAATGTTTGGTACGTTGCAGTTTATGGATAGTAAAAGAATAGCCAAAATAGTGTTTAATTGCATTATGAGTAAAGAGCAGGTAACAAGATTGGTGAGAAAGGTAATGCGGTATGCAAAAGATTTGGATAAAGAATTTATATCAGTATACTTGTATAAAAGGTGGGACGATTGTGTTAGGAGGATTGTTAAGTGTTATAGTGGTAAGGAATGGGATAAAAAAAGAAGCATTAATAAAAAATAGGAAGTTGGAGAGATGGAGAACTATTATGGATGGTAAGAATAGTTTAAATATATATAGGAGTATATGGAACATTGGAAACAAGTTAATTTTTGATAATAGTAATGAAAGTAGTTTATTGTTTAAGGCTTGAACAGGATCTTTAGCAACAAGAGAATATACATGAAAATGAAAAACTATGGGTGATTTAGTGTGCAAATTGTGTAAGGAAGGTATAGAAAATATTAGGCATCTGTTGATTGAATGTAAATGCTTGAAAGCAGAAAGGGTACAGATAATGAAGTTATGGGAGAATAGATGTGAATACAGAAAGTGAGTTATTGGTTTTTATGCTGGGTTTGCAAAAACATAAGGGGGATTTAGATATAAAGGCCATAGAGTTGACAAAGATTATGTTGTGGGAATGGGATGGGGCAGAATATGGGAGGACTTAGAGTAGAAAATGGAAAATAAAGTGGCTAACAGGTTTATCTGGGCATAATTGCTGAGATATTCTTGACTTCATTTAAGGAGAAGCCAAAATACATCACATCACATCACAAGAACCAGATTACTTCCACAATCATGGTTGATTATTTATTTATGACCGGCAATCACCAAATGCAATTTATAAAATAATTTATATCAGACTTAAATTCTATAAGACGAATATCATATTTAACTAATTAAATAAAATCAAACAGACACTTGATAAATGTTGAAATATTTATTAACTATAATTTTTTTCTTTTTATTCCCTTCCCTGCATTTATTTAATCAAACCATCGCGATCGATTTCTTACTAATCCAGATTTAACAAATTATTCCCGAAGAAACATATACCAGAAACATGTGCCATTCTTTATCCAAATGTATAGAAAATTACCAATAATTATGGTATATAATACTAGGAGTGAATTCAAAGGTGACTTACTATAAGAGCATGCTTGTTAGCAGTGCTCAAACCCTCCCTTGCAAATGTTAAACCCTATATTTATTCCCTTACATTGAGTATACAATGTTTTATCTAAATACATCCTACTAGTATAATAATGATAGGTAAGGAAGGTAAGATTAATTAATAAAATAAAACATATATATAATGTTGGTTAATTTAAGTTAGAGGAATATATGTAATTAACAAATCTATAAAAAAAACCTTCTATTGTTGAAAATTATATCTGCTTGAAGTGAACGCTTTTCAAAATTCTATTACGCATCTTCCTGTGGAAGAAGTATTTCATCCTATGCTTGTCATTGTTTGTCCCGGCTTTCCATTTCAATTTAGTTTCCTTGGCTAGCTCTACATGTCTCTATGCAAGGTCGACATTTCCAATGGCAGTTCCAGGTGGTGGCGGCATAAAGAGAGGTTCTCCAAAGGAGAAAGTTTTGATACCTCTAGCCACACAACATATTGTCTGCACTTTTTAATTATTTAATTTGGCTTTGCAAGTTTTAAATTGTCAAAGAGCCCTAGCCGAATCAAAACCAATAGATCAGTCACTAACTTTGGCAGAATACCAATTAATTAATTGTTATATATATATAATTGGATTTGAATTATACAAATAAAAGGATTCAAGAAATCCCTGGGGCAATTGATAACTTTTATCTAGTAAGAATTTACTTACATCAATAGGTGGACCCTTCTGATTGGAGATAAGCCTTGCTCTCGGAGTTTAGAGATTTCATTGGTAAAAATAGACTTTAGAGAACAATAACAATATAGAGGGAAAAGAAAAACGTCCTCCCAGGAATCCGGGCAGTCGCACTTCAGTTCCACGACCAGGAAGAAGGAATAATTTACTTGTCGGAGAATAATCGGATAGGATATAAGAGCCGATGGATAAGGCAACAACTTCGGGAGATTGATGTCATAGCGCAGTGCAGCACTAAGATACATAGTGAGCCTCGATTAAGGCCGGATAATCCCCCCAGTGTTCATAATCCTAACCCGGTCCATAGTGTAAATTCTCGATCATTCTCCACGGCGAATTTCAAGACATATCATTGGCACAGTCGACAAACCAGTAGGATATTCAGAAATATATAAACGTCGGGAAAACTAGTAATCCAAAATTCACAAATTTATAAGTGACGCCGTTCAAATTAAACATGGCGCAGGTAAACGTTGGAGAATTTGACATGCATAGACAATCAGAATGGCCTCTATATGCAAGCCGCATAGATAAATACCTTTTAATGATCAATATTGTAAAGGACGAGAGAAAAATTGCCACTCTATTGTATTTTGCGGGTCCAGATGTAATTAAAACAGCAAATCATTTATGCAACCCGAAAAAATCAGAAGAACTGAAATAGTCAGAACTACAGGATATACTTCAAAAATATTTTGATCCCAAACCAACTAAACATGTAGCACACCTCCATTTCCAGAATTGTGGGCAAAATAGAGGTGAAAATACTCGCAAATTCGATATTGCACTACAGGAGTTAGCAAAAGATTGTGTTTTTGGGAATTATTTGGAAGAAGCACTATTGCAGCAATTCTTATGGGGCATGTCTGACGGGAGGCTCCGAGAGCAGTTATTAACAATCGATGACCTTACATACAAAACAGCGATCAAAACGGGCCTCGCACATGAAGCGGCTATGGAGCAATCAAAACAATTCCAGAGTGCAACGGCAGCAAAATGGCGTCAAATAAACCTCGTGGATCTAAACGGAAATGATGAAACGAAGTGTTTCAGGTGCAAAAAATCCGAACATTTAGCTAAAATGTGTAAACAAATAAACTTCATGGAAAGAAATGAAAATGATGAAATGAAGTGTTACAGATGTGGAAAATCCGGACATTTAGCAAAAACGTGTAAATGGAAAAAGAGTAAATGTAAAAATTGCGGGAAAATAGGACACTTAGCGGAAGCATGTAAAAACAACAGGCAAGTGGAAATTAAAAATACGGAAACCATTAATAACGACCAAATAATGTTGTCAGTAAAAATATTTGACCAACCATTTGCCATGGAAATTGACAGCGGTTCCGGAATATCTTTAATGGCTTATAGAGATTGGAAAACAATAATGCAATTTCACAATCGAACCAGTAATCTAGAAAAAACAAATCTGATAAAAAAAGACGTAAACGGGAAGCACATTGAAATAGTCGGGAAAGTTATTGTTCCGGTACAAACAAATAGCAAAATCACCGACCTCCCATTATATATCATTCACTGAAAAACAAATCCCATAATTGGAAGAAATTGGTTCAAACCCATGGGCATTAAAATAACTATCACAAAAAAAATTATGATTGAAAAGGAAATACGCAATACATTCCCGTCATTGTTTAAAAAAGAACTAGGGGAAATTAGAACAAAACCAGTTGAAATACAGTTTAGGGAGAATGCAAAGCCTATGTTGTGTAAACTACAGAGAGTGCCATATGCGCAATAAGAAAAACTAGCCAATGCACTGGAAGAGTTAACAAATAAAGAGGTATTAACACCTACGGAAAACTCAGAGTGGGCGACACCTATAGTAATCATTACTAAGCCAGACAGCAGTATACGTATTTGTGGTGATTACCAGATAACAGTTAACCCAGCTGTAAATAAAAACAATTATCCAGTGCCAAATGTGCGTGAAGTATTAGCCACTCCTGAGGAAGCAACTCACTATGCAAAATTAGACCTTAATGCTGCATTTTACCAAATACCAGTAACAGGAAAGTCAGCAAAGATCTTAACACTGACTACACCTTTTGGTCTATTTAAATATAACCATTTGCCCTTTGGAATTACCACCGCACCAAATATTTTCCAATCAAACATAGACCAACTACTCTGAGGAATAAATGGTGTGATACCTTACTTCGATGATATATTAATAATGGCAAATTCAGAGACAGAACTCCAGAGTAAGGTTCATGAAGTTTGCGAAAAGCTAGCAAAATCAGGAGCCAGACTAAATGAAGAAAAATGTATCTGGAATACTTTAGAAATTAAATTTCTAGGACATATAATATCCAATAATGGTAAAAAACCAATGCCTGAAAAGATATGGGCTATTAAAAATGCAAAAACACCTCGGAATGTCAAGGAATTACAATCTTTCCTGGGCCTTATTGGATATTTTGAATGTTTTCTTAAAGGAAAAGCCCACATTGCCAGTAAGTTATATGAGTTATTAGAGAAAAACCAGAAGTGGAGCTGGGGTAGAATACATGAAGATGCATTCAAGAAGACAAAAAGTTTGCTAACATCAGATGACCTACTCATAAACTACAATAACAATAAACAGATAATATTAACCACTGTTGCATCAGAATATGGAGTAGGAGCAGTAATAAGTCACCCCACAGATGAAGGTGAACGACCCATAGCTTATGCTTCAAGAACATTATCAAGGTCTGAACGGAACTATAGTCAACTAGACAAAGAAGCCTTGGCAATCATTTTGGGATAAAAAAGTTCCACCAATATCTATATGGAAGGTATTTTACAGCAATCACTGACCACAAACCATTACTGGGAATATTTTCGAGGTCAAAACAATTACCTGATCACTTGAGCCCACGCATGCTGCATTGGATTGAAATATTATCTGCATATGATTATTCCCTTGAATACATGAGAGGCAGCTTTATAACACATGCTGAAGCACTGTCCCGAATACCGGATAATAATGGAAAAACAATAGGACAAGTCTCTATAAACTATATAGATACATGGGAATCAAATGTGTTGAATAGTGAGTTAGTAGCAAAATGGACTAAATTAGATGATGGATATAGACTATTATGGAATTGGATATGTAATGGCTGGCCAATTAAATGACCCAACAATCTCCCAGTGGCATTCTGGAAAGCACGAGACCAACTGTCAATAAATAAAGAATGCATACTGATAGGCGATCGAGTAATCATACCAGTTCAAGGTCACTCAGCAGCCTTAAGTTTGATCCATGATGGACATCCTGGAATTGTAAGAGCCAAAGCTTTGGCACGTTCCTATGTATGGTGGCCAGGTATAGATAAAGACATCGAAAACACTGTAAAGGCATGTACAAACTGCCAGTCAACTGCAAATCAGAAACCGTGAACGTATACATCATGGCCAACTGCAACTAAACCATGGGAGCGGGTCCACATGGACCATGCAGGGCCTTTCAGAGGAAACCTATTCTTGGTTATAATAGATGCATATTCTAACTGGGTAGAATATAGACTAGTTAGGAACACAGGGTCTAATGAAACAATATCAACTCTTAAAGAAATTTTTGCTTTCCATGGAATACCAGAAAGCTTGGTAACATATAATGGTTCTGGGTTTACCTCAGACCAATTCAAAGATTTTACAAGGGAATGGGGTATCAAACACATTTACACTCCACCCTACCACCCAGAGTCAAATGGACTGGCTGAAAAAGCTGTACACCAGTTAAAGCAAGCCCTTAACAAATCAGAATCTCAACAAGCCCATGAAGTTCTTCAGTTAGCAATGTTTTACCAACATTCCACACCCATAGCATCGACTGGGATTTCACCAGCTGAAAGGTTACTAGGCCGTAAACTACGAATCAAACTATCACTACTATGCCCACAACATGAGTCCATTGAAACTATGACAGAGGAATGCAATGAATTTACAGTGGGTCAAAGCATTTGGATTAGAGATTCCCTAAAAAAAAAGTGGACACCAGGTGTGATCTTGAAAATACTTTCAAACAAAATCGTACTCATAGAATCAGAAACGGGCACACAATTCCGTCGCCATACGAACCACATTAAGAAGCGAATAACAAACAAGTTACCCCCTAGAGAGGACTAAATCGTGAAATTATAGAAGAAAAGGGAGCTGACCAAATGGCTGAAGAAGTAACTACACATGAGAGTAATCCTAAACCAGGAAAAGATAAACCTCAAAGAGTGCAGAAGCCTTCTGTCTACTTTAAAGATTACTTATGTTAATAAATAAAAAAGGGGGGGAAACCGTGGTTCTCTAAAGTAAAGGGGAGGAGTGCTATATATATATATATATAATTGGATTTGAATTATACAAATAAAAGGATTCAAGAAATCCCTGGGGCAATTGATAACTTTTATCTAGTAAGAATTTACTTACATCAATAAGCGGACCCTTCTGATTGGAGATAAGCCTTGCTCTCAGAGTTTAGAGATTTCATTGGTAAAAATAGACTTTAGAGAACAATAGCGATATAGAGGGAAAAGAATAACGCCCTCCCAGGAATCCGGGCAGTCGCACTTCAGTTCCACGACCAGGAAGAAGGAATAATTTACTTGTCGGAGAATAATCTGATAGGATATAAGAGCCGACGGATAAGGCAACAACTTTGGGAGATTGATATCGTAGTGCAGTGCAGCACTAAGATACATAGCGAGCCTCAATTAAGGCCGGACAATCCCCGCAGTGTTCATAATCCTAACTCGGTCCATAGTGTAACTTTTCGATCATTCTCCACGGCGAATTTCAAGACATATCATTAATAATCAAACAAAAGAAAATCTCGTAGTTTTTTTTTTTCCAATGTTACTTATAATCCTGTGGAAACATTCCAAATTGATGAGCGTAATAGATAGCACAAAAATAACTCCACTGTCAAAGTTTCAACAATAGAATTAATTGCTGAAAAATTCTATACTTTTTTTTTTTTTCTAATCTTTAAGAATTTCTAAGAATTAGAAATAAAACAAAAGACAAACTTTTATAAAAAAAAACTTGCAAGATCTTATATTTTTTTATCTTGATATAAATGATTTTCAAAAAATAAGTTTTATTATTTATTTTTAGTATAAAAATGATATTTTATTATAAACTAATATATATATGTGTGCGATTTTAATATGTACCAGGTCAACAGTAATGCAATTAATAATTAGAAAAATTTGGAACTATACTTTGGAGAAATGTTTTACTAAAAAATTATTGTAAAGTTGTACATTACTATATAATGATCCTCATGCCCCCGAAACACATAAAGAAACATATATAATATAATCCAACTCAACTTGTTGTTTAATGGAATACAATGTGTTATATATTTCTGGTTTATGTAATAAATTAGGAAACAATCTTATTAATGATAATAATGGGAATCAAACCGTGACAGATGATAGAATTATAAAAAAAAATCTTTATTATATTATTTATAGTATTGATGCGCTATGGTTGGATGTGTTCTCTTCAAAGATTAAATTAAAAAAAAGGATTTATTGCTAAATAGCTCTCAAGGTTGAGTATTGGTATTGTTATTTTTAATAGAATGATCATTAATTCAGCAGGTATATATCACCAATATTTTTGAGAAAGCAAAATATTAAATGAAAAAAATATTGCATTTGTTAAATTTTTATGACATTTAATATTTTTTAAGATTAGTTGATGTTTTTGATGAATTAATGATAAGCAATAAAAGTAATATATTTAAATTAAAGTAAATCAAAAAAATATTGCATTTGTTAAATTTTTATGACATTTAATATTTTTTAAGATTAGTTGATGTTTTTGATGAATTAATGATAAACAATAAAAGTAATATATTTAAATTAAAGTTTATACACGAATAAATTAAAGCAATAAAAAAAATATCAAATGATAGATATATTTCAAAAATTAAGAAAATTGAGGTTTATTAATACTTATATTTTAGTTTTCAGAAAGTTAAAGTAAGTTCTTGTTTTTTTATTTTTTATTAGATAGAATTATTATATCAAAATACTTAAAAACATAAACCCTTTTTTTTCGGAGACTTTATAACTCAATGAGAATAGATCTCTATAACCAACATTTAGGAGAAATAATACCCTTGGATCTTTATATTGAACTGGCCTATTGTTATAAAAAGTTTGAATAATACATAAATTGAAAATAGAAAAATTTTATTTAGATAAAATAACCACAATTAAAAGATTTGTTGCATACGCATATAGCATAATATTTTACAGTTGTGTTTAGGAACTGTTATGTAAAATAAGCTAATATCATATAAAAGATTATAATGATATATCGTTAGTTAGGTCATTGCTTTTATATCTTAAGCTTTAAAATATTGTTTACATAAGTAATTTCACAAATATATTTTGAAAAAGTTTGATTAATGTATATTTTGAAGTAATTTGTTGCAAGAGCTAAGTTTATACCACTATTAAACTTTGCCCATCAAATTATTAAACATGATACTCTTTTGGAAATTTGCTGTGGATAGAAGGAATTGTGCTTTGAGATTTAGTCAAATAATGATTCTTGAATGATAATGTTTATATTATTAGTCGAAATAAAATGAGTATTCAAATTTATATGCCATCATAGCTATTTAAATACGAAAATTCAACAATTGATAATATCAGTTTTAAAAAGGTGTTTAATAAAGCTTGAGTAGAAATTACCTCAAAAAGACAGGGTCTATTATATTATAACCAGAACAATAAACCTGACAAAAAGCAATATAAATTAATTAGAGAAGCTATGTCACTAATGGTAGAAAATTCTCTACTCAGAGAGATTTTATTTTAGATTAAATTGCAAGACTATATCTAAGTCATTTTAAAAACACTCTAAAATCAGTATGTAATATATATATATATATATATATATATATATATATATATATATATATATATATATATATATATATATATATATATATATATATATATATATATATTCACGACTTCTTTTACATCATCAAATGCCTGATACTCTGGTACTCTTTTTTCCATTTTGAAGTTAGGGAAGTTATATTGTTTAAATAGCTGCTAATAAGTGAATAAGTGATAATTGATTACTATTCACATGTAACCAGACTATGAAAAGACATCAAATTTATATTTCTGTGAATATTGTTCTAATTAAAGACAGTAAACTATTCATGCAATAGAAATATCTATATATCACTC
The DNA here is from genome assembly GCA_028023455.1 of Epiperipatus broadwayi. Taxonomy (NCBI): domain Eukaryota; kingdom Metazoa; phylum Onychophora; class Udeonychophora; order Euonychophora; family Peripatidae; genus Epiperipatus; species Epiperipatus broadwayi. Next base: position 270,319 of record JAQFVV010000366.1, read on the forward strand.
CTTCCTGCTCCCATAGAAGAATAAAAAAAAAACGTTATTCTCTAATTTTAACAGATGTGTTATGGTCAAAGCCTGTGTTGTTTTCTGTCATTGTTTTATATTCTTTTTAAAAATATTTAGATATCTATTTATTGATCAATATTTGTTTACTGAACTGAAAATATATGTTTTAACCAAGATGACTACGATAGAAATAAATTCGGGCCTTTTTTGTTAATTAATATTTCCTTGGCTGCAGAAAGGAGTTTGCTATTAACTGAAAGGAGACCCTTTGATTCCTCTTGGAGGCCTTAAAGGAACCGAGCAGGGCAAATTCCTAATGTCCACTCCATACGTTCTTGTCGTTGCAGCTGTTATTACTATATGTTTATTCATATAGTATACGAACATGGATGGGCTGCTCACCAACATGCATTAGCCAGCGTGGTGAGTTTATTGGCTTTTTACCTCTGAGTTTAAGATCAAGAAACACCATGGTCTTTCTTCTCAGTGCCTGATAAGGCAGAATGAATGTTTGTGTAAATGATAAAGATTTTTCCCAATTATACAATTATGACAGACAAAAATAAAGCATGGCCCTTAATCCCAGGAGGCTGTAAAGTCACCAACCAAGGCAGTGGTTGGTGGCTGAAGGCAGAGGGTGCTACGAATATCCTGGAGGTGGACCCAGGCTGCCATTTGATGATGACTTTTTATTTAGGTACTTACAACTGCAGATCACTTTCAAGTGAAGGAAGATTGCAAGAATTAGAAGAAGAACTCTCTTATATTAAATGGGATATTATTGGACTTTGTGAAGTTAGAAGAAAAGATGAAGAGACAATTGATTTAAAAAGTGGACATATGCTCTATTATAAAGGCACAAATATTGGAAATACAAGTGGAGTAGGATTCATTATAAATAAAAAGTGGAAGAATAATATTGTGGAGATTGATGGTGTATCAGACAGAGTGGCAAGATTAGTTATACAACTTAATAGCAGATATCAAATGCAGATAATTCAGGTTTATGCCCCAACAAGTTCTCACAGTGATGAAGTAGTAGAAGATTTTTATATGGATGTACAAAAGGCTTTTGATCAGAGTAAACAACATTTTAAAATTGTTATGGGAGATTTTAATGCTAGAATTGGTAAACAAATGAAAGATGAAAGTGTTGTAGGTAATTTTGGTTATGGTAATAGAAATGAGAGAGGACATAGACTTGTGGAGTTTGCAGAGAAAGAAAAACTTATATATTATGAATTCTTTTTTTGAGAAAAATGTTAGAAGGAAATGGACATGGAAGCATCCAAATGAAGGTACAGCAGAATTGGATTATATTTCGACTAACAGGAAATACATATTTCAAGATTGTAATGTTCTTAATAAATTTAACACAGGAAGTGATCATCGATTAGTAAGGGTAAGATACATGTTAATGTAAAACTGGAGAGACAAAAATTATTAAGGAAAACTATATTTACAGTTGATATTCCTAATCTTCAGAAACATTCTAATGAATTTAAATTAGAACTTACAAATCGGTTTCAAGTATTAGTAGATTTTGAACATGATTCAGATTTGAATGAAATTAATATGAAAATAACTGATACACTTTTAAAAACTGCAACAAAGATAGCTGGTAGAAAAAATCAGCAATTGACTAATAAAATTTCTACTGAGACTAGAGAACTTATGAAGAAAAGAAGGAATATGAAGATATGCAAGAATGATGCATTAAAAAGAATTGAATATCTCGAATTTTGTAAAATGGTGCGGAAAAGAGTTGAAAATGATATAAAAAAGTATAACTGTGAACTAGCAAGAAAAGCTGTAGAAGAAAATAAAAGTCTTAAGAATGTAAAACAACATTTTGGTATTGGTAGGAAATTTATATCTGCAATAAGGAAAAAGGATGGAATTATTACTAAAAAGAGGGATGACATTATGAAATTGGTAGAAGATTTTTATCAAGAATTATATAGTAATAAAGAACAAGTACCTCCTATATCTATTACATCTTCCGAATTGCCCAGAATTTTAAATGAAGAAGTGAGAAATGCAATTAAATGTATGAAAAAAGGAAAGGCTCCAGGTAATGATGGAATTATAATTGATATATTAAAAGAAGCAGGTGAAGAAACAGAAAAAATATTAGCAAAGTTATATACCAAATGTCTAAATGATAAAGATGTACCGGATGATTGGAAGAATGCAGTAATAATATTAATATTTAAAAAAGGTGATAAAGAAGATATTAGAAATTACAGACCTATCAGCCTTTTATCAGTTTTATATAAAAATTTTACCAAGATAATTACAACTCGTCTACAGAGAACCTTAGATTTTCACCAACCAAGAGAACAAGCTGGATTTAAAAGTGGTTTTAGTACAGTAGATCATATTCAAGTATTGAGAGAAGTTATAGAAAGGACAAATGAATATGAGTTGTCATTATGTTTGGATTTGTAGATTATGAAAAGGCATTTGATTCTATAAACATTTCTTCAGTGATTAAAGCATTGGATCATCAAGGTATTGAAACGGTTGTCTTCAAATCCCTCACCGTTTCACCAACCATCCTAATAACCCACTCGTCTGTGCTAAGTTCAAACCTGTTTAATAAGTCTAAATTAAGATTTGTAAGCTAAAAATTGCAATCACGGCTATATAAACAGCATTATATACGCACATACGAAAGAACGCTATAATTGAATAGTATTGCCAGAGTTATAGCGTATAATTTTATCGCGTAATATTTTTAAACAGTGATAATGTAGTGTCAATTTATTAATTTATTACTTAAATTCGTATGTGGGAATATAATCCACCTATATTGAATATATATATATAGCATAGTGGCGTGATTAAAATATTTATTAAATTTTAAGTTTCATTTTTATTATAAACCAATTTAATGTAAAAACACATTGAAAGGGTGATTGATTGCAAATGCGCTGACAAGCTTCTTTTTAAAAAGAAAAAAAAAGATTTTTTTTCTAAAAATAAAAGTATTTTCGGAGAATTAAAAGTTTAGTAAAGTTTTTGCTGTAAACAATTGTATCAGTATATGCCACACCTGCCTTAGGTTTCTAAAAAGAAAAGCCAATTTTAAAATAATCTAGCTAATTGATTCTAAATTATTTTGGAGACCTCGCTAATTAAAAATATGTTTACAGCAGGGATTTTACACATAAATTATAAAATCAGAACAAAATTCCTGACTAATTAAAAATAAAATCTAATATCGGATTAAACTGATTAAAATTCGATTTAATTAAAATTTGATAATCAGAGAAAAGTTATAACACCTAAAAGGAATGTCAGCATGTTTGAAGTCAACCACTAATTTCATAAGCAAATTAAAAATTTTGTAATCTTGATGGAGATGAAATTCCAAGGTGTGTGGGCTGATAAGGCGATCATTTAAAAAGGCCATGTAAAGTGGAGGAGCCATCTTAGATCTTTACTTTTTTGAAACCTGGACAGCTTTGAATCTTTGAAATCTTTACAGCTTGAATGCTACATCTGTGAAGTTTTGCCTTCTTTGATCATCGTTAAGCTTTTGAATCCAGCATGTATCCTGAACCAAAAGCAACCGTGAACATTTTGACATCCAGTTAAGACAATAATTTTTATATCTGTGCGAGAGAAAATGTCGGGCTAAAACAGGCAGCCTTGGCTAAGCTCCAGAGTGAAGGCGACGGGCCTTTACTTCCATCCAAAAACCACCATCACCAGTATGCCGCCATAACAGCTCCGCTCTAACCGTGGGAAGAAGATGATGCCGCAAGCCGCCACAAAGACTCCCGTAACTCCAGCTCAAGTACTACAAGATGACCGGTAACCTCACCATTTCTAACTGCAGTTCAATATATTAATTTTTCTTTAAGTCTAGACTTATAAAATGTATTTTAATTCTAAAATCTTGAATTCAAGTAAATTGCTAAATGTAAAATTTTATTCTTAAATTTAATTATATAATTCTGACCTACTTTCTAATGTTTCCTAACTAAATGATTTTAATAATTTTATTTTCAATTTTCTCACTGCAGTTGTGACTATGGTTTCTTTATTTCTTTTTTATTTTTTTTTTAAATATAAATTATATGCTAATGCCTCGAAACAGCGGGCATGCAATATTAATAATAAAGAGAAGAGAGAATGACCCCTCTTCATTTAATAATTATTTATCGTAGCTTAATGCACGCTGTTTCGAAACCCTCTTAAATAACTGTTAAGAATTGGCTATGTGCTGATTATTATTTTGACCTTGATTATTTAATTATTTGTTGGCAATTTTAAAATGGGAATCTTGTTTTAACCCAAAGTAAATTTCAATTTAATTTTCACTAAGCAATATCCAAGCCTTGAATAAGTATATTTGTTATCTATTTCATTTTGTAAAAGCCCTCCAAATATACTTTTTTCCCCTTTTTTGTTTTTATTAATTAATCGCGTAATCAAATGTGTTATTTGAGATTGAAACTAGAAAGCAAAGAATATTTAAAAGTACGCCCACGTATAGCATATGATTATTAAAATGCTATATTAGAGTTGGCGCTAATGATTCCACTGATTAGCTATCGTTCTCGTGGCTAAATATTAAATTATTTCAACTCCTTTGCTTGGCGGATGTGATAATTTTATTATACATTTAAACTTTCTCGTTATGTTGCATTTTTCTTTAAGATGGGACTCGGAACGGCCATCCCTCTTACACTCCTTGGGTCGCACACGAATAAGACCTGACGTCAAATTCCAGGCAATAGTATTAGCTACCCCAACCCTCTTTAGCAGCATGGCGATCGGTCATAGGGCTCCGGTGTTGATCACAAAACCCTAAATATTAATCCATCCGCAGAGCAACATTTATTATAACTGTTTACCAGCGCTATAGCACATTGGTTCTTTTGGTTGCCAACTCTTCCTCCCTTAAATTAAGTTTCAGCCATTGTCTGACATATTCAAGAGCTAGTTTCGGTCTCATGTACAATAGTTTGAAATAATAATATTATAGATAAATTTGACTTTAAATGTTTCACATATATGTGAAAACAAGGCTTCGTCTGATTGCTTAGCTGAAAACCATGTAATAAGAGGGATTAGCATAATCTGCCCCATAGCTACAATGCAGTGACTGATCAATAAGATAATAAAGCAAATGATGAAAACAATATTTAACTTCATCAAATAAAATAACAAATGTAAAATAAGTTTAATTGTAAGGAGAGAAGGTTAAAGCGCTCTCCAAAAATGTTAGATGCTACGCGCATTTTAATTGTAAAATGCAAGAATAATATAGATAAAAATCGTCAAATTTAATCTGCAAAAATAAACATACAATTTAATAAATTACTCTGATCTCGATCTTATTTATTTCAATCCAATTCAAAATTCTTTATATTATATATGTGATTTCCGATGCATTAATTAGTTTTAAATATATATAGTTAATAAATTCCATTTTTTTTTTGTTATGAGTCTCATTGCTTCTCCCTGACCTATGTCGGCTCGTGGTTAAAATGATATCTATATATATCTTCAAGGTGGTCATCCGTAGGGTCGTGAGTCTTGGAGCACAGGTGAAGGAGTTGAAGTGCGGTCAGTCTCGAGATCTAACCATCTCATACTGGTCGGCTTGGTATCTTTGCTTGGACTCTGGATTCTGTTGCGCGAATGTACTAGCTTGACCGGTACATAGATTTTTTTTTTCTCTGATTATGGACGCCCAAACATGGAGCTTTTGATCAATGCCACGACCCTGAAGAGACCAATGATCAGATACATATAAAATGAAATAAAAATTTTGCTAAAAAAAAAAAAAAAAAAAAAATTTTTTTTTTCAAATGACTTTTGGTAAATTTTGAGTTTAATTTTGTTAAGCTTCTTGCTCACTGGTGACTGGCACCCGAGGATGATTTAAATAAGCTATAGGTCATCCTCATATAAATTTGTCATCAGGGGTAGTGAAGGAAAACATTGTAATTTAAAAGGAAAGAAAAAATCATTTTTTTTTTTAATGTAAATCATACTTTGTGAATTGGATTGAATAGGAATGAGAATGAAATTGGAAAGTGGGTCAAATATAAATTTTACCGTTTGAAACTGGCACAGACGTATAAAACAAAATATTGTTACAATCATGAACTAATTTAAAAATTAAATTTTAAAGCAGCTGGAAGAAACTGAGGGTGAGTCAACTTTTATTATTTATTTTTATAATTGTATTTATTAAAGTTATGAAATAATGGGCGGGTCTTGCAAAACAAAAATAATAGCGGTATAAAGTTAGGCATCATAACAGGATGGGAAGTGAACCAGTCACTTTCATTCACGGAGTTTAGGCATCAGCCGTATATTCAGTAAAGTTTTTTTTAGTAAATTAATCAGTATTGTTTGAGATCTAGTTTAATAAGAGTAAAAAAAAAAAATAATAATAATATGGAGGAGAACCAATGATATATGAATCAGTGATATCATCAATGAATATACCCATGGGCTTGGCTAAATTTATCCAAGTAAAAGCTTTTAAGGGAGAAGTGGGAGAAAATCCAAAGGTACATTTAGAAAGCTTAAAGGAACTCTTCAGATTTCAAAAGGTCCTAGTAGCTGATCAGGTAGCATTGGCCATTCATTATTTACATGGATACGCAAAGTCTTGGTGGGACTGCTGTAGTAAATTTGCCAGAAGCTTAAAAATGCACCCAAGTCAGCCTCTGTTAAGACCAATGAGCGAATGTAATGAGACATCTGAATCCGAGGATGATGATGACATGTTGGGATATTGGTTTGGCTTTAGTAGTCAGGAGCCAAGTATTAAACAACCCCCAGATCCTACTTAAAAATTTATTAGCTATAAAAAAAAAAAAAAGGATCTGTCCCTCCCCCAAAAACATTAAATATATATACTGCATATTAAAAAAAAAAAAAAAACTAACATGTCTACCCCATTCTAACTGACAAATATCCATTTGGATATTAATTCAGATTTATTGAGATTGCATGATTTTTTTTTATGATTGATTGGTGATTTAATGTGTGTATTGCTCTTCATATTAATTTTATTGCGCGTATGTTTTTTTTTTTTTGGTGGTAGGAGAGTCGTAAGTATAAAGGTACTGATAAATAAATCCCTTAGCGCAGCAAGTAAATAAGTTTATGTGCATGGGAAAATAGGAAATTATTTAACAAATTGATAACGAAAATTCAAAGTCATGATTGTAGCAAGGTCATTTTTTTTTATTGTTTTTTTTTTTTTTGTAAGTTTACGGAAATGAAACGGTTGTCTTCAAATCCCTCACCGTTTCACCAACCATCCTAATAACCCACTCGTCTGTGCTAAGTTCAAACCTGTTTAATAAGTCTAAATTAAGATTTGTAAGCTAAAAATTGCAATCACGGCTATATAAACAGCATTATATACGCACATACGAAAGAACGCTATAATTGAATAGTATTGCCAGAGTTATAGCGTATAATTTTATCGCGTAATATTTTTAAACAGTGATAATGTAGCGTCAATTTATTAATTTATTACTTAAATTCGTATGTGGGAATATAATCCACCTATATTGATATATATATATATAGCATAGTGGCGTGATTAAAATATTTATTAAATTTTAAGTTTCATTTTTATTATAAACCAATTTAATGTAAAAACACATTGAAAGGGTGATTGATTGCAAATGCGCTGACAAGCTTCTTTTTAAAAAGAAAAAAAGATTTTTTTTTCTAAAAATAAAAGTATTTTCGGAGAATTAAAAGTTTAGTAAAGTTTTTGCTGTAAACAATTGTATCAGTATATGCCACACCTGCCTTAGGTTTCTAAAAAGAAAAGCCAATTTTAAAATAATCTAGCTAATTGATTCTAAATTATTTTGGAGACCTCGCTAATTAAAAATATGTTTACAGCAGGGATTTTACACATAAATTATAAAATCAGAACAAAATTCCTGACTAATTAAAATAAAATCTAATATCGGATTAAACTGATTAAAATTCGATTTAATTAAAATTTGATAATCAGAGAAAAGTTATAACACCTAAAAGGAATGTCAGCATGTTTGAAGTCAACCACTAATTTCATAAGCAAATTAAAAATTTTGTAATCTTGATGGAGATGAAATTCCAAGGTGTGTGGGCTGATAAGGCGATCATTTAAAAAGGCCATGTAAAGTGGAGGAGCCATCTTAGATCTTTACTTTTTTGAAACCTTGACAGCTTTGAATCTTTGAAATCTTTACAGCTTGAATGCTACATCTGTGAAGTTTTGCCTTCTTTGATCATCGTTAAGCTTTTGAATCCAGCGTGTATCCTGAACCAAAAGCAACCGTGAACATTTTGACATCCAGTTAAGACAATAATTTTTATATCTGTGCGAGAGAAAATGTCGGGCTAAAACAGGCAGCCTTGACTAAGCTCCAGAGTGAAGGCGACGGGCCTTTACTTCCATCCAAAAACCACCATCACCAGTATGCCGCCATAACAGCTCCGCTCTAACCGTGGGAAGAAGATGATGCCGCAAGCCGCCACAAAGACTCCTGTAACTCCAGCTCAAGTACTACAAGATGACCGGTAACCTCACCATTTCTAACTGCAGTTCAATATATTAATTTTTCTTTAAGTCTAGACTTATAAAATGTATTTTAATTCTAAAATCTTGAATTCAAGTAAATTGCTAAATGTAAAATTTTATTCTTAAATTTAATTATATAATTCTGACCTACTTTCTAATGTTTCCTAACTAAATGATTTTAATAATTTTATTTTCAATTTTCTCACTGCAGTTGTGACTATGGTTTCTTTATTTATTTTTTATTTTTTTTAAATATAAATTATATGCTAATGCCTCGAAACAGCGGGCATGCAATATTAATAATAAAGAGAAGAGAGAATGACCCCTCTTCATTTAATAATTATTTATCGTAGCTTAATGCATGCTGTTTCAAAACCCTCTTAAATAACTGTTAAGAATTGGCTATGTGCTGATTATTATTTTGACCTTGATTATTTAATTATTTGTTGGCAATTTTAAAATGGGAATCTTGTTTTAACCCAAAGTAAATTTCAATTTAATTTTCACTAAGCAATATCCAAGCCTTGAATAAGTATATTTGTTATTTATTTCATTTTGTAAAAGCCCTCCAAATATACTTTTTTTCCCCTTTTTTGTTTTTATTAATTAATCGCGTAATCAAATGTGTTATTTGAGATTGAAACTAGAAAGCAAAGAATATTTAAAAGTACGCCCACGTATAGCATATGATTATTAAAATGCTATATTAGAGTTGGCGCTAATGATTCCACTGATTAGCTATCGTTCTCGTGGCTAAATATTAAATTATTTCAACTCCTTTGCTTGGCGGATGTGATAATTTTATTATACATTTAAACTTTCTCGTTATGTTGCATTTTTCTTTAAGATGGGACTCGGAACGGCCATCCCTCTTACACTCCTTGGGTCACACACGAATAAGACCTGACGTCAAATTCCAGGCAATAGTATTAGCTACCCCAACCCTCTTTAGCAGCATGGCGATCGGTCATAGGGCTCCGGTGTTGATCACAAAACCCTAAATATTAATCCATCCGCAGAGCAACATTTATTATAACTGTTTACCAGCGCTATAGCACATTGGTTCTTTTGGTTGCCAACTCTTCCTCCCTTAAATTAAGTTTCAGCCATTGTCTGACATATTCAAGAGCTAGTTTCGGTCTCATGTACAATAGTTTGAAATAATAATATTATAGATAAATTTGACTTTAAATGTTTCACATATATGTGAAAACAAGGCTTCGTCTGATTGCTTAGCTGAAAACCATGGAATAAGAGGGATTAGCATAATCTGCCCCATAGCTACAATGCAGTGACTGATCAATAAGATAATAAAGCAAATGATGAAAACAATATTTAACTTCATCAAATAAAATAACAAATGTAAAATAATTTTAATTGTAAGGAGAGAAGGTTAAAGCGCTCTCCAAAAATGTTAGATGCTACGCGCATTTTAATTGTAAAATGCAAGAATAATATAGATAAAAATCGTCAAATTTAATCTGCAAAAATAAACATACAATTTAATAAATTACTCTGATCTCGATCTTATTTATTTCAATCCAATTCAAAATTCTTTATATTATATATGTGATTTCCGATGCATTAATTAGTTTTAAATATATATAGTTAATAAATTCCATTTTTTTTGTTATGAGTCTCATTGCTTCTCCCTGACCTATGTCGGCTCGCGGTTAAAATGATATCTATATATATCTTCAAGGTGGTCATCCGTAGGGCCGTGAGTCTTGGAGCACAGGTGAAGGAGTTGAAGTGCGGTCAGTCTCGAGATCTAACCATCTCATACTGGTCGGTTTGGTATCTTTGCTTGGACTCTGGATTCTGTTGCGCGAATGTACTAGCTTGACCGGTACAGTATAGATCCAGGATATTGTCATATTTTAAAGAATATTTATAAAAATGCAACAGCAACAATTAGATTACATAATGATACTGGGAAAGTCAACATTGAGAAAGGTGTACGACAAGGTGACTCCATATCTCCAAAACTTTTTACAGCAGTGCTGCAAGAAGTATTTTGTGGATTAAAATGGGAAACTAAAGGAGTGAAAGTAAATGGAGATTATTTAAGTCATTTAGATTTCGCAGATGATGTAGTTGTTTTTGCAAATAATGCTTCCGAGCTGCAGGAAATGTTGCAGGAGTTATCAGATGAAAGTAGAAAGTAGGACTAAAGATAAATGTTAAAAAGACTAAAGTAATGTTTAATCGATTTGCTCAAAATATGAAAATAAAGATTGATTATGATGAATTAGAAGAAGTTAAGAGTTACAAATACCTTGGTCAGATTATTAATACAGATGGAAACATAATAGAGGAAATTAATCATAGAATTAAACTTGGTTGGAGTGCTTTTGGTAGAAATAACTTGATATTAAAAGGAAATATGCCTATGTGTTTGAAAAGAAAGGTTTTTAACAAATGTGTTTTACCAGTTCTTACTTATGGATCTGAGACTTGGACACTTAATAGAAGATCAATACAGAGACTTCAGACCACTCAAAGAAGTATGGAGAGATGTATGTTGGGAGTAACAAGAAGAGATCAAAAACGCAATGTATGGGTAAGAGAACAAACAGGTGTTACTGACCTCATTTAAAAAATTAAAAGATTGAAGTGGAGTTGGGCTGGACATATTGCTAGAAGAGATGATAATAGATGGACAATTGAAATTTTAAACTGGATTCCAAGAGATTGTGAAAGATCCAGAAGGAGACCACATGTAAGATGGATGGATGAAATAAGAAAATGTGTATAAGTGATGTGGAGAAGAGAAGCTAAAGATCGGAGAAGATGGATTAAACTTGGAGAGACCTTCATCCTGCAGTGGATTGATAATGGTTGATGATGATGATGATGAATCTTTCCTTTAGTTTTAAGGAATTCCAAACTTTTCAATAATTTGTTATGCATACTATAAATGAAATAATTTGTAAAGATAAGAATTATTAAACAATAAATTAATTTACTATATACAGTTTACCTAAAGTAATATTACTTTTTTTCACTTTTGAATACAATAACATTATTGTTACATATTACTTTGCATTTATATGGTGGCTATTGATGGTGGTTGAATTATTGCTGAATTATTTTTTAAGATAATATTTATCTAAGGTTGTTCAAAATATTTTTTCATTTCATTATTAGCATTAAACATATTTATGACATATATATTTGAATGTTTAGTATTTTTAGTTCACAAATACCATGAAATGTAAAACATAAGAAGTATTTTAACAATTTTATCAATAACGATCTTGAATAAAATATATCTTTAGCAAAATGTCATCTGTGGAGTACCTAGAGAGAGGTTTACTTAAAAATTAATTTTATACTATTAGTTGATTAAAGATGAAGCATTTGCAAAGATGTTGATCTTTGGTCTTACCATTTGTAAAAATCAGATGTACTTATTTGATAATAAGTTTTGTAGAGACATATCGATTTTGGAAAATGCGGTTGAATATGAAAAAACATTGAAAAGAGAAAAAAACATCTTGTGATAAAAAATACCATTTTGGTGTACTTTAATATTATCATAATTATTATCTACATATTGGTGAATATTTCTTTACAAAATAATGCTATCATCAGGCTTCAAATGAAGATACTAAATAAATAAATGTAATTTATGAAAAACTATAGGATGTGTCGCTGATTTAGAGTTACAGCATTGCATTTTATGTGTAGTAACTTTTGGGATAACTTATTGATTATGATACAGTACTGTGTTTTGTTTTAGTTGATCATAGTTCTACTATTCAAACATCGGTATTAGTTTAGTAAAGAATAACAACAGCTTGACTTGTAAAAAAAATCATTAATTTAACTGTATTTATTTTTGTTTTAAAATATATTTATTAAACATAGTAACATAGTAATATACAGTTAAATTTTATAAAAATTTACATAATATTCAAAATGAAACTTGAAAAAGTCAATGTAGAGAAAAGGGTATCTTAATCAGATTAAGAGGAAAATAAAACTTTCACCCAAGTATCATCATGTAGACTCACAGGTGAAAGCAGATAGTCTCTCTGCTTGACTTGATCAAGAAGCTTAATAACGACACTTAGAGCAGAGTCCTGAGAATGACCAAAGATGAGCCTGCAACGTGTCAACCATAAAGAAAATGTTATAAAGATAGATAATCTTATTGCTGCAAACGATCTCTTCTTAAGAGTGTTAGAAACAGAAAGAGCATCCCCAAGATCCAGAGAGACATTCACAACAATAAAGTCCCTAATCGACTTAAGAGCAGGACAGATATAAAAAATATAGAGAATTGTCTCATCATATAATCTACACAACTGATACTGAGACGAAATCCTAATGAAGCCTCTGCTGGTCACTAAAAAATAACTTGTTGGAGTGCATTTAAATTTAGTTTAAGTACAAAATCAACATGTCTTGCTTCAATGAAAAGAAGTTTCATTTTACGCAAGAGAACTTTATTTGAAACACCTAATGAAGTCAAAAAAGGAGTATAATGTGGAAATTTTAATTTATAAACATCCCAGAATGACAATTTTCCATCAAGCACAACTTGAACCGAGGGTATCGACTTAATAACTGACTTCCATAAATCAGCAATCCAATAACTTGAAAATGGAAGTGGCATATCTGTAGGATCAATAACCAAAGGAATGGATAACTGAGCAAGCTTTAGACAAGTTACACGAAGAAAAGATATAGATCTCTGAAGATATAGAGTTGAGACCGAGTGCAAACCTAGACCATTTAAAAGCTTTGGCATTTGAATTTTAGCAATACTGATGGCTACGACCTTGTTTTTCCAAAATAATTTTGAACAAAGCAAATTTATAGCCCCCTCAAAACACTTTGTTGGCCTAATAATTGGTAAATAATAACTAAGCCTTGAATATACCAAAGAGTTCAAGAGTGTAACCTTACCCATAAGTGAAATATTTATATTAACAAGCAATGCAACTATCCTTTTTGTTTTATCAAGAATAATATTTTGAATTTGCCTTGTAATTACTGAACGAGATAAAACTATTGGAAAACCAAGGAAAGACTGAGGCTTGGCTGTGAAAGTGGAAATAATTGATAAACCAGATTTAATTTTCCACATTGCGGATTTTGTAAAATTAATATGAAGATTAAAAGTATTAGAAAAAGAGTCCAATATTTGCAACAAAGCCGGAAGAAAAGATTTATCAGGAAGAGACATCATCAACATAAGAAATATGATGAATAGTCTGTTTAAGAGCAGGAACATAGATACCAGGTAGTTTAGATTCTATCTGTAAAAGTAACGGATTTAAATATGTAATAAAACATAATGTGGCAAGAGGAGATCCCTGTGGCACTGAGAGATGCGGACGAAAACCATCTGCAATTTTACCATCCAATGAAGTAAGGTGGACCTGTTAAGTAGAAGATTGGATATAATATGGACATATGGAGTAGGAACATGATAATCCCGAAGAGTCTGAAACAAAACAGAAGGCAGAACACAATCAAAGGCTGATGTGAAGTCCAATTGAATGACCACGGGTTTTGATTTATTATGATGCCTAATATACTCAATAAGAAGAAGAAAAAGCTGAACAGCTTCAGTTGTTGAATGACCCTTCTTTGCAAATTGAAATTTTGATAAATGAAGATAAATATTATTTTGTATATGATCTTTAACAATCGATTCAATAGTCTTTATCAAAAGAGATGTCATAGAAATAGGACGAATATTAGATAATGGAGAAGGAGTTAATTTCTTCTTAAGAAAAGGGACCATCGCCACTGGATAAAGATCAGGAATATTTACAAAATCATTAGCTAGAATATCAACCATATTACAAACTATTGGAGCTGTAAAAAATGAAAGATGAAGAAGGACAAACCTACCATGAATTCCAGGATGTATATTGTCTGGAAACGAATTTAATTTTTGAATAATCATAGTTTCAGTTATATTATGACAAGAATCAAGCTCAGATTCATTCCAGATGTCACCAATTCTAAAGGCAACATTTGAAGCTTAGTTTTGAAATGATTACATAGTTCAAGCAACATAATAGGGCCAGAACATACTTTATTTCCTGTGTCAATCATTAATGGAGTAGGTCTAAAATAAGGACCTAAAGCCCATTCTAATATAACTTCGTGTCCAGTTATGATGATTTTGAAGAAAAATTTTAGACCGTTTAATAGCCACATAATGAGCAAGAGATTTCTGTATATCATGATACTGCACTTTAAGTTGCATAATATTTTCTATGGTAGAATCAAAAGAAGAAAGATTAGAAAGTTTGGATGAAATATCATCCAATTGCTTAAGTAAAAACTTTGGACCTTTTGTCTTTCTAGTATAAGAATTAATAATAGAACTGAGAATACCAACAAAAGAAGACCATGCTGATATGGCAGGTAATGAAAGAATATCCACTTTTCTAAAAAGAATATATGCCTCCGAAAAAAATTGAAGCAGGAGCTGTTAATTTATTTAAGAGCCTTATTGTAAGAGAACTATGAGACTGAGCAACAAAGGAAGTATCAATCAACAATGCAACATGCATAGCCAAATGATCCGAGAAAGGAACAACCTGAAGCTTTGCTGAAATGTCAAGGTGAAGTTCAGGAGAATAGTAAAGAAGATCAATTAAAGAAGTGGTGCGACGAGTATAAAAGGAAAATTCATTAAGAGGAAAACATCCTTCACCAGATAAAAATACTCTATTAAAAAGATGTAGGAATTTATTATTAAAATGCATGTAACACATATTAAAATCACCAAGAAATATAGTTGGATAAGAATTTGAAGACAAAAGAGAATTAATTTTATTAAATATAGAATGAGCAAAGAGGAACTCACTCTTAACATATAAATAAATGATATTCAGAGTAAAACTTCCAAATGTAATATTGGTCATCAAAAAATTATGATCCAAATGCATGATTTTGATATCATTAAAAGCAAGATGCTTACTTACAAGCAAAGCGACACCAGATGAAGCAGATATATTAGGAACATAATAAAATGAACCAATATTTTGTATTAAATCACGAATTTGATAACTGGAATGATTATGTAGCTTCGTCCCTCCAAAGCATGCAATATGAAAATTGCATTTCTGAAGCCAATGCATTATAGCATAAACTCTAGAAATAGAATTTAAACCTCTAACATTAACAGCAATAACATTAAGCAACATAATATATATATATATATATATATATATATATATATATAAATGATATTAATATTAATATATATATATATATATATATATATATATAAATGAGAAAATATTAATGCAAATCATCTGTGAAGAATTCAGGTATAAGATTAATTTGTGAATTGGGATCAGAAGTATGAGATAATGGAGATGAAGGACCGTTATTTAAAGAAAAATAGAATCATTTTGAGGAGAAAGTGACAGTGAAAGATCTAACTGCTGAGAACTTTTATCTCCTGACCATTTACTTTTTTTAATGTCCTTTTTCCTAGAACTCTTTGAACGTCTAGTCAAATTAGTTTTCAAGACAGAGGGTGCAGTATCAGAATCAGGATTAGAAAAATTATTTTCAAGTTGCGACTCTGAAGAATCATAAATCTTCCTTTTATTGTTAGAAGAACTAATATCAGTTATAAGTGTTTGATCTTGCAAAGATGAACAACCAAGAGTAGACTGAATGTTAAACCTATTCTCCTTCAATAACATATCCTCGTTTTGAACTATATGAGATGAGTCAAGTGATGAATGAGTAATGTCAGTCGGAATAGAAACAACAGACCCACTGACCTTCTTACTTAAATCAGTAGAAACTTGTGGTGGAGATGAAAGAGTAACATCAGATTGTTGCGTAGTGATGTATTTATTTTTAAAATACGTTTTGATGATTTTAGATGCATTTGCTACTCAAAAGCTATATGAAGCCAAGAAACAATCATAAAAATTATTTATGTTTTTTTTTTTTAGTGATAAATTAATATTAACTATTTTATATTGGATGGTAAAGCAGAAATAAAAAATAACTCAAACTTACTGGCTATTAAATGACACTTATTTGAGCGATTGTCTTTTAATTTAAAATTCCCCTTTGAGATATTAAAAAGGCCTTGTCTCATAATGAATATTTAATACTGCTTTTATATAAACATTTTTTTTGTTTTTCTTGAATCACGTTTTGCTTGTTATTGTTTTTGTTGTTGTTGTCTTCTGTAAATCAGCTAATAATAAATTCCAAATTACATATTTTGCATGATATTAGTAAAATAAAGTTTTGAAAAGTAATGTTTTTTAATTATGAAAAACTGACTTATTAACAGTATATATTTCAAAGCTTTTATTATCTAGGCATTAAATAATCGATTTTTTTCAATTAACGAATTGCTATCTTTTCAAAAATAAAAGAAAAAAAAGTTATATTTTATTTAAGAAAAATTGATTTTTTTTCTTATGCTCGTTAATTATTAATTTCTTAATCGTAATAAAATATACAGATAGTGATAATTTTATTTTTGGTTTATTATGCTTATAATAATTATTTCTTTTTAACTAAATATCAATCAACTTATTTTGAAAATTCTGCGTAATTGTACAACTGCAAAAAAGATTTTCTTTTTTCTCATTATTATTATTATTATTATTATTATTATTATTATTATTATTATTATTATTATTATTATTATTATTATTATTATTATTATTATTATTATTATTATTATTATTATTATTATTATTATTATTATTCTTTTTCTTCTTCTTCTTCTTCATTGGCTAATTCTTTAGCACTTTGATCGAATTTATATTTTGATCTCTTTGTCAGTCGCTAACTTTCTCTTTATTCCCACCGTCTTTTTTCACTCTTTATTTGATCTGCTTATTTTTTTTATTATTTTCCTGGCTAATACGGAAGGTCTTTTTTGTTTTTATATGAATATTAGAGGGAAGAGAACCAAATGTGCTGAAATTAAACAATTCTTTGAAATGGAACACTTTGAATTTATATTTCTTACAAAAACTTGGTCAAATCTACAATTTCCTGATTGTTCTTTTCTTGATAATAATTTAGTAAAGTGGTACTCTTATTGCTATTCATAAAGATATTTTTATAAAGATCTTCATTTTAGTTCTACTCTTTGTAAATCACATAGTGTGACATTACCTTAATACCTTAAATCACAATTTTAAATTTACCTTAGGAAATATAAATCTTAAACCGAGTTTCTCACTTTTAGAATTTGATTAATTTTTGACTTCACTTAAAGATTTTTTGATTGGCTATAATAATATTGTTATTACTAGTGATGTAAACTTTCCAGATATATTTCAGGATAGAATTACTACACAATGTTCTTTTTTGTCTCCTAAAGCTTTTAAATTGTTAAGGTTTTGTAAATTTTTGGGCTTAAACAATATAACCCATTTCTTAATGCTTCTCAATGTGCTTTAGACTATGATCTATGTAATTCAACAATAGTGAGTAATTGCCACTTTATCTCTGTTGGTATTGATGCTCGTCATCTACCTATTTAGTTTTATATTAAGATATGATACTCAAAAGTTACGTATTCTTATATTTTAAAAAAAGATTATAGGAAAGGTAATTATGTTCATTTTCTTAAGTAATTTTCTACAGTTAATTGAAATTCATTTTATTCCTATAATGATGAGAATCATTGCATAGATTTTTTTTGCACATTCTTAATAGTGTTATTGATCGATATATGCCCAGTAAATTCTCTTTCCATGAGGAAATGTCCCCTTATGTTTTATCCAATTTCATTAAGATTATTAAAAGGAAATCTTATCGTCACAGACTATATTTAAAACACACAATATCTGTTTTTATAATAATTTTATTAATTTCAAAAGATTGGCTAAACATATTATAAAAGAGATTTAAAAAATTATATTAAGAAAATTAAATTTACTATTTCTTCTAACTCTAAAAAATGTTGGGATTTTATTAAAAACTGAGGCTTGGGTAAAAAAAAAGTTCAAGCTACTAATAGTTCAACATTAAATGCAGATGATTTTTCTAAACATTTTGCCGATTTATATTTTTATTACATAGATTATCTTCAAAAATTACATTATCTTCTAATTTATCTATTGTTCATTGCATTATTAATTATATCTCTATGGATTATGGTATTGGAGCCATCAGGCAACTTAAAACTCGTTTAGAATATAATAATATTTCTCCGTTTATTTGTGAAGGTCTAGCTAAATTTATTGAAGCACCTTTTGCCTTTATTTTTAATTTATCACTTAACTTTTGTGTTTTTCCTAATGTTCTTAAATATGCCAAAATGATCCCAATTTTTAAAAATGGCTCCCATGACAGTGTTAAAAATTATAGACCTATTTCTGTTTTACTTAGTATTGCTAGATTGAGAGGAGTGTTTATAATAAAACTATTTTAGATGTTAATCATTTCTTCTTCACAACATAGTTTTATTACTAATAGTTCAGTTGAAAGTACTTTGCTAACAATGTAAGATCATATAGCACGTGCCATTGAAATTCAGTAAAAAAATAATGTCATTTATTTTGATTTATTAAAAACCTTTCATAAAATAGATCGCATCATTCTCCTTAACAAATTACATAAAATGGGTTTTCGACTAAACTTATTTATTGGATTCAATCCTTTTTTTGTAGTTCTACAGCATATATCAAATTCAATAATAATATTTCATTTAACTTTGATTGTAATTTAGGTGTTTCTCAGGCAAGTATTTTAGCACCCATGGTTTTTAACATTTATATTAATGACATCAAGGATGGCCTGACATATTCTTATCTTTTGTTCTATGCTGAAGACTGTAAAATCATTAGAAAAATCACATCAGTGATTCTCTCCTTCAGAAAGATATTAATGACCTTAGTACTTGATGTAATCTAAATAATATATCAGTTAATTTTAATAAATGTTCTTTGTTTCATATTCTAAAAAATCTGAAATTTTAAATTGTTATTTTATTAATTTGCATAAAATTAATTCTCTTGCAATCCAAAAATTTTTGATGGTTTCATTTTCTAGTGAATCTTTTCTTCCTCATTTAGAATAAGATTGTTGGAAAAACTGTTAAATTGATGAATTCCATCATTAGACATTGTAATCCTTTCAGCGATGATACAAAGTTTAAATTATTTTTGTTTTTGTCGTTTGTTTTTCCAATCATTGTATCACTCTAACCAAGGATTGACTTTATTGCAATCAGTGTCTAAGAAATTCTTGAAACATGTTTCTCTGAAAAATAAACTTGGTCTTCATCTTTATTCTAGATGGAAATAGGAAGATCTTAAATATCTTTATAAAATAATCAATCAATAAGTTATACTATCTGATATAATTTCAACTAAATTCAGGTTTATGCCCTAACAACTTTTCATAGTGATGAAGTAGTAGAAGATATTTATATTGGTGTACAAAAGGCTTTTGATCAGAGTCGACATTTTAAAATTGTTATAGGAGGCATTAATGCTAGAATTGGTAAACAAATGAAAGATGAAAGTGCTGTAGGTAATTTTGGTTATGGTAATAGAAATACGAAAGGACATAGACTTGGGGAATTTGCAGAAACGAAAAAATTATATTATGAATTCTTTTTTTGAGAAAAATGTTAAAATGAAATGGACATGGAAGCATCCAAATGAAGGCACAGCAATATTGGATTATATTTTTACTAACAGAAAATATGTATTTCAAGATTGTAATTTTCTTAATAAATTTAACACAGGAAGTGATCACCCATTAGAACGATATAACGCTTGTGTTAATGTAAAACGAGAGAGACAAAAATTATTAAGAAAAACAATATTTACAGTTGATTTCCCTAATCTTCAGAAACATTCTCATGAATTTAAATTAGAACTTACAAATCAGTTTCAAGTAATAGTAGATTTTGAACATGAGTCAGATTTGAATGAAATTGATATAAAAATAACTGCTACACTTTTAAAAACTGTAACAAAGATTGCTGGTAGAAAAAGCAGCAATTGACCAATAAAATTTCTACTGAGACTAGAAAATTTATGAAGAAAAAAAGGAATATGAAAATATATAAAACTAATGCATTAAAAAAGAATAAATATCTCGAATTTTGTAAAACGGTGCAGAAAATAATTGAAAATGATATAAGAAAGTATATCTGTAAACTAGCAAGGAAAGTTGTAGACGAGAATAAAAGTCTCAAGAGTGTAAAACAACATTTTGGTATTGGTAGAAAATTTACATCTGCAATAAGAAAAAAATGGAATTATTACTAAAAAGAACGATGACATCATGAAATGGGTAGAAGACTTCTATCAAGAATTATATAGTAATAAAGAACAAGTACCTTCTATATCTATTATATTTTCCGAATTGCCTAGAATTTTAAATGAAGACGTGAGACATGCAATTAAATTTATGAAAAAAGGAAAGGCTCCAAGTAATGATGGAATTATAATTGATATATTAAAAGAAGTAGATAAGAAATAGAAAAAAAATTAGCCAAGTTATATACCAAATGTCTAAATGATAAAGATGTACCAGATGATTGGAAGAATGCAGTAATAATATTAATATTTTACAAACATGGTAAAGAACATATTACAAATTACAGACCTACCAGTCTTTTATCAGTTTTATACAAAAATTTTACCAAGATAATTACAACTCGTTTACAAAAAACATTGGATTTCCACCAACCAAGAGAACAAGATGGATTTAAAAGTGGTTTTCGTACTAGAGTTGAGAGAAGCTATAGAAAGGACAAATGAATATGAGTTGCCATTATGCTTTGGATTGGTAGATTATGAAAAGGCATTTAATTCTATAAACATTTCTTCAGCAATTAAAGCATTGGATCATCAATGTATAGATCCAGGATGTTGTCATATTTTAAAGAATATTTATAAAAATGCAACAGCAACAATTAGAATACATAATGATACTAGGAAAGTCAATATTGAGAAGGTGTAAGACAGAGTGACTCTATATCTCCAAAACTTTTTACAGCAGTGCACAATAAGTATTTTGTAAATTCAAATGTGAAGCTAAAAGAGTGAAAATAAATAAAGATTATTTAAGTCATTTACATTTTGCAGATGATGTAGTTGTTTTTGCAAATAGTGCTTTAGAAGTGCAGGAATGTTGCAGCAGTTATCATATGAAAGTAGGACTAAAGATAAATGTTAAAAAGACTAAAGTAATATTTAATGGTTTTCTCAAAATATAAAAATAAAGATTGATTATGATGAGTTAGAAGAAGTTAATAGTTACAAATACCTTGGTCAGATTATTAACACAGATAGAAACATAATGGATGAAATGCAAAAGTGTTTGAAAAGGAAGGTTTTTAATAAATGTGTTTTATCAGTTCTTACTTTTAGATTTGAGACTTGGACACTTTATGGAAAAGCAATACAGAGATTTCAGACCATTCAAAGAAATATAAAGAGATGCATGTTAGGAGTAACAAGAAGAGATCAAAAACCAATATATGGGTAAGAGAACAATCAGATGTTACTGACCTCATTGAAAAAATTAAAAGACTGAAGTTGAGATGGGCTGGACATATTGCTAGAAGAGACGATAATAGATGGACCATTGAAAACTTAAACTGGATTCCAAGAGATTCTAAAATACCCAGAAAGAGACCATTATTCAAGATGGATGGATGAAATAAGAAAGTGTGCAGGGTGATCTTGAGAAGAGAAGCTAAAGTTTCAGAGAAAATTGATTAAAATTGGATAGACCTTTATCCTGCAGTGTATTGATAATAGTTGATGATGATTATAATGATTACAAATGGATCTTATAAGCATGATACTTAGTCTGTTTTTGTATGTTATATTCAAACTTGTCATTCTAATGTTCTTAAATTTTCTTTTTTATTCAGACTACTCTCTATATACAATCAGATTTTATAATAATCATTTAAATTTAAATTATAAGCAATTTTTTAATATTATTAAATTCAAATGTTATAATTTATTAAGTTTATTTATTTTATTCATATATGTATTTAGGTACTTATTTATTTTACTTTTTTGTTTGTTTCATTTTATATTATGTTGTATGCATATGTTTATTCCTTTTATTTTTTAATGCTTGTAATTGGTTATATAGCACTTAAATAAATAAATTGAATTATTATTATTATTATTATTATTATTATTATTATTATTATTATTATTATTATTATTATTATTATTATTATTATTATTATTAATTATTATTATTATTATTATTAATAATAATAATAATAATAATAATAATAATTATTATTATTATTATCATCATCATCATCATCATCATTAGTAGTAATAGTAGTATCAGTGGTATAATATGGAGTGGATGATCTATGGAAGCTTTGAAAGTCTGAACTCAAATCCTCTCTAATTATATCTAGATTAAAAGTATATGTAATATACTTGCATTAAAACATTATTATTAAATACAGCATTACATTTTATATGAAATACTGGAATAATAAATTTTCCAAATAATGTTTATAAAACTGCATTAATCAGATTTACAAGCAAATTTTTTTTACTTATTATAAAGATGATATCAACAGAAAAATGATCCAGCAGAGGCTTACCCATTTTTAGCTACTTACAAAGATTTAAAATTTTTTAGAGATGCCACTAGTTTTAATTTAACACCTATCAAAATATATATTTTAAATAAAATACTTTGAGATTAATTCTTATGCAAATGTAATATAGGTAATTGAAGTGATCTCTATCTAACTCAGCCATAAGATAATTTTTACAACAGCAGAGTAGCTATCTTTTCTTTTTATCTCATTTATTTACATAGAGGGTTTCCTAAAACACAGATCTAATAGAATGAATATTTTGATCCCACCATACAAATTATCTAGAAATATCTTGAATTGATTGTTATTGTTAGTTGATACTTTTGAGAGTATTTTCCATGTAAACATTGTATACACCAATTGAGACACATAAATATATATAAAACTTCCACTGCTGAATATATATAAAAACTTTGAAATTAAAACCTATACAACTATATATCATAAGATGAAAATTTAGAGAAGAGTCACCATTTTTTTTCTATTGCTTTATGATTTATTAAATACAGGCACTATTTATTATATATTTTTGTTTAATGGAATAGTGTGGTCAATGTTTAAATTGAAAAACCTCTCAGATGGATTGTCTAGTGATAACAATCAATTTGAAATATCTTTATTTAATTTGCATAATTTATTTAAATATTTATTCTCCTGGGCCTAAGTGTTTCAGACCTCTATATAATTAAATTAAATAATAAGAGGAAATTGCTTTTTGTTTGTAAAAATTACTATTTTATACTGGGCTAGAGAGTATTTCAATTATTCATTATACAAGAGCAAGAGTTTGAATCTCAAAATAATATATATATATAAAGCATTGGTAGTATCATCTGACACTAAATTTACTAGTCATATTTAAATCTGCAAGTTGCTTTATATATATATATATATATATATATATATATATATATATATATATATATATATATATATATATATATATATATATTGTGTGTGTGTGTGTGTGTGTGTGTGTGTGTAATATAGGGAGTGTACCAATAGCTCAAACAAGCTTTTAATTGATAAGTGCAGCAAGAGAAAACATTTAAAATCTTTATCTGCAACATTCCTATTCCCAGACCCATTGGTTTCAGGCTTTTGGCTCACCTCAGTGACTAACTAGAATATTCAGACACTAGATCTAAAATATCAAATCAAAGACCTATATTTGAACTATTTCCTAATATGTCATAATATAGATAAAAAAATTACCCCCCCTCACTACTCTCGTTAAATTTATTTTGGTGATGCCCTGCCAGACTAAACATAGCAGAGATGTAAAGTTATTACAAATAAATTGAAACTTCAATATCAACAAATGACTATTTCTATTAACTGAAAGATCTTTCAATTCCTTTTTAAAGCATTAAAAAATCAATCAGGGCAAAATTTTATTGTCAATCCATATGTTGCTATACGACTATTAATATAATAAAATGATTGTTCATTATTGACAACAAATAGGAAGGTGAATTAATTAGGTGTTTCCTCTAAGTTTAAAACCAAGAAACATCGTGGTTTTTTTTCTTTTTCGTTACTTGGTTGTTCTTAATTGAACATCAAATGAATTTTCTTAAGTACGCCATGATCCTCATTCCTAGGGGCTGCAATTTTATCAGCCAAAGCAGTAATTAATGGATGAAGATAAAAAGAATAAGAATCTCCTGCTTGTGGATAAGAAGCCTTCAAATATTTTATTTAGCTACTTACAATTGCAAATCCTATTTCTAGTAAAAGGAAATTATATGAATTGTGATATATAATACCAAATAGGACACTGGTAGTATTTGTGAAATCAGAAAAAATTGAAGACAACTGATTTGAAATGAAGACATATCATTTACTTTAAAGGGATAAATATTGGAAGCATAACTAGAGTGAAGTTTATTATATATAGAAAATAATATTATGTGAATTGATGTATACAAAACAGAGGGTAATATTACTGATTAAACTTAATGAAAGATATCATTGTAGCCAATAAATGTGCAGGGTCCAACAACATCATGCTGTGAAAAAGAAAAAGATGACTTTTATGTAGATGTAGAAAATATATTTGATATACAGAAAATCTTTTTTTAAAATTGTGGTGAGAGACTTTAATATCAGACTTTAAAAATAATATTTTTTAAAAAAATTGTCATAAGAAACATTAATACTAGAATTAGAAAATAGTTAAAATTCGAAAGTTTCCCTATGGTGAATGATTGTAGATATAGTTTGCTGAAATTTATAGAAAAATAAAATTGTATATTAAGAATGCTTTTTTGAAGAAAAAAAAGCTAAACAGAAATTGAAATGGAAACATATAATTAAAACTATAGCAAAATTGAATCTTATTTTGACAAACATAACATATGTATTTCAATGATGTAAACTTCTTAATAGATTCAATGCAAAAAGTTATCATTGATTAATGAATTGTTAGATACTGCGTTAATGCAAAATTAGTTAGCCAAAAAACTATTCAAGTCAGTGCTAATAATAGATATTTATAAACTTCAGAAACACTCCAGAAGATTTGTTAACCAAATTAAATATTAATAGAATTTGAAAATAGTTCGAACTTAATTGAGACCAATAAGAAGATAAATGTCACTCGATTAACAACAAAAATATAGATGATGAAAAGCGTAGCGATTTACCGGTATTTTTTTCTTGATATAAAGCAATATATGACCGAAAGAATGAATATAATATATAATAACATTTAAAAGTTATAGCATTAAGAAGAATCAAAATATATGTAATTCATTTAAATGCAGGAAAAGAGTTAAAAGAAGCAGATAATAAATAGTAAACCCTTTAGCAAAACTATATAACAAATGTTTATATGATAAAGCTGAACTCGACCAAATAGATTTAAATAGATATTAAAAATTACTAACCTTTTAATCTTTTTTTCGGGTTCTATATGGTTCGATATAAAAAATTTACCAAAATAATTACATCTCGTCTACAGTGAAATTTGAATTCAAATCAACGAAATAAAACAAACTGGATTTAAAAGTGGATTTATAATAAATAGATTATAGCCAAATATAGAAAAAAGTTATAGAAAAAAAACAATGAATAGTTGAAATGTTATATGTTGGCTTTATAGATTATAAAAAGGGTATTGACTTTATAAACGGTTTCACAATTATTATTGCTTTGGACAATCTAGATATAGATCCAGCATATTGTCACATTCTGAAGAATATTTATCACAATACAATAGCATTTATTAAATTGCATGGTGATAATAAAAAAGATTAACGTTAATAAAGGTATATTATAGTGTAATTCCATCAAAACATTTTGCTGCAACTTTACAGAGATTTCTATTGACGAAAATAGGAAAGATCATAAAAATGGAGAATATTTACATTATGATGTGGCTGCTTTTGCAAATAATGCTTTAGATCTACGTCAAATGTTGCAATAGCTATCAGTCGAAAGTAAGGTGGTAAGATTAAAAACAAATACTAAATAGATAAAAGAAATATTTACTTTTCTCAGAAAAAGAAAATAAAGATTAAATCATGAATTAGAAAAAAGTAGCAACTGCATATAACTTCTTCAAATAATTAACTTATTTATTAAATACTATAAAAGTAAATCAAAGTATGTTTCCAATTGATATCCAAAAAATGTACCCAAGTATTCCAAGAATTAAAAGTATAAAAATATTAATATAAATATTATACAAAATAAGTAATAGAATAATAACACATATTATATAAAAAGATTTAACAATGATACATAATAGTTTATATTTTAAATGCAATTATGCATTATGGAATATATTCAAACAATTGCTAATGGGTTATGCCATTAGTGGATTATTGTCATCAATATTTATAAACAAAGTGGAAATTATTACAATTAAAAAATATAATAATAAACATGCAAATAATGTTTGTTGTTTTTTTTTTAAAATATATAAATCACGACTTGATAAGGCTGCCATTAATGCAAGTTTTATAATTATAAATCATCAGTGATTGATTTACTGTTCGTATAGCAACTTCTATCGAGATAAAAATAAACTCATTCACGTTTAACTTATAGATTACATTGATGTAAGAGATCATTATTTTCAAGTTTATTAAAATGTTTTTAGAAAGACTGATTTGAAAAATATTACTCATTTAAATATTTCTACTATTTCCTAAATATTAATCTATGTTATCAGCATTGCATACTTAATAGCCGTTGTATATATATGCAATTGTGAAATGACTTGAATTTAAATGTCATGTTCATCTCAAAGTATTATCTTGTTATATTTTTATATTGGACTATTTCCATCATCTAATATGAGTACTAAATGTCTTTAGAAAATTTTATTTAAATATTCTAATAAACTAAAGATCAGCCTTTCAAGCTAATGTACATGCCCTGTTAATAATAATAAAAGAATACTTTCATTTCCAATACAAGATAAAGTTTTGTGAACAAATAAATGAATCCACTTATTCATTCAATCCAAATGCTTATATATGGGCAAATCTTAAGTACTGGATATGAAAGCGTGAGGATAAATCAATCACTTTAAATTACTGTTTACTATGTCTAAATGAATGGTGTCAACGAAATTAACGAAACGTCACTCTTAAATGAAACTAAATATATGTAAATGAGGCATTTATTTATATAGTGCTATGTTTATAAATTGTAATAAACTAAAGATCAGCCTTTCAAGCTAACGTACATGCCCATATATAAGCATTTGGGTTGAATGAATAAGTGGATTCATTTATTGTTCACAAAAACTTTATCTTGTGTTGGAAATGAAAGTATTCATTTATTATTATTAACATTCATAAAAAGCCATGTACATTAGCTTGAAAGGGTGATCTTTAGTTTATTACAATTTATAAAGATAGAACTATATAAATAAATGCCTCATTTAAATATTCTAAATACATTCAACTGTTAGTAATAGTATATTAAACAGGTTAAAAATAATCCAATATAAAAATACAACTAAAACATTATCATCACCAATCTTCAGAAAAACGCTATTATCTGGTTAGAGTGAAGAATTATTAAGATTTTTGTTATTATTTATGCCAGATATACTATTTATAAAAATTTGAGATAAAACTAAATTCCTTTTTTGTCCTTTAATAAATTACATAAATAGCAAAAGACATTTGGAAGTTTATTAAAATGATTTTGGTAAGATTTGTAAAAAGTTAACATGGAATGGACATTTGAACATTATTATTTCATAAAAATTATTTGAGAGACAGTCAGACAGACAGACAGACAGATAGACAGATAGATAGATAGATAGGTAGGTAGGTAGATAGGTAGATAGGTAGATAGATAAATAGATAGATAGATAGATAGATAGATAGATAGATAGATAGATAGATAGATAGATAGATAGATAGATAGATAGATAGATAGATAGATAGATAGATAGATAGATAGATAGATAGATAGATAGATAGATAGATAGATAGATAGATAGATAGATAGATAGATAGATAGATAGATAGATAGATAGTCATGCAAATACACAAACAATTAGATAGATAAACAGATAACAGAGATAGACAGACAGATAAATAGATAGACAGATAAATAGACATGCATATAGATAGATATATAGATAGACAGTAAACAAACAGATGGACAGTTACACATACAAATATAAACAGACAGATACTAAACAGTCATATAGACAGGTAGATAGCTAGATAAATATATAGATAGGTAGGTAGGTAAGTAGATAGATAGATAAGTAGATAGATAGTTAGATTTATTGAATACATTTTACATTTGCAGATATAATATGGACATAAATTGAAGTTAACTAGTTTATCAAAAGAAAATCTCACTTGGTATTTGACATGAATTTATCGCTCCCAAATAATACGAATACAACATTTGATAATAATACGACTTCGACATTTGATGCAAGAATTCTTTTGGTAAATAGGATCGTATTTTTATATTTTTTGCCATCCTTGTGTTGTCTTGGAATGATTGGGAATTCTTTAAATATTATAATATTTTTTAAACAAAATAAAAAAAGCCCAACTTACGTTTATTTGAAAGGATTATCAATTAGTGATTTATTTGCTTGCATATTTTGTTGTATTGCTTACATTAATTTTGGACAAGGAAATTTATATTCCTCCATAAACGACTGTCATTTAGAAATTTATTTATACTATCCACTATGGAGCATTTTTGTAGGTAATAGTAATTTTATAACAGTCTTTGCCACCATTGAACGATATACTGCTATATGTCATCCTATGATTTCTAAAAAAATTATGAATGTAAAAGCAGCTAAGTTAATTTTAGGTATCTGCTTTGTAATTTCTATTTTAATAAATAATAATTCCCTTTTCCAATTTGTGTGCACTAAAGGAACGGATAACATTTATTTTCTTTCATCAAACTCTCATTTTAAATATCCGGTCTACTTACAAACCGCAACTTGGATAAGAGAAACAGTTGTTCATATTATTCCTTTGTTTCTAGTTCCTGTATTAAACATATACACAGGAAAATCTTTTAACACTATTGTAAAAAATCGCCAAAAAATGCAAAGTAAAGAAAATGAACAGAAAATTAAAAATGATAAAAAATTGATGCTTCTTCTCAAAGGAATTACTATTTTATATTGTATTTGCACTTGCCCGATAACAATGTTTTTTATATTAAACACAAATGGATTACTTTATAAAGATGGAAAAACACTTAGGGAAATGGTTACAACAGCGACTATCCACTCTTTTCAAATTCCAAACTACGTGTTTCCATTTTTAATATATTTGTATTTTAATAGAGAATTTAAAGTGACAGTTTTAACATTGGTTTGTTCCTCAAAAATTTTTCCAAAACTTGCCTTGGAAACATCAATAGATGATACTGGAGATAATCAAATTTCTATTGCATAGATATATGTACTGGTATTGAAAATGTAAAATAAGTATTTTGTAAGTTAAATATTATTTATGTTTTTTTATTAGTACTATTATGCACACTAAAGTTCTATGTCTTTACCCATATATAAAAGAAAATTTATTTATTCATACAATTTTCAAAATAATATAAAAGTAGTTTCTGATTAAAATGCACTATCAGTAACATCTTTATGGTAAACAAATTAATAGACCAAAAAAATGTAGACAAAAGAAAGGTAAAATGAAAACAAACAATAAAACAATAGATACAGTGACATTTTGGGAAGTAAAATTTGAAAAAACTTATAGATGTAAACATTGATATATATATAGTAGGATTTTTTTTTACAAACTAATAAAGCAAATTAAATTTTAATTACCATGTTAACAAGCAATAGAAATGGCATTTAGAAATAACAAAATATTGTAATACCAATCTAATTTGTCTTTTAAGTTTTAATCAAAATCAATAACATCTTTATAATAACGCCCTAGAAGTTATAAGAATAGTAAATCAGTCAGCTTAGAATTTTAATCAATTATTTGTCTGCTTATATAGTAACTGAAGTTTAAGCTACATAGAGAAATTTTTCTTATAGTTCGCTGCTTGCATTGTGAAAGATTTTTGATTTCTTGGAAAATTTCAGAGAAATCGTTATGCTTCAAAGTTTCGTCTGAATAAAGTATTTCCAACTGATTTATTACTCTTATAATAACAAGAATATTAAGTTAAAAATGAATCAGCATTTAGTATAAAATTTATCTGAGATATATTATTGTTATTAATAGATCACATGGTTTCAACTAGCACATTCAGTTTTAAATGATTGTTGTTTGGTTTTATTATAACTGAAATTTAAGCATAGATAAATTCTTATATATATATTAAAATGAAGATTATTATGAAAATCAGATAGAAAATATATATATTTTAGGTCCACCAATGTCTAATTAATAATGCTATTACATTGATATTGTAACTAAATTACAGCTACATCAGTTTGGTAAGGAATTTTCTTTCTTTTAAAATGTTGTAAAAATGCTGTAAAAAAAATATGGGGAATAAGATTACAAGACCATTTCATTAGAAATAATAAACATTGTTAAAACATGATGATGTGACAGTAGATGAGTAGTCCAACATATAACTACTTAACCGGTATTTTGATTAATGGATATTTAAAAAAAATTCAAATTACATAAGATAAACTACAATAATATATATGACAAAAGTTGTTTATCAAATTGCAAAAAAAACATTTAAATAAAAAATAAATAGTTAATCACTGATATCAGTGCAAAACAAAAAAAAAAAAAAACTATTTACAAGAACTAATTCACACACTATATATATTTACAATAAAAATAACAATAATAATGGTAACAAACTATTATAAACAATCCTTAAATTCGCAGAAGTCAGTTAATTTCTTGAACCTGCCTCAACTGCCATTAAAATTCAAAAAGAAAACAAAGCAGAAGCAAACGTCATCAATTCAAATTCCAGGAAACTTGTATTTTAATGTTAGCAGATTGCCTATTTATTAAATGCATTTTATTCCTATTTATAAAAATTGCCTCTTTAATTTTTATTTTATTATGGTCAGATTGCCTATTTATTAAATGCATTTTATTCCTATTTATAAGGCAATTTTTATAAATAGGAATAAAATGCATTTAATAAATAGGCAATCTGCTAACATTAAAATATGAGATTCCTGGAATTTGAATTGATGATGTTTGCTTCCGCTTTGTTTTATTTTTTAATTTTAATGGCAGTTGAGGCAGGTTCAAAAAATTAACCGAAAGTACTTCTGCAAATTTAAGGATTGTTTATAATAGTTTGTTATCATTATTATTATTTATTTTTTTTTATTGTAATTACAATTTTGTTTTAATTAACGGACATTTTATTTTTATATTACAAATATATATAACAATTCACTAGAATAAAACTACAAAATTTTAAAAAATGCCTATATAAAATTAAAGATTAAAATTCTTTGCTATATATATATATATTATATTGAATCAGGTGAGGTAGTTGATCGAATAAAAAAAAAAAATGTAGCATAAAGTTTTACTTTTTAATAAAAATAAAAAATTGTGAAAACCAACTTGTAAGACTTACTTTTATACATAAAAAATATGATACATTTATTTATTATAAATTCAATCTACTCTGAATGCAATTTAAATCTTACACCACACTGATCCCTTAGGCAAAGAATCATAATACCCAGAAGGTACCTATGGCCAAGCCGAAGCTATCTATATAAGATATATAACTACAACTATATTTCCAGGCCACAGATCTTCTTGAATGCTAAATTCAACACCTGTTATTTAAAGTATTTTTTGTTTCGAAGTAAACTTCAGGTGCCAGTTAATTAGAAAAAGTAACTAACATATCCTGAATGATGGCAAACTAATTCAGCACCTAAGAAATGCCAATTAGCTCAATCAAAAGAATGACATAATAAACTGCTAATACAACTTCTCTGCTAAATTATTTTTTTAGTAATATAATTAAAAAAATTGACTGACAAATACTAATTTTTAAAATAATTTAATTTAAATATTTAAAATTAAAGGAGAACTATTTTATGACTTCAACATTTCTTTTTCTGAATAAAATAGCAATACATTACATCAAATATTCTCACACATATTATAATAAATATAAACATTAAATAAACATAAGTATAAAAATATATAGTGCACACACATTCTATCATATGATCTGTTGGTTTATATGATTTTCAAGGTTCTAATGCTATCGGTTTATTATTTCAACCTGCACATACATAATTCATTTTATGCTGGCTATAGAATCCATTTATTAAACTGATTCTAAAAGGCTTCAAAGATTGCAATGGCAACATTAATTAATATCAAGAATTGGAATAAGAGAATGTTATTATCTATAGGACTTTCAAACAAGATGACTTCAAAATATTTACTGCTGCATGTGTGTTTTACCAACTGGTTGGATTTTAGGCTTCTGTTGTGGTCCTGATGCTTGCTATTATGTGCTAGACTGCTGATGTTCTGTCAGACTGAGGCTAGAAGCTGGCCACATGCTCCAACTTTCGGCTTAACACTGCATTGTCTTTAAAAACTATGTTCAGCAGATGACTGAATCTAAATACATGAAAGACTGCCTGACAAAATTTTTGTCTCTACTCATGTAATGACATTGTTGTTATCATTTTTAATTTGTTTTTAAATATGTCCACTGCTATTGTTGATTAAATTTTTAAGATGTATTTAATTAGTCCTGTTGTTTATGGATTTTAATTAGTAGATGTTGCTAATCCCATTTTATGTAGCTTATCAATATATGTAATCTTTGAGTTTTAAATTTAATTATACGCTTTCATTTGTTTTAATATTTAACTTTCCTATTTTAATTTTTCAACATGCACACAATTTATTTTTTTTATGTTTAAAATTAACATTATTTATGCAAACATATATTTATTTTATTGTGAGGAAAGACCATACTGCTGCCATCAGATGGTGCTGCGACACCATCAACAACTGGCCTGAAGCCTGCAACTGATAAATTTATTTATGAAAATGGCTCAAAATTGACAAATAAAAATTCCTGAGGCAATATATATCCAAGAAATACATTGAAAGCACAAATTATTAAAAAAACATGAAGATGCTATAAAATTCAAATAAAAAAAATCCATGAAAATATGAGAAAGACCTCCCCCTAAAATCAAAATTTCTTCATTTAAATCGAAAAATAAAAATGCCTGAAGATATATATATATATATATATGCAAGAAATAGATTGAAAGTACAAATTATAAAAAAAAAAGAAAATGCTATAAAATCCTATAATAATACAAATTTAAAAAATAAAGAAGTCCGTGCTAATCCACAAAGAAACATGGCAGAGAGAGAGAGAGTGGGAAATCCAAAAACATCAAATTATTTACCTTTCAACATTTGCAAATATGAATTGGCAAATTAAGTAGCTTTCAATATTTGCAAATGATCAGATTTAAAAGCAATTGTTATATAAAGTAAAAAGAATATTACTGGTTTGAAATTATGGCATCTCATCCAAAATAAGTCAAATGTAAAATCTACCCCCTCTTTCAATGAAGAGTTTCTATCCAAAAATAACTGAAATGGACAAATTAAATCAAACAAATAATTCTAAAATACATATAAAAAAATTTGATCAAAATAATTAAAATGCAAATACAGAATTTGATGTATTGCTAAGAGATAAACCCTTCCACCCTCCTGCATGAAGAATTACTGAGTAACTTTTTAAAAATATACATTTATTATTTAAAAAATAAAAATATTATTTGCAAATAATAAGTCACAACACTTAAATACAGAGTAATAAATAGTAAGTAATTAAAAATAATTGTAGCAAGTTATTCATTATATAGTAATTAATAGTTATAGCAAGTTTAAAATAGAAAGTTTAAAATAATCATCAATTATAGTTACAACAAAAATTATTATATTTATTGGCAAGAATGTTATAATATGTTATTTTAACAAGAATTTAAGGAATTATGAATATTAAAATAGAGTTTTAAATATATATATGTAGAAATATTACCAAGTTTTTGTTCAGAGTTCAGTTCAGCACCATTTACACAATGGTGAGTTGATCGATGTCATCCTGCCTTATTTACAATTTTTCTTTAATTAAAATTATAGCACTGTAATCAAAGCCAATCTGCGTGTGAATAACAGAAGATTAAAAAAATAATTTAATAAAAGACATCAACAAAACACTAGCAAAGTTATTTAAAAAAGTTGAAGATTAAAATATAGCATATTGTACGAATATTGATATTGGCACATGATAATTTATCTAAAAAAATTATTAAAATAATTTTTCATAAAAGAGTTTGAAATAAAAGTTAGAAATAATTGTTTAAAAGGAAGGAGGGGGAGTTTTGGTTAGAAAAGTTAAACTAAAAGTTTTATAAAAGGAAGTAGAGTTTATTATTATTAGGTGAAATATAATTTAAAGTTTAAAAAATACAAATCTCTTTTCATTCAAATTAAAGAAAAAGTAATCTTAAAACTAGTAATATATGGGCATATATATGAGCGATTGTAAATAAATAAAAATGTATGCGTAATAAATATTAAAATGAAATAAAAGAAGATTATCATTAAAAAACATGGCAATGGCTATTTATTAAAATTATATAAAACAACACATATGCATGGCTATTACCAACTAAAAAATTTTCCAAAACACATTGTCAAAGGATTATCAATGGAATTTCGACAACAGATATTGCCGGAGAATATCGAAAAGAAAAACACTTTGCAGGTATAAATAGTAAAATTTTATCGGATAATCAGTTCAGTCCAGAAATTAATTGAGTCAGTTAAGTCAAGAGAGGACAATCAGTTGAGTTAATTGTATCCAGAAACAAAATGCAGTGCTGAGCAGCTTTTGGAAACACACATTTCTCCACAGTCCGATGAAAACAGCAAGATCTGCCCATGAAATAATGTCAGCATAACAACTTGAAAATCTCCATAAATATCTAATTGTCTCCAATAGTAATAACCATGAATAATAAGGAAACTCATCAAGGAAATGTCCCAGCTGGCTGGAAGTATTTGTAATGGAAGCAGCAAACAAGAAGAAAACAAAGTTC
Source organism: Epiperipatus broadwayi (assembly GCA_028023455.1). Taxonomy (NCBI): domain Eukaryota; kingdom Metazoa; phylum Onychophora; class Udeonychophora; order Euonychophora; family Peripatidae; genus Epiperipatus; species Epiperipatus broadwayi. The sequence goes on from JAQFVV010000366.1 coordinate 306,025, forward strand.
TAAATCTACATTCAAAATCCTAGGTAGAACATTTGCTTATTTTCATTTATACCATAATAGCCATTGCATTAATTCATAAAGCCTCCAGAGACAAGTAATTTGAACTCTATAATCATGCATAAAATGAACTATTGATGTGCGTGTTTGTGAATGCTATATGATTTTATAAACATCAAACATAATTTATGCTTTTCATAAGATATATATTATAGTGTGTTAATTTAAAATGTGCGTGTGTTATATTAGTTAAAAAAATTATAAAGATGTTTAAATTTAGTAAATTAATGTTAGTTAATAAATTGTCTTAAAACTTAAACTCTTTTTGTTGGTCAATTCTTTTTATCAATTCTTTTACAAATATTTTATCAATCATTTTCACCACTAATTATGTATAATCTATTAGTGATTATAAACAACTGAGATAGTCATGGATATTTAGGCATTGAGTTAGTGGCCATTGCTCAAAGCATGTTATTTATTCATTCTTGGATAATTAACTGGCACCTGTGTTTATACACAAACAAAAAAGTGCTTTGAACATGGTGTTGAACTCAACAGCTGAGAAGAAGCTATGTCCTGGAAATATAATGCTAGTTATATATTTTATAGATATCGTTTGGACATACATATTCTCTGAATATGTTTTTCTCTGCCTAAGAGGCCAGTGTTTCGATATCCCCATATTCGAACCCGGTATAAATGTCTATATCCAATTTGGGGCTGGACCTAAGAAACAATAGTAACTAAATACTTTGTTTCTTGTTTAAAAAAAAATTTTATACAAAAGCTAAATTACATATGTTAAAGTTGTTTAATTGTAAAAAAAGAATTGACCGAAAACTTTTTTTTTTAATGAAAAGAGATTTATGCTATTAACGTTCTTTAAAATAAATCATTATATTAAATCAGAGACAGTTAGGTGTTTGGGTGAAGTTAAAGCATTAAGATCAGGTAGAAAAATGGACAAAAGGGGGTAGAGTCAGCATGTGTTTACATCTTAGTAAGAAAAATAAATAAATAAGTTGTATATTAAATTTAGTTTAACATAAGCGCTAGTTTGAAAAAAAAATAATAATAATAAAAATAAAATATATGGTTTCAAAATGGGAAATGATATAGAGCTGGAGAAATTAATAAAAAGAGTAGAGGCATTAGAAAGAGAACATGAGAATATAAAAACATGGATGCACATATATTTTAAAAATCCCCAGATGGTGGAAAAAGAATATATATCTGAGATACAGATGATGATGAATATGATGCAAAATTTTGAGCAAAGTCAGCAAGATCTCAAAAAAGAATTGTATCAGAAACTTGAGCAAAGCCAGTTAGAGCTCAAAGTAGAACTGAAGAAAGAAATTAGTCAGGTTAAAGAAGAAATTAAGGAACTCAGAGCAGAAGTAAGAGACATAATATGTGAAATAACAGATAAAGTAGAAACTTATATAGATCAAAAGTCAGAAGATAGTGTTAGGTATAGTGATAGAGAAAAAAAAATAAAGATAGAAATTAATGTAATAGAGTTTTCAAAAGGAAGTGTTCATGTTTGTTTTAAATGTGGATTTAAAAAAAGAAGGAAGCATAGAAAAAAATATTCATGGTTAGGAAAAATACAGAGATTTGCAAAGCTTAAAGGTTTTCTGATTTACAAGGCAGAAAATAGAACAGAAAGAGAAAGAGATAAAATAAATTTTAATCGAGGATAGAAGTGGAAATATGGAGTATAATTTATATTAGTGAGCTAGTAAAAAGAAAAAAGGAACCACCTGACTAGTTTAAAAGTTAGTTAAGGGTTAGAATATTAAAGTAAATGGAAATAAAAAAGACCGGAAATGGACTATGAGTTTAATATAATTATTTTGACATATGTGAAAAGCCTGAATTAGAATTTCACTATTTAAAATGATGGATTGTTTTGTCAAGTAATAATGGAGGCTTCGTAAAGTAAAAAAAATTTTTCACCCACACACATATTAATTAAAAAAAAAAGATCAATCAATGACATCAAGTTAAATAAATGGGTCAAATTAATGATGTAAAAGTAAAGTTGTAGGTTTAAATAAATGAAAAGATAATGGAATTTCTAGAATAAAATTAAGTTAGTCAAATAGATATTTGTATAATAATGAATCACAATAAAGTAAAACAGTTTTTGTTTTCTGAGTACATGCACCTTAAAATAAAATAGTTTTGAATATACGCAGGTTAATAAGAGGAAATAAATAAATGGTTTAAAGTAATCAAGTCCAATAAAATCTTCATATAATAATGAAGAGCAATATAATAAAAATAGTTTTTCTGAATACATGCACATAGATAAAGAAGTTAAAATAATGGTTTAAAAATAGTATTGGAAAACTAATATTTAAAATGTTCATAAGGGTTTGAAAATAATATTCAAGATTAGATTAATGTAAATAAATATTTAGAATAATGTTCTTAAGGGATTGAAAATAATATTGTAGGATTAGTGATAAATAATATAAACAATCTAAGTTGTATTAAGAGTGTAAGGATTCGAAATTAAAGAGAATGAGGGTAGTATAGAAATGTTTTAGTTAAGGATAAGTTTAAAGCTGTTGACTGGATAAATTTTATTACTCATAATGGACTTATCAGGGATCATTCTTTTTTTAAAATGTGCACTGGCGACAACCAGAGTAAGTCATAAGTATTTTTTCAGGAGAGAATTCCCATATCTCATACCTCATTTTCCAAAGCATAAGTTGGAAATGGACAGTTGAAAATTTCTGCCATTCGCAGCGACCTTTTCTTAGTCAAAGTCTGATCAAGAGAATCGGCAATCATTTTCCAAAGCATAAGTCAGAATGGATTCCTGCCATTCACAGTGACCTTTTCTTAGTAAAAGTCCCATCAAGAGAATCGGCAGCTTAAGGTTCGTTTATAAAAGATCCCTGTGCCACAAAATTAGTTTGTCCTTGTGATCAATATCCAGGACTCAGAACATTGTAAGCAATGTTGTCAGCATCGAAAGGAGAAAAGTATCAATTGAGATTTCCCTTAGTATGGAAAGTAAAAGATATCAAAAAGCAAACTTAGGAAAAAAAATAATAAATTAAGAATTAAAGTTGTCAGAGATAAAATGGTCAAAAAATTACGCATTTTACTCTCAAACGGGGACGATGTAATGTACCAATATTGATATTGGCACATGATAATTTATCTAAAAAAACTATTAAAATAATTTTTCATGAAAGAGTTTGAAATAAAAGTTAGAAAATAATTGATTAAAAGGGGGAGAAGAAGTTTTGATTAGAAAAGTTAAACTAAAAGTTTAATAAAAGGAAGTAGAGATTATTATTAGTCGAAATATAATTTAAAGTTTAAAAAATACAAATCTCTTTTCATTTAAATTAAAGAAAAAGTAATCTTAAAACTAGTAATATATGTGCATATATATGGGTGATTGTAAATAAATAAAAATGTATGCGTAATAAATATTAAAATGAAATAAAATAAGATTATCATTAAAATACACAGCAATGGCTATTAATTAAAATTATATAAAACAACATGTATGCATGGCTATTACCAACTAAACAATCTTCCAAAACACATTGTCAAAGGATTATCAATGGAATTTTGCAACAGATATTACCAGAGGATATCGAAAAGAAAAACACTTCACAGATGTAAATAGTAAAATTTTATCAGATAATCAGTTCAGTTCAGAAATTAATTGAGTCAGTTAAGTCAAGAGAGGACAATCAGTTGAGTTAATTGTATCCAAAAACAAAATGCAGTGCTGGGCAGCTTTTGGGAACACATGTTTCTCCAAAACAGCAAAACCTGCCTGTGAAATAATGTCAGTGTAACAACTTGGAAATCTCCATCAATATCTAATTGTCTCCAATAGTAATAATCATGAATAATAAGGAAACTTATCAAGGAAACGTCCCATGGCTGGAAATATTTGTAATGGAAGCAGCAAACAAGAAGAAAACAAAGTTCTAAATCTACATTCAAAATCCTAGGTAAAACATTTGCTTATTTTCGTTTATACCATAATAGCCATTGCATTAATTCGTAAAGCCTCCAGAGATAAGTAATTTGAACTATATAATAATGCATAAAATGAACTATTGATGTGCGTGTTTGTAAATGCTATATGATTTTATAAACTTCAAACATTATTTATGCTTTTCATAAGATATATATTATAGTGTGTTAATTTAAAATGTGCGTGTGTTATATTAGTTAAAAAAATTATAAAGATGTTTAAATTTAGTAAATTAATGTTAGTTAATAAATTGTCTTAAAACTTAAATTCTATTTGTCGGTCAATTCTTTTTATCAATTCTTTTACAAATCTTTTATCAATTCTTTTCACCACTAATTATGTATAATCTATTAGTGATTACAAACAACTGAGCTAGTCATGGATATTTAGGTGTTAAGTTAGTGGCCATTGCTCAAAGCATGTTATTTATTCATTCTTGGATAATTAACTGGTGCCCGTGTTTATACACAAGCAAAAAAAAGTGCTTTGAACATGGTGTTGAACTCAACAGCCGAGAAGAAGCTATGTCCTGGAAAATAATGCTAGTTATATATTTTATAGCTATTGTTTGGACATACATATTCTCCAAATATATTCTTCTCTGCCTAAGAGGCCGGTGTTTCGATATTCCATATTCAAACCTGGTACAATATATAATATCCCAATAAATGATTTTTCAACATTTTGACAAAGAGAAAATTTTTTTTTTAAATATACTTTAGTAGCATATTCTGTGCCTACTGATAATTATATATAAGGTGCATACTTCATTACGTTTTATTTAAACCAAATTGCAAATTAAAATGTGACATAATAGCTCTTTCTTACATTAAAAAAATAGTTGCAATTGAAATGTGATGTAAGAGCTATTTCTTACAATAAAAAATATAACACCCCAATCCAATTTAAAATAATAAATGTTTCTTCAGCATTTTGCCAAAGAGAAAATATTTTCTTAAAAAAATACTTTAGTACTATATTCTATTCATAGTATATATATATATATATATATATATATATATATATATATATATATATATATATATATATATATATATATATATATATATATATATATATATATATATATATATATATATAAAAGATAGATATTTCATTGTTTTATTAAAGTTGCAAATTGAAATGTAACCTATATTTTTTTAGTATAAGAAAGAGCTATTACATCACATTTCAATTTACAACTTTGTTTAAATAATACGTAATGAAGTATGCATCTTATCTATAATTATCAGTGCACACAGAATATGCTACTAAAGTATTTTTTTTTAAATATTTTCTCTTTGTCAAAATTCTGAAGAATCAATTTTGGGATATTACATATGCTATATTTCAATCTACAACTTCTTTAAGTAACGTTGCTAGTGTTTTGCCCATGTCTTCTGTTAAATTATTTTTTTAATCTTCTGTTATTCACATGGAGATCAGCTTTGATTACAGTGCTTTAATTTTAATTAAAGAAGAGTTGTAAATAAGGCAGGAGGACATCGAACAACTCATCATTGTGTAAATGGTGCTGAACTGAACTCCAAACAAAAAGTTGGTAATATTTCTACATATATATTTTTAAATCTCTTTATTTTAATATTCTTAATTACTTAAGTTCTTGTTAAAATAACATCTTGTAACATTCTTGCTAATAAATATAATAATTTTTCATGTAACTGTAATCGATGATTATTTTAAACTTTCTATTTTAAACTTGCTATAACTATTATTTAATAAATAATGAATAACTTGCTATAATTATATTTAATTACTTACTATTTATTACTCTGTATTTAAGTGTTGTGACATTATTTGCAAATATTCTTTTTATTTTTTAAATAATAAATGTATATTTTTGAAAAGTTATTCAGTACTTCTTCATGTGGGAGGGGGGGATTTATCTCTTAGTAATACACCAAATTCTGTATTTGCATTTTAATTATTTTTGAGCAATTTTTTTTTTTTTGTATTTTAGAAGTATTTGTTTGATTTAATTTGTCCATTTCAGTTATTTTTGGATAGAAACTCTTGGTGGAGAGGGTAGGTTTTACATTTGACTTATTTTGGATGAGATGCCATAATTTCAAACCAGTAATATTCTTTTTACTTTATATAACTGTTGCTTTTAAATCTGATCATTTGCAAATATTGAAAGCTACTTAATTTGCCGACTCATATTTGCAAATGTTGAAAGGTAAATAATTTAATGTTGTTGGATTTCCCACTCTCTCTCTCCATCATGTTTCTTTGTGTATTAGCATGGACTTCTTTATTTTTTAAATTTGAAATATTATAGTTTTTTATCGCATTTTCTTGTTTTTTTTTATAATTTGTACTTTCGATCTATTTCTTGTATATATATATATATCTTCAGGCATTTTTATTTTTCGATTTAAGTGAAGAAATTTTGATTTTAGGGGGGTGGGAAGGTCTTTCTCATATTTTCATGAATTTTTTTTTTAATTTGAATTTTATAAATTTTTCTTGTTTTTTTTTATAATTTGTACTTTCGATCTATTTCTTGTATAAATATATATATCTTCAGGCATTTTTATTTTTCGATTTAAGTGAAGAAATTTTGATTTCAGGGGAGGGAAAATCTTTCTCGTATCTTCGTGGATTTTTTTATTTAATTTGAATTTTATAGCATTTTCTTGTTGTTTTTTTATAATTTGTACTTTCAATCTATTTCTTGGATATATATATATATATTTTCAGACATTTTAATTTTTTTATTTAAGTGAAGAAATTTTGATTTAGAGGGTAAGGTCTTTCTTGTATTTTCATGGATTTTTTTTTAATTTGAATTTTATAGCATTTCTTTGTTTTTTTTTTAATAATTTGTACTTTTGATGTATTTTTTGGATATATATTGCCTCAAGCATTTTTGTTTGTCAATTTTCAGCCACGTTCATAAGTAAATTTATCACTTGCAGGCTTATATATCTTCAAGCCTTTTTATTTTTCAATTTAAGTGAAGAAATTTTGATTTTTTTTTGGGGGGGAGGTCTTTCTTGTATTTTCATGGATTTTTTTTTTTATAATTTGTGCTTTTGATGTATTTCTTGAATATATATTGCCTCAGGCATTTTTATTTGTCAATTTTCAGCCACTTTCATAAATAAATTTATCACTTGCAGGCTTCAGGCCAGTTGTTGATTGTGTTGCAGTGCCATCTGATGGTGGCAGTATGGTCCCTCCTCAACTACCATTTTATTTTAAATAAATGGAAAGAGAGATTTTTAGTTTTAAGATTTCTATTTTTTTTTAATATTTAAAATTTTCTCAGTTACATTTGCCCTTGAGCTAACTGCAATTTCTTTTAATAAAATTATCTCTAAATATCATCTTCTTAATTTATTCTAAAGTTTAGTTTTTGCCAAGTTAAAATTTCTCCCCATTAATTTATAAAACTTTATGAATTCACTTTTAGCAAACTATTTTAAACTAATAATAAAAAACTGTTTAAACTTTTATCAATTTCTTTTTTTTTTCAAAGAGATATTTTAATTTGAAAATCTTTCTGTTATTTAAATATAATATTTATTTTAATAATTCAACAACTATTTTATGTGTAGTGCTATTAATTAGTGGTACAATATATATATATATATATATATATATATATATTATATATATATATATATATATATATATATATATATATATATATATATATATATATATATATATATATATATAATATTGTAATAGGATGTCTGTATTTCTTCAAATCAATATAGGTAATCTTATAATTGAATATTTATAAATATTTTGTAATAATTCTTGGCATTGTGATTAAATGATATCCATCAATGTCAAAATCAGTTTTTTTAAATAAAAACCATTAGATCTTAAATAGTAGCGACATTTAGATTCAACATGAAGTAAAGAACAATCACTCTTATATAAATATTTGATAATAGATTATTCACAAAATGTAGATTAATAAGATGTTCATCTTCTTCAGGTTCACCATTAATAGATTTCTAATTGATTTTAGAGGAGATAAAATAAGTGGTTTTTCAAGGCTGGAATACATTGTGCATCATCAGCTTTATTTAATGACTTGATCTTTTTAAGATTTCAACAGACTCCCTCAAGATTCTAAAATCTTTTTTTTTTTAAATTCACAAATATTTTAACATTATCAAGATCAGGCTTGTGACCAATTTCTGATAATATGAAGGAAAAGTCATTATATTTAACTTTGGATTGAAATTATTTTGAGCACATTAATTCTGACATTAATTCATCTATTGTATTGAACTACATAGCATTTTGAATACTATGAATATGGAATTTCATAAACACCCTGATATTCCAAAGTATTCTGCCTTTAGGTTTAGGAAGAAAAATCAATTTTTTGCTAGTGTAAACATTATCTTTATGTTAAAATTAAATAATCTTCTACTGATCTTATTAATGATTTTTTTAATATACGGCAAAAGCACTCTATAACTAGTTGAGTTATCAGTTTTATCTTCTCTTTTTTAGTATTAGTGCTATGTAAACCTTTATGTATCATGTTTTATTTTAATCAATAGAAAGTAAAATGTTATTTGCTAGTTCTATTTTTTGCATAAGATGATCTAACAAAAAAATTCTATTTGGTAATGGTTACAATAAATACATTATACAAAGCTTGACATAACATTATTATGTAAAAGAAGGTAAAATTGATACTTAACTAGCTATAGAGTGATTTTACTTTGTATTAAAAAAGGAATTGATAAAATCAAAAGAAGACTATCAAATTTCACCCAATGATCACTATTTACATTAACAAAAAATGATATTTTCCATAAACCTAAAGACAAAGTATTTCAGAAATATCAGGGTGTTTATGAAATTTCATGTACACATTGCTCAAAATCTATATAGGTCAATGCAATAAATGAATTAGTGTCAGAATTAAGGATCATAAAAATGACTTCAATCAAAAGTTAAAGAAATCAGTTTTTCTTTATATTTACATTAGTCACAAACCTGATTTTGATAATGCTAAAATACTTGCTAATTGGAAAAGTATGATCTGAAAATCATGAAGGAGTCTACTGACATATTAAAAAGACTAAATGATTTAAATAAAGCTGATGAAGTGCAATGCATTTCAGACTTGTGCAGACCACTTATCTTTGTATTCTAAAATCAACTTGAAATAAATTAATTTATGTATTCTATATAATCAACTATCAAATGTATATGAGTGATTGTTTTTCATTTCAACCTCATTTTCATTTGTTACTTCAGTCTCAACCTTGCTACTATTTAAAATATACTGTTTTTTTAATTCATTGAAACTTTGGGGAATTAATACAAAATAATACATGGTTAACCCAAGAAATATTTTATTTACATCAAAATAACATTAAATATATATATATATATATATATTGTGACTTTCTGAATGGGCACAAGTAATTAAACTGTGTTGGATCAATAGTGAATAACTGCATTGAATTAAAAAAAATGAAATAGCCTTAAAATTTTTAAAATTTTTCTATTAATGGTTCAAAAACTTATATGTGGGCTAGCTGTGCATTTTGGTTGGAAAATTTTTCAAGCATCTATTGTTAATCTTACATTTGATAGTGTTTAATACAAGAAAGGGGGGTGGATTATTACGGAAAGTGTTATGATAGTAGTTAGATTGAGGCATCATTGTTTATTTATTTATAAGATAGTGTTGGTGTTTGTTGAATGGTTTTCTAATTTATTATTCATTGACACCCATCCCTTTTACTAATATTATAGCCAGTTTTAACCCATAGACATATTAGGTATGTTTTAGTTAGAATAATTTACTATTCACATAGTAGCGTATATGTGTATGAATGTTGTCATTATCTCATTTTCATTTCATATTCTAATTGCAATAAACCATATTACACTTATAATAAAACATTTAAATTACAATAATTTTACAAAAATATATCTTCTTTAATAATTAATGAATATTTGAATTAGTAAATTATTTGACTAATCTAAATAATATTATAAACCATTTTATTTAATAGTTGATTGATATTCATTTGTTTCAAAGTTATAAAAAAAAAAGAAAATTTATTTTTTTGATATTTGATTTGACTTAATTGTGAAGGTCAAGATGATTTTTTTTTAGAAAAGATTTTTTGAATATTAATTAATTGATTAAATGTAAAAAAAAATGTGGGAGTAGAGCTTTGGATGATCAGGTGACCTTTTTGATGGGTGGGAGAGATTTTTTTTAAACTGATAGTCAATAATAATAATAAAAAACATTATCTTTTGTAATTTCAACAAGAGTACTTTTTCATTTTCTGCTGCTATCGATTATATCCCTCTTCCAAAACAGTTTAAAGTGAAACTCTAAAACAGCTTTTCATGAAACTCATTACAAGGCCTTCATACATTTAAGCTTTATAAGGGAATGGCTGAATAAAAATATAAAGATATCGGTCTTGCCTCTTTTGTATAATTAAAACATTTGAATTAACATTTTCATTTTGTTTAAAGATGTTCTTTTATAATATTAAACTTATGTTATTTCATTTACTTTTATTTATCTCCATTAAAAAGAATACCAAAATGCAAGAATTTTATAATTTTTTAAGTCCCATGTGTGATGTTTATAATGTTTCTTTATCATGGAAATATATGCAGACTTTCTTTACAAAATTTACTGCGATAAGCTCTCTATTTGACTTATATTTTACATATACAAAAGTGAAATTAAAATTTAAAAGGATACATGTACTTGATTATGTGTTTGATATTTAATAATTATTGTGGAATGCTAACTTTATATCTTATTTTATGCTTATAAAATAATATTTGTTTTATTAAAGAAATATAGATATGACTCACCCAGAATAATTAATTACTACTACTTACCAAATATAGATGTCTAAATCGAATAGAAGGACTTTAATATTACATATTTTTGTTCTCTTCAATATATGAATATATGTGTTAATGTTTAAGGAAATACAAATTGCCTGTGGACAATTATCAGCAACTTATTAAAGTTAATAATGCAAATACCAATCTAAATTATGAAAGCGAATATTTTCTGCAGAAAAATGTTAAGTTATCATTGAATTAAATATTTTAGATGTGCTTAAAAATGAATAACAGAATATACTAATTAATAGCTGAAACTGTCTTTCCATGTATTTATTATTACAAATATTTTTTGTTATGTGTGATATATAAGTTAACTCTATTAGCTTATGGCTAAAGGACATTGGAGGTTTACTAAATTAATTGAGAATTATAACTGTTTTGTCCTACAAGAACTTATTTGCTGTTTCATATTCGTATTTAAACACGCAGTCATTTTGGAATTCATCTCCGGATCATTTAGTAAGCTTGAAAAGGAACTTTGCAAGTGAATATATATATTTTTTCCTCAAGTTTAAAAGAATGACTCTATTTTTTTATTATTATTCATTGTTAATAGTATATACATCACAGATAGTTAGACAGATTTAGTGTTGTATGTATTTAATATTATATGTTTATTTATTTAATTTGTGAACTTTGAGAACTTCTCAGGCTAGCATATCCACAAAATGATGAATACGCTGGTAAAATCTTATTGCTTAAGTGTGATTTGTTTTCTTTTATTTGAAAGTGAAACATATATATTTTGGGTATATTATTAAAAATGGTTCAATCTTATATATCTTTCTTTATCTCGATGTGAGAATTAATTTCAAGATTAGCTAGAGAATAAAAAAAAAAAGAAAGAATATTGTGTTAGAGGTAATAAAACTTAATTTATTAGATTATTGCTATTTAAAGTATGAAAAAAAACTCGTTCATAATAATTAATATTATTTAAATTTGAACAACGAATGTCTCATTTAAGCTAAAAGTTTATATTTCAATATGTTATTTATCTATCGTAACTTTCACATATTATATAACTTATAATTGTTTTTCATACTCTTATTTATGCGTTTGTGTGTCTATTTTGTGCAATTATTATGTTTACTTAATAAACATTTATTTTTGTGGCTATTTCTCAATATAAATTTCGGAGGTTGTCATATTCTAAAGAATTGAAGGAATGAGTGTTTTATCTGTGTGTATTTATCTGCCAGCGTATAATGCTAGATATGTAGAAGAGCTGTGAAAAAGGAAATTATTCTTGATACGTTCTATGTTTGTAGGGATGAAAGATTTTTCCCCTTAGTATATTATTAAGTATTTTGCCATGAGTAGAGTTTATTTAGATTGTATGCATACATATTATGAAATGATATTTATGAAGTCAAGTGACATTTTCCCATTGTTTGTTTGGTGATGAGAAAAATTCCACCAATAGTGTATTTCAGATTTAAATAAGTTATTATCGATGCATTAGTTTTAAAGAGTTTATTCGCTCCTCATGTGCTGGGATTCCTCTCGAACGTATAGTTTGTATTATCATAAAAATATAGCTCTGTGTAATTCAGTCAGTGGTCGGATAAATAGTTAATTTAAATTCTTTATTAATATTAGAATGGATATAGTGTTCAATTTTTTGGTTGGTCTATGACATTGTCCGAAATTAAATAATTATTTAATAATTTTTGAATAAATTGATAATATGTAGAAAAGATTGTTCTCTTGTATTATTGCATGGGATGTAACACACACGCATAATTTAAATAATATCGCGTATATAAAATATAATATTGTTAAACTTAAAATAGGAAATAAATGTTTTGAAACATCTCATATTAATTTGCCACATGTTAGAGATCATCAAATCATCAGAATGAATATGATTTTATTGCCATGTCTGAAAAGTGTATTTATTTAAAGCGATTGTTTAATTAAGATTATTTAAAGCTGCTTTCTTGATGGTAAATTGTATATTGTGCCCAATAATATAATGTATTATTTATTCAGTGTTGTATATTGATAAAAATTATTTAGATAGCCTGGATATTCAAAGTCAGAATATTAAGGTATAATTTGTTTGCTAATTTATGTTTATAAACATGTCAATAATAAATTATGTAATATATAATGGGGATAATCCTAAATTTCAATTAATAGATTTATTTGTAAATTTTAAAATTAAGATAAAGTCTTATTCTGAATTAGTTACATTTAACTAAACCTTAAGTGTCAATAAAAGCTTTGTTTATTATTTAAAAACTGTGTCTCGAGTTGTTCTTATATGCATTCAAATTCTGGTTTCCACATCTCCATACTTCATACATTTTTTACAAAATTAAGTATATTATTTTATGGCTTTGATATTAAATATACTAAGATCTGATAATATTGTTTCCTAGATTCAAACATTACATGAAACATTTTACCATGTGATAAACTTATAAAAGTGTTGCCTAGTTAAAGTATTATTTGGATGATGATGTGAGATTAAAAGTTACCCTATCTCCTTCGTTATTTGATTGCTAGACCAGTAAACATTATTCAATTTATTTCATTATATCTTATTATAATTTAGAGTAATAAATTACTGGCTAATGTAGTTCTTTAGTCTAACTATGTTATAGATTCCCTGAGATCTGATTTTTATATTCCTAGATCAACATTGATTCAGCTTTTTAGATTAAGATGTGCTGAACAATAGAGTTATTTAGTGTTGTGTTTTTTTATTCTGTCAGAGTTATATTGAGCTATTATAGAGTGTAACTGCATGATGGAAGAGATCAAATTCAAATTATATTTTGTTAGATGGAATAAATGAAACTGTGCTTGTCTGTATCATTTGGTTAATTAATAAATAAGGTTTATATTTTATTTGATAGCTTATAATATTTCTTCCTTCATTTATTTATATTCTCTATATGTTATGAACTTTTTTGTAACCTCCCACTGAGTGAAGCTGTAAGATAAACATAAGTAAAAGAGTCTCAGCATTAATTATGAATCAGATAAAGTGATAAATCGTTCTATTCATTAATAGAACTGGCGCCAAGGGTATTTGCTCATATAATGTACATGAGCGGTGATAACATATATATATATATATATATATATACATGAGCGGTGATAACATATATATATATATATATATATATTGGAAACTTTCTCACATTTCCCTGGTGATATAACACTGATATGTCATCAAAATTATGCTTCAAAAAAGGTTGACATTATAATTTCAGGACATTTGAAAAAGTTTTCAGTTATATGGCAAATTATTTCTATTGTCTAAGTAATTATTTATTTTTTGTATTGATATAGGTGTGTACGTATTGATTTTATGTTTAATTCGCTTGCCTTTTAACATTTTTCTTTGCTCCATCTTTTATTTCATGTATCATCTTTTTTATAATGAAACTCTCAATAAGATGGACTTGTTCTATTTTCAATTTAATTTTTTAAATAAATAATATTCTAAAAATCACATTTGATTTTTTTTTAAATATTTAAAAATTCATTTGTAAATTTTATAATATAGCATAAACACCAACAACTAAATTAGTGCAAACATGCTTTCAGAAAACGAATTATCTTTATTTGAAGATTTTTTAATGGAAATAAACTAAGATAGATTTATGATAAATCTAACAAGTTCTAATTTAAAATATGATGTTCACTTTTTAATAATTACAATATTTGAAATGAGTTTAACATCATGTTACTTTTGACAGATAATAATGCAATAGACATTGAGGATTTTTTTGTTATATTATGGGTAAGTTTATTACCTTCCATTTTTAAAAATAAAAGATAAATGAATAAATTGAGAAATTATATGTGTAATTTTTTTCAATAATAATCAATCAATTAATGTGTAAAAATAAAGAAAAATATTTTATAAACAAGCTAAAAACCATATTTCTTTTAGTCAAAAATCATTGCATGATAATTAGATCAGAAGAAATAATCACCTTTTAAGTCTTTTCTCCTTTTATAAACATATAATATAATAACCATAATTCTAATCTGACTTCCTGTGATATATTGATTTCTTTAGATTTTGTTAAATTTAAAGATTAATAAAAGCAGTGCTGCCAAAATTCTTTTCTTTAAGAAAGCCCTATGCTAATATCATTTACAATAATGATAAAACAATATCAGAACTAACACACTTTTTGAAAGTAAACAAACTGTATTTAATAATGAATCTGAAAGTTATCAAGGTAATGTTTCATTAAAAGGACATCACTTTTAATCTTTTTCTAAAATTTTACCTCTTAATAGTTAAACAGTTACAATCAGTATTTGACACTGTTATCAATTTAAATATGCCTTAAGTTCATATTATTTATTTAATTGAACATATATTTCTTTGTATTCTTTCCTAAATATATTTTTATTTTGCAAAACTCAAATTACTTTCAATTTATCACGTGCAATTTTAATTTTCTACTTTTTAATTTCATATCTCATACAGGTTGTAGTTTACACTTGACTGTAATTTTTTTTTCAAATGACAACTCTTTTTCTAATTTCTAAAAAAGAAATATAATCAGATTTGTGTAATTAAAGGCAAAAATAATAGATGAGAGATTTACTTTATTAAAATTACTGATTTTTAGAAAGGAATCAATTAACTTTTACAAAGCAATTAACTAATTATAAAAAATGATCAACTAAATCCAGTTAATAAAAGTAATTTGTTTCATTTTTTGATTATATTTTTTAAATTTCTTTATACAAATGATTTACATTTACTATAATAATATTAATAAAAAATAAAATTTGAAATAATACATGTTACATATCTTGCAAGCAGTGTGAGATACTGGTTGTAGTCTAATGTTACAAAAGTCATAGTAGCCATTGAGGGTAAAATAAAACTAAGAAAGCTATTTGTAATAAGCAATCTGTACATTCTTAATTGTTTTTATTTTTATTATCTTATGATTATTCTTTTAGTAAACAGATAGAAATATGCAATTGCATGCCATAATAAAAGTTTTGACTGCATATCTGAATTAAAATTAAAATACATCTAAAAGATTTTTTTTCTAACATTTTCTCTGAAAGATTATATGCACTTTGTTTTAGATCATGATGCATATGTAAATGTGAATCTTATTTGTTTTAATATTTTGATTTATTATATATAAAATTAACATATTTCTTTTATAGAGTTTGCAGAAATACCATCAGTCATGGAAACAATTTGCAATCCAAGATAGAGATTTCATAAATAACTCTGTTCAGAAAGCTTCTACTCAGTGCCTACATTTTTATGTTTCAATATGCAACTGGTCATTACTTTAGATTAAATAAAAAGTGCATGATCTGAAAAAACTATCAAATACTAAGAATATTGTAATATTTTGTGAAATTAAATAAGATTGAAGAGAACATAAATTTCATAAATAGACATGTATTTTATCATAAACCAAAATATTGTAGTATTAAGTTGAATATAAGTAAAGCATAATTATACATTGTTGTGGGTTAACCTACTTAATGATAAAATTCATTGATGTCAATTTATTGAGTGTTAACCAACTATAAATAATTCAAATTTATGATATAATATGTAAAAAAGTAATCGAATAGTTTTATTATTGGAGATTTTTAAGACGATTGAAGGCCGAAAGTGATAGACTTGGGTCTCTATACTTGGAATTTTATATATAGCGTTTGCTTTTCTTACTCTTTATTAGCCCCACAGGTCTTTGTGATTAAGAAAAATACTATTTTGTAAATGTATATATGGCCTTTGAATATATAATTCAAATTAATGCATTTGATATTTTGGAAAAAGTTAAGAGATTAAAATCTTGTACATAAATTTAATTCTAGATACAAAAACAACTGAAAATAAAAAGAATCTGTAAAATTCGATAATAAAAAAATATCCACAATTATTACTCATACTACCATTACTATTTTGAGGTCCAAAAAATGAGGAGAGATTATCCAAGTGGGAAATCAGAAAATAATAAGTGAAAATATAAAATTCTAGATTGTAAAGATTTTAATATATTCAACATGGAATTGATCAATAACATATGTGTTAATACAAATAAAAATATTACTAAAAAACAGACAGTAATAAAAAGTATTTTTATAATTTTTATTAATGTTGATTCGGATAACACTTGATCCAAATCAATGAAAATATACAAAATAGTCTATTAAGAACTTTTTGTAGATAATTGGAACACAAAGTAGGAATTAACTCTAAAATTTCAGAAAAATAAATGTAAAATTCATTAAGAAATTTTATTAGAATATTTTTAAATATGGAAGTTAGAAAATAATTAATATAACGGAATCTAATATACAGCGAAAATGGTAAAAAAATAAAGCTTTAAAACATAATATATCTTAGTAATGAAAGTTATCTCGGAAATAAAATGAAAAATTATAGAATGATATCAAGAAGTGTATATGAGAATACTTCAATGAGCGATATATAAATTAAAAATTAGAATATGATGATGGTATTTTTAAATTACTATGTAGTAATAAGCTAAAAAATAAATAAATAAATAATAGAAAAATTATAAATAGTAATAAAATCATTATAATTATGCTAAAAAAAGAAATAAATATGAAAATTGTTTGCAAGCATATCAATTGTGTACATTTTAGAAATATACTAGAGAATTAAATTAAAAAACAATAAATGTTTTGAAATGTAAACAACATATTTAAGAAAGAATATTTTAAAATTCAAGGAGATATTCATGTTTTATAAATTCTATGTACTTTTTTCTAATCAGTGAAATGTTTTTCAGAAAACAAAATAAATTTAAAATGGATACAGCATTATTATTTCCAAAAATTATAGATATGACTCAAAAAACCATATTTGTACATTATGAAAAACAATTTAAATCTAAAAGTAGTTTTCATGTAATTAAACGTTTGAAAGTTTTTTTTTAATTAAGGAAACATTTATTGGAATACAGATTCTACATTAGATTACAGCTCTATTCATTTACATTTGCTTTAGTCATTATTTACATTGATTACAATTTAACTTGGATTTATATATCTCTTTTTATCTTCTGCAGTTTTATGTTACATCTTGGTCTTTGGTTACACCATGTCAAATCAAGCAGCCATTTTTCCATTTGGTAGTTGGCTTGGTCTGTTTTCTATTCTCTTTGTTCTTTCCTCTTTTCCTCATTCTTCCTTATTCTTTTTCTATCTTTGTTTCTTCTTCTTTCTTGTCTCTTTTTTCTTTCTTCTTCTCTCTTCTAGTTTCAGTTGACAAATCTTTTTACAGCTTAGATGTTAGTTTGAGAGATGTAATTGTCATCTCATCCTGAGTGATCTGTTCCCATGTGTCAGCATAGAGTCTGGGGGAAGTTATAAGATAGTCTCTGGTTTTCAGACTGCAAAGGTGTTCCTTGAAGACTAGCCATGGGTTTGCCAAGTTGTCCTGAAAAACACTGTAACATCTGGTCCGCCATTTTGCAAAGATAATCATAATTGCCATTTGCATTATAGAAAATTCCTCAGATCTCAGTGCCTTGCTGATATCCAGTGTCCAAAAGCATCCTGATCTAATACTAGATCTCAATTTCATTTCAATGTCTGTGAGTTTTGAACAGTGAGAAATAAGGTGATCAATGTCCTCCTCCTCCTGGCTGCATAATGGGCAGTTGGGAGAAATGCTCTTAAATTCCCTATGATCTACCAAAAATTGGTTCATTGGAAGAACATCCAGACTGAATTTGACAATGAAATTTACTAGCCCAACATCCAATGACCAGTATTTGAATTTCTTGATCAATAATTTTAACATTGATTCTAGTCTGATAGTTTTATGCATTCCAGTACTTAACCTTGCTATTAAAAAGATCTTTGGCAGATATGAGCCCTGCCATGTGATCCTCCATTTCTGCTAACCACTTGTTCTTGTTAAGCAGTGGGGTGTTGGTAGGTTCAACAGAAGGGGACTGTTGGTTCCTATCTTCTACATCTTTAGTTACCTTCAGTATAGCTATTGCCCTCTGCATGAATAGCACCTGGATGTCATGCAGATCAAGATCATTTAAGTCCTTGGGATTTCTCATTTTGTTGAGGCTTATTTATAAATTAAATACAAGAAAAATATTTATTTATAATTACATTTTTTTACTTTAAACATTTTAATCTGTAAAATTTAAAATGTATAATACTGATTTTTCAACTTCAAAATACATGTTCATAAATAAATTATTGAAATAAAAAAAAGTAAATTATTTACTTTACAACTGGCAAAAAATTCATTTTATAGTAATTAGTTTTGAATCTATACATTAATTGCCATCACGATTAATTTCATAGTATTATATATGTAAAATTCTTGCAACTTTCATAGACAATAGTTTGTTATAAATTTTAGCTCACCAGGAAAAATCCAATGTGACGTCCTTTACTCTATAATACAATAAGTATTAATATTAATCAATACCATTATATAATTTTGAAATTATTTTTGTTTCAACTTACTTATTGATGCTAACATGATTTCAATTTTTGAACCTATTCAAATAATTTATAATTTCTTCATATAACTATTAAAAAAACTATCTCTTAGCATATGCAAATGATTATTCATTTATGCATACACATTTCTTAAATTCTATACATCTTTCAATATATTTCACGATTTTTATTATTATACCGAATTACAAATAAGTTAATGTGTATTCACACAAATATTTTTTTTTTCTATTGCATGGTGATTTTTTCTATTTATTTTCTTCCTTGGCTAATTTATATAAAGTGTATTACATTTTGTTTTAACTGTTCCTTCATATAATCTATCATTATAATATATAATCTATATCAAAAAAATTTTTGGCTAATGATGGAGTGAATGAGGATTTATATATATATCGTTGTAATTCAAATCTAATTTGCGTGCGAAAATATATTTATAAAATAATATAGGCGCTATTGCACCTGACCGCAAAGCTACTTTTTACTTAAAAACAAAATAAATCTATTATTCTGCAAGCGCTTTCAAGAGATGTCCTCTCATTTTCATGGCTCTGAGTGAAGTAATTATATGCAAATTATGCAAAGTTCAAAGGTTAATTACTCCATTTTTTTGAAATCGCGAAGCATGTGTCTTTGCGATTGATGGCATTGCAATCTATCACAATGAAGCAGGCCTCCTTAACTTTTCTTTTTACATCATGCTTTTCTCTGCAGACCAGGTTGACAAAAATATGCATACATCAAAGCTCAATCAGATCCATCCTGTTATCCCATTTTTCCACTTCATCAGAAACTAACAAGACACCAGTGTGAACCACAAGATGTCAACCTGGTCTGCAGAGAAAGGCATGATGTAATAAAAAAAGTTAAGGAGGCCTGCTTCATTGTGATGGATTGCAATGCCATCAATCACAATGACACATGCTTCATGATTTCAAAGAAATGGAGTAATTAAACTTTGAGCTTTGCATAATTTGCATATAATTACTTCACTCAGAAGTATGAAGATGAGAGCACGCCTCTTGAAAGCACTTGCAAAATAATAGATTTTATTTTGTTTTTAAGTAAAAAGTAGCTTGTTTGGAGGTTTTGGTAAAGCTCCATCTATTGATCTTAAATACAAGCGATAGCAAGTTTACGTTTTAATAACTTGTTTTTGTTTTATATATATATATATATATAAAACCAAACCTGCCTAACACTATACTAGCAAAAATAAAAATACAAAACCATAAAACAATACAATACTAGATTAACTTCAAAAATTTTACCAAAATCCTTTCACAACCATGGTTTCATCTACTACAAATAGACCTTCTCAAGTGAAAATCAAACTATAAGAAAAAACAAATATATACACACAATCAAACCTTCTCATAATTTATTTCAAACTCCACCTTCCCTTAATATCAAAAGAAGTCTTCATAAGATTGATAGCCTCAGAATCAAAAAGATTTATCATCAAAGTCTCATTTATTCTTCTTTTTAATTCATTCTTTTCATAAAAAATAACCGAAGCATTGTCAAATAAAATTGTATGACCTGTATTCAATTCATGAATATATAAAGCTGAGTTAAGATACCTATGTTTAACTCTACTTATATGAACCTTAATCCTTTCATTAAGACTAAACTTACTCTGGCCTACATAAAACTTACCACAACTACATGGAATCTTGTAAACAATACCAGGAATAGACCTACTATCAATATACTGTTTACAACCATTAAGTAATGAGTTCAAATCAGAACCTTTCTTTCATGTAATCTTCCTTCCACCCAACAAATTACTATTCCTATAAACCATATTATAAATTAAAGCCTTAAATGGTAACAACATTTAATCATTATCTTTACCAACAACATTCTTACCATCACAATCATGACTGTAAACATTATTATTAAATACAATTTTTTTAATAAAATCATGACTATAACCCAATTCTACATATTCAGCTGCAAATTGACTTCTTTGAATATCAGCATTATTATTAAAATTATTCAGTCTTCTATTCCTACAACAAAAATTCAACAAAGACATTTTTTTATGTATAAAAGGCTGATAACTATCAGGCCTAATCATATTCCTCAAATTTTTAGGTTTTATAAAATGACTACAAAATAAAACATCATTAACCTTCTCAACATTTAAATCTAAAAACTTTAATTTTACAAAATCAAAATTACCCCCCTCAATTGTAAACTTAATAGTAGAATCAAAAGCATTCAATCCACATAAAAACTCTTCTAATTTCTCTTTCTGAATAACAAACAAACAATCATCAACATACCTAACAAATAATTTAATAGAACATGAAAACAGATTAATAACACTACACTCCAAATAATCAATATAGACAGCACACATCAATGGAGAAATAACATAACCAATAACCCAACCTTCTCTAATCTTATAAAACACATCATTAGACATAAAATACATTGAATCCTCTAACAGCAAAAGCAAATCATGAAAAACCTTAATCTTATCTGCAGAAAAACATTCCATTTTTTTAAAAATTGACACAAAAACATCAATACTTTTTAATCTATTAACCGATTGCTACATATTTTCAATGTCTAAACTACCAAAAACACAATCATCATCCAAAACAAAACCATTTATTTTCTTAAAAGCTTCAAAAGAAGAAGAAACACAAAATTGACCTAATTTTATATAATCCTTAAAATATCTTATAATAAATTTTGATATTTTATCAACAATTTCTCCTGTAAAATCAAAAATACATCTCAAAGGAAAATTATCTTTATGAGATTTCAAATTAAAGAAAACCTTTGGAGCCACATAATCACTAGGGTAACAATTTAAATAAGTAGTTCTATCAAAAATCTTTTTATTTTCCATAACTTTCATAATCTTAATTAATTTACATTTTATTTTTTTACCACGATCAAAATCTAAAATAGCATATTTTTCATTATTCAATTCTAAAGAAACTTTACTTTTAAAATCAATATTATTTAACAATACAAAACGGCCACCTTTATTTTCTTTTAACTTGACAAGGTCTATTTGTAGTAGATGAAACCATGGTTGTGAAAGGATTTTGGTAAAATTTTTGAAGTTAATTTAGTATTGTATTGTTTTATGGTTTTGCAGTTTTATTTTTGCTAGTATAGTGATAGGCAGGTTTGGTTTTCTATTTAGGTATACTATTTAATATTTTTTAGATAGTGCTATATGGTTTTGTGAATTTCATATTTTATTTGCTTTGTTTTGTATATTTGTATTATTTATTTGTATTATTTGTTTATTATTAATTATTTGTTCGTAATTATATAGCTTTTTTTTTTATTATTATTAATTTTCTTTCAGTATGTGGCAGATTTTATATGATAATTTTTTTTGTGTAGAAATTTTAGAAATAAAAAAGTTAATTAACATGTCTAATAGAATAGAGTCTTTAAAGGCTCAGGTAAATTTTCTTAAGACTTGTAGGTTTTGCAATGTGTTTCCTAATTCATGTAATATTAAGTTGGATAGGAAATTGGTTTTATTTTCTAATTGTGATTTTATTCTGAATTTTAAAAGATTCATTCTTAAACAATTTATTATGCAGATTATGAGTAGTTTATCTAATTTAATTAATAGGTATAAAATGATTAGAAGAGGGTTGGATTTAAGAAGGAATTTTAATTGTTCAGTTTTGAATTCTTTTTTAAAGTGTTTTAGGAATAAGTGTGAATTTACTTATAGTAATAAGTATTATAAGAAGTTTAAGTGGTTGATTGGAAAGGCTGGAAATAAAGGTTTTGTGAAAGGAAAAGAGTTTAGATTTGGGTGTTATAAAAATAAACCTGATGCTTCATCTGTTTTAAATTTGTCAAATTATGTTTTGAGTGTGTCTGATATGGCTATTTTAGCTAAGGGTCCTGGCTTTGTTCCTTTTGCTAATAAGAATTTAGTTTTTGATTTTGTTTCTGCTATTGAAAGTATTCAATTTTAGACTTATTTCATCTATTCTGCTATTGAAAGTAGTAGTAATTTTCTGATGAAAATAAAGTTTTTTTACAGGTTATTTTGAATAGTCAATTACTTAAAAGAGAAAAATTTGTTTTTGCCCCTAGGGAAATTAGTTCTGTTAAGAAAAGATTGATAGCCAATGATGTTATTTTGTTAAAAGAAGATAAAGGTGGCCGTTTTGTATTGTTAAATAATATTGATTTTAAAAGTAAAGTTTCTTTAGAATTGAATAATGGAAAATATGCTATTTTAGATTCTGATCCTGGTAAAAAAATAAAATGTAAATTAATTAAGATTATGAAAGTTATGGAAAATAAAAAGATTTTTGATAGAACTACTTATTTAAATTGTTACCCTAGTGATTATGTGGCTCCAAAGGTTTTCTTTAATTTGAAATCTCATAAAGATAATTTTCTTTTGAGATGTATTTTTGATTTTACAGGAGAAATTGTTGATAAAATATCAAAATTTATTATAAGATATTTTAAGGATTATATAAAATTAGGTCAATTTTGTGTTTCTTCTTCTTTTGAAGCTTTTAAGAAAATAAATGGTTTTGTTTTGGATGATGATTGTGTTTTTGGTAGTTTAGACATTGAAAATATGTACCAATTGGTTAATAGATTAAAAAGTATTGATGTTTTTGTGTCAATTTTTAAAAAATTGGAATGTTTTTCTGCAGATAAGATTAAGGTTTTTCATGATTTGCTTTTGCTGTTAGAGGATTCAATGTATTTTATGTCTAATGATATATTTTATAAGATTAGAGAGGGTTGGGTTATTGGTTATGTCATTTCTCCATTGATGTGTGCTGTCTATATTGATTATTTGGAGTGTAGTGTTATTAATCTGTTTTCATGTTCTATTAAATTATTTGTTAGGTATGTTGATGATTGTTTGTTTGTTATTCAGAAAGAGAAATTAGAAGAGTTTTTATGTGGATTGAATCCTTTTGATTCTAGTATTAAGTTTACAATTGAGGGGGGTAGTTTTGATTTTGTAAAATTAAAGTTTTTAGATTTAAATGTTGAGAAGGTTAATGATGCTTTATTTTGTAGTCATTTTATAAAACCTAAAAATTTGAGGAATATGATTAGGCCTGATAGTTATCAGCCTTTTATACATAAAAAAATGTCTTTGTTGAATTTTTGTTGTAGGAATAGAAGGCTGAATAATTTTAATAATAATGCTGATATTCAAAGAAGTCAATTTGCAGCTGAATATGTAGAATTGGGTTATAGTCATGATTTTATTAAAAAAATTGTATTTAATAATAATGTTTACAGTCATGATTGTGATGGTAAGAATGTTGTTGGTAAAGATAATGATTATATGTCGTTACCATTTAAGGCTTCAATTTATAATATGGTTTATAAGAATAGTAATTTGTTGGGTGGAAGGAAGATTGCATGAAAGAAAGGTTCTGATTTGAACTCATTACTTAATGGTTCTAAACAGTATATTGATAGTAGGTCTATTCCTGTTATTGTTTATAAGATTCCATGTAGTTGTGGTAAGTTTTATGTAGGCCAGAGTAAGTTTAGTCTTAATGAAAGGATTAAGGTTCATATAAGTAGAGTTAAATATAGGTATCTTAACTCAGCTTTATATATTCATGAATTGAATACAGGTCATACAATATTATTTGACAATGCTTTGGTTATTTTTTATGAAAAGAATGAATTAAAAAGAAGAATAAAGGAGACTTTGATGATAAATCTTTTTGATTCTGAGGCTATCAATCTTATGAAGACTTCTTTTGATATTAAGGGAAGGTGGAGTTTGAAATGAATTATGGAAAGGTTTGTTTGTATATATATATATATATATATATATATATATATATATATATATATATATATATATATATATATATATATATATATATATATATATATATATATATATATATATATATATAATCAAAACTACCCCAAATCTAAAATTAAACCAGACCAGAATAAAAATAATATTAAAACACAACCTAAGGTTTCACTGCTACAAGCAGACTTCTCAAGTGTAAAGAAATAATAAAAAAAAACACAACTTATATATACTATTAAAAACTACCCACAAATCCATTCACTTCCCATCCACCCTTAATATTAAAAGAACTCTTAAATAAGTTAATTGCTTCAGAATCATAAATTTTCAATAATAAAGACTCTTTAATTCTTCTTTTGATTTCATTTCTCTCAAAGAAGACAACCTTAGCTTCATCAAAATCAATAGTGTGGCCTGTATCTTTTTCATGGACATACAAAGCAGAACTAAGATATCTATTTTTAACTCTACTTTTATGAACCTTTATTCTTTCATTTAAACTCAAACTACTCTGACCTATGTAAACCTTCTTACAAAATAAACAAGGAATAAAATATACCACACCAGGAATAGTCTTTCTATCAAAAACTTCCTTTGTATTATTCAATAAATTATTCAATGTAACACCCCTTTTCCAAGCAATTTTCTTATTTCCAAACAATTTACTATTTCTACACACAATTTTATAAGAAGACAATTTAAATGGCAAAGAAATAAAATCATATTTTTCTTTAACCTTTACATCCTTACAAATATTACTATTAAATAAAATACTTTTAACAAATTTATCAGAGTATCCAACACTTAAATAATCTTTATAAAATTGATATTTCTGAAACAAAGCTACCCCCCTAGAATTATTTAATTTAATATTCCTATGACAATAATTCCTTAAAGCAGCTACTTTATGAGATACAGACTGATAGCTATCAGGTTTAATTATAGATCTTAATTCTTTACTTTTAACTAAATGACTGCACAATAAACAATTAGTTTCTATATTTCTAATCACCAAAAGATCTAAAAATTTTAACTTACCAAAATCTAACCCCCCTCCTTCTAACACAAATTTTATAGAAGGATCAAAACAATTAAACTCATTTATAAATTCCTTCAATTTACCATTCTCAACAACAAATAAACAATCATCAACATATCTGACAAATAATTTTACATATAAACAATTCTTTTTAATAATAATTTCCTCTTCCATAAAACTAATATAAACTGAACATACTAAAGGAGAAATAATATAACCTATTATCCACCCTTCCTTAATCTTATAAAAATTACCTTTATAAGTAAAATACATAGAATCTTCCAATAACAAAAGCAAATCTTTAATTACCTTAATTTTATTTTTTGATAAAGAACTTTTCTTAATCAATACAGACAAAAGAACATCAATACTGCTTAACCTATTAACAGACTGATACATATTTTCAATATCTAAACTTCCAAATACCCAACTACTTTCCATTTTAAAATTATTAATCTTATCAAAAGCCTCAAAAGAAGAAGAAACTGTGTACTGACAAAAAATAAAATTAAGGTAATTAAAGATTTGCTTTTGTTATTGGAAGATTCTATGTATTTTACTTATAAAGGTAATTTTTATAAGATTAAGGAAGGGTGGATAATAGGTTATATTATTTCTCCTTTAGTATGTTCAGTTTATATTAGTTTTATGGAAGAGGAAATTATTATTAAAAAGAATTGTTTATATGTAAAATTATTTGTCAGATATGTTGATGATTGTTTATTTGTTGTTGAGAATGGTAAATTGAAGGAATTTGTAAATGAGTTTAATTGTTTTGATCCTTCTATAAAATTTGTGTTAGAAGGAGGGGGTTAGATTTTGGTAAGTTAAAATTTTTAGATCTTTTGGTGATTAGAAATATAGAAACTAATTGTTTATTGTGCAGTCATTTAGTTAAAAGTAAAGAATTAAGATCTATAATTAAACCTGATAGCTATCAGTCTGTATCTCATAAAGTAGCTGCTTTAAGGAATTATTGTCATAGGAATATTAAATTAAATAATTCTAGGGGGGTAGCTTTGTTTCAGAAATATCAATTTTATAAAGATTATTTAAGTGTTGGATACTCTGATAAATTTGTTAAAAGTATTTTATTTAATAGTAATATTTGTAAGGATGTAAAGGTTAAAGAAAAATATGATTTTATTTCTTTGCCATTTAAATTGTCTTCTTATAAAATTGTGTGTAGAAATAGTAAATTGTTTGGAAATAAGAAAATTGCTTGGAAAAGGGGTGTTACATTGAATAATTTATTGAATAATACAAAGGAAGTTTTTGATAGAAAGACTATTCCTGGAGTGGTATATTTTATTCCTTGTTTATTTTGTAAGAAGGTTTACATAGGTCAGAGTAGTTTGAGTTTAAATGAAAGAGTAAAGGTTCATAAAAGTAGAGTTAAAAATAGATATCTTAGTTCTGCTTTGTATGTCCATGAAAAAGATACAGGCCACACTATTGATTTTGATGAAGCTAAGGTTGTCTTCTTTGAGAGAAATGAAATCAAAAGAAGAATTAAAGAGTCTTTATTATTGAAAATTTATGATTCTGAAGCAATTAACTTATTTAAGAGTTCTTTTAATATTAAGGGTGGATGGGAAGTGAATGGATTTGTGGGTAGTTTTTAATAGTATATATAAGTTGTGTTTTTTTTTATTATTTCTTTACACTTGAGAAGTCTGCTTGTAGCAGTGAAACCTTAGGTTGTGTTTTAATATTATTTTTATTCTGGTCTGGTTTAATTTTAGATTTGGGGTAGTTTTGATTTTATATTGACTAGTTTAGCTTTATGCTTGTAATGTTATATATATATATAGTATATGTATAGATGTATTTTTATATATATATATATATATATATATATATATATATATATATATATATATTCCTTTAGGTGTATTTTCACTTAAGAATGTCTATTTGTAGTAGATGAAACCATGTTTGTGTAAGAATTTGGGTAAAATTTTGAATTTAATCTAGTATTGTATTGTTTTATGGTTTTGCATATATATATATATATATATATATATAACATGCTAATAGCTCTAACCAAGCTTATTTATTAAATGTACAAGAGAAAGTACCTGAAACCTTTATCTATGATGATCCCCATCCCCAGACCGGTTTAGAGCAATGGCACTCTTCAGTGAGGAGCTAGGATTTTGTAAATAGTATTAAAATTTTGGTGATTGATGAGAATGATGTTATTGCTTCATTGGTTGTAACAGAAATGTATGAATGTATTGACAGAATTAATTCCATAAAAATAATTAAACATACATTAAAAAGTAAAAGTATTTGTAAATACTATCAAAATCACACTTTTCTTTATTTTTGCTGTAATATTCTATAAATACAATTTATCTCAACTACTCCAAACACTTTTTAGAAAAACTCTTTATTTGTACATATATAAACACCATCATTTTGACTCACCTGCAGTCTTCTTCAGAGCTATGATATAATGAACAAAATAAAATAAAAAATCATAACTATATAATAACACCATAAAAAATGTAAACAATAAAAAACTAAAAACAACATAAAATATATATATTAAAAAAACTGAAATAAATAATCAAACCCAAATAAAACAATATAAAATAAAATGTACAACATAAATAGAAAATAAATATAAATTATACATGTGTATTCCTAACTTTATACATATATACATTCAAGGACAACTATTAATCTAAATATATTATCTATTTTATTATTAGTAACAATCTACTAATTATCTCTATTCTTCCTAAACTTAAACTTTATGATTTGTAACTAAAATTTTTTTAATTTTAAATCATATAATATTTATTATTTTCTTATTCATTCTACTTTTAAAAATAATATTTTATATTTATTATTATTTCTGAATATTTAAAACCTATAAACATTACAATCTTTAAACTTACCAAGTTTATTTTAATCTTCTAAATAAAAAAAAATTGTTTTTTTTTTTTCAAAAAATTATCTTATACCCTATTTCCCTCTATTACATATTATTTAAAAGTAAATATATATCACCTACAACTCTTTATTTATATATATTATACACTTTAACTTTTATTATTATTATATAATTCAAATAAATTTATACTATATTGCTTTATATATTATAAATATACCTACAACTTTATTTACATATATTTTTTTATTTTATATACTTTAATTTTTATTATTATTCTTATATAATTCTCATATTTTTTTATTAAACTGTTTTATATGTAAATATTATGCTAAGTTTATTAATTTATTTATTATTTTTCTATTATTTAATATCTGTAAATATACCCACATTTACAATCCTATTTAACCTAACCATTTTTTATCATCCCCAACTCATTTTTAAACGACTATCTTTTTACATATTTACCTCTCTATATCGTATTTAATAACTATAAATATACCAATCTCATCCTAATCCCAGAATCTCTATTAAATTCTAGTTTTATCTTTCTTATTAATATAGCTTCTTTTATTTTTCTTTCTTTAATACTTTCTGTATGTAACTTTATTTTTATTGAACTTTGTGTAAATTTGTGTCCTGTTTCTTTTGTATGTATATATATTGGTGATTTATTATCTGCCATATGTTGTTTTAATCTTGTTTTTATAGAATTTTTGTTTCTCCTACATATTTGTTATCAATCCCACTATCTAGACATTGTTTGCATTTTATCATATATACTCCATTAACTATTTCTTTATTATCTTTATTATATCCTATGTAATTGTTATCTATCAAATTTAACAGGTTTTTTCTTTTTTTATTAACTTTTTTTGTATTAATTATTCTTTTGCGTCTTTTATTAATCTTCTTTATAATTTTGTTAAACTTATTCACTATTATATTATTATTTTTTTTATTCCTATGTATCTATTTTCACCTTTCTTTTTTTCTTCACTCTTTTCATTTTTATTTATCTTATACTCTATTTTTCCAATACTTCTTTTAATTATATATATATACATACAGGAAATCCATTCAGTTTTAACTCATTAAATATTAAATCTTTTTTGTTTTTTATAATCTTCTTTCCTTAAACAATACATTGCAGCCCTGTATATTCTTGAATATATACAACTAATTTTGTATATCCTATCAATGTTGGAAAACCAACTTGTTATTTTGTTACCAATATTGTTCTTTTTATAAATACTTGTCTCAATACACCATTTTTTATCTATCAATTTCTCTTGAAACATTATATCCAGATATGCAATTTCATTATTCTCTTCCTTCTCAACAGTAAACATTATATTCTCCTCTATTTTGTTAATATCATTAATAAACCAGCTTATTTGTCTTTGGCTTTTATTAAAAATCATTAAATAATCATCTACATATCTGTTAAAAAACAAAGGAGCATTTTTATTTTCTGTTATATTTTTATCAAACTCATTCATATAAATATTACTTAAAATTGCATTAAGAGCTCCTCCCATTAACACTCCTTCTTTTTGCTTATAAAATTCTGTATTATATTCAAAAACTACATCCTTGCAACATAATTCCATTAATTCTACCAAAATATAAACAGGTAATTGTATTGTTTTATATTGGTGATTGTTTATCTTTTCAGCATATATGTGTTCAAGTGTAACAGTTATATGAGAGAGTGTGGTGAGTAGTGGGTGGTGTGCAGGTCTGTGCTCATATACCCTACATATTACATATATTGATATAGGTATATAATATGCCTGTATTTCAGTTATTACATAATTCATTTAAATTATTTTTTTAGCCTCTATTATAGTGTTTTTATATTATTCATATGGATGACAAAAAATCATACTGTAACTTTATATTTAGTCCATAAAGATTAATTATAATAAATAGTACTTTAAAATTTTTTTAATCAAATAAATACAGCTTTTTAATAAATGAAATTTGCTGTTTTTAAGCTATGATAAATATTAGCCATGCACTCTAATTTGTTAATAAAAAAATCCTTGTTAAATATGTTTGAATAATAATTGCTAAGATAATATCAAGTAATTATTTTAATAATTGTTTAAATCCAGATTTGATAAATTGAACTTAGATAAAAGTTAGTTTAAAGTGTACTGTTTTGAATTAATAGTAGTAAATAGTATTTGCTTGATATTTTTTAATATTATTATGTCTTAAACTGTGTTAAAATACATTTAAAATAGTAGCTAATAAATTATTAGTTAATTAATGTTATACTTATTTGAAACGAGAATTTAATATATTATTCTTAGGAAAAGCTAATTTGAAATAGATTTATCTTATATGTTTTTGTAAGTAAATTTAGTTTGCTGTCTTTTAAAATATTGATTCTTAAAATTTGCAGTAAATTCCTCAGTTTTCTCAATCATTTCCAGTATGCATGTATGTGTCTATATTTGTGCATGTTTATTAAAAGTAGAAAGTTTAAAAACGATGGTTTAAAAATGATAATTATTTTTAAAAGATAATATATTTTATAAATAGTATTTAAATATTAAATAATTTAATGATAATCTCTTGAGATCTCTTAAGGGGATAAAAAGTATTTATTGAAGTAAAGATATTGTATTAAATTAAATAAATGATTTTATGTAGTAATTAAAATTAATAAATTTAATTATTTTTAATTAACTTTCAGTGTCTAGATGTCATGTGTTTCATTCTATTTTTATCCATCGTAATTAGCAAAAGTTCAACATGGTTAATAAAAGGTTAAAATTGATAATCAATTTCAAAAATCCCACCCTAATGTTCATCTTCCATTGATTAAGTCAAATCATGTGACAAAGTTTCCAATAAAAATAACATACACATTTATGCTTAAAAAAACTGGAAAATAAAAGTACTATTTTAATTTATTTCTTTTTAATAAAATTTTTAAGTGGTTTGTTCAACTTATTTTTAAATACTTATTATTTTATTAGGTAAATAAAGCCTGTATAGAAATTTCAAAAGTTATTTAAGCAAATCTGCTCTGCCAATACATGTTCTTCTGTCCATAGACAATAGCTCATTGGCAAATGTAAAAAACTATTGTTATGAAGGAAGTCCCAAAATGTTCTGAATATAACATCCACTGAAGACCACTAAGCTCTAATGTTGTACATATGTTTAATTTTCCATTTCTATAGACTTTTAGTTAATTTGATATTTTGGCTATAAAACCATTTCATATTAGTTACATAAGTTGATATCTAATATTAAATAAAATCATTTTTTACATTTAACTAAATGTTTTATCTTAGAAATAATTTATGTGGAGAATTAAATTTCTGAAATACAGTTATTATTACTCTATGAGAAACTACTTTGAAAATTTTTATATCTTGACTAAATCAAATGAATGCAATAGTGGCTGCTTTAACAGATGTCACTAGTTTAAAAGACAGCAACAAATACAGTCAATTTAAATTGTTTTATTGAATTATGATAACAGAAGATGTTTTTACTTGGAACCAGATTGTGAAGATTTCTTCAAATGGGTTATTTATTTGTTTATGAACAACAATCAACAAATGCAATCTTTAAAACAATCTATGATGCACTTAAATTGTATAAAAGGAATATATTAATTTAACTAGTTAAATAATAATAAAATCAAACAAACACTTGATTAATGTTGAAATATTTATTATACCCTTTTTCTCTCTCTTTCCCACTCCCTCCCCTCACATTTACTGAACCAAACTATCTTGATTTATATATTACTAATACTGATTTAACATACCATTCTCAAAGGAAAATGCACCATCACTTAATCCCAGTGTATTGAAGAACACCAATAATTATGGTATATACAGACTAGAAGTGAACTCAAGGGTGACTTACTAATAAGAGTGTGTTTAATAGCAACTCTCAAACTCTCTCTCACAAATGTTAAACCCTATTCCAAAACTAACTGGCATATTTCTCTTTTTATATGTCTTCCCTTAGTTCGAGTATACAATTTTTATTTAGATACATACTGCTAATATAACAATAATAGAAACAAAAGAAAAAAATGTTAATAAAACAAATATAATATTGGTTAGTTTAAGTTACTAAAATATATATATAATTAACAAACTCATAAAAATGCCTTCTACTGTTCTAAGTTATATCTATTTCAAGTGAAGGATTTTCATTATTCTATTACACCATTACATTATACATTAACACACAAAGGTTTCTTATAAGAAAAAGTCTAGTTATCCTGATTGATCAGGGTAGTTTCTTGATCCTATGGAATAAAACACTTCATCCTATGTTTATCATGGATTGTCCGAGATTTCCATTTTAGTCCATTTTCATCAGCTACCTTTACATGTTCCTATTCACTACATCGGCATTTTTAATGGCAGTTCCAGCTGGTGTCAAAAATAGAAGTTCTCCAAGGTGGAAAGTTCTGATGCTTCTTAACCACTCAATATATTCTTCACATTTTAAAATATTATTTGTTTAATTTTGTTTTACATGATTTAAATCATTAGCGAATCCAAGCAAAATCAAAAACCAATCAATCAATCATTATCTCTGGCAAAATTCCAATTAATTTAAATAAAATACAATCCTGTAATTTATAGGGTTTTTCATTTTACAAAGTCTGAATATAGACTTTCAATATATGGCCTTTTTGGTCAAATTCTGCTTTTAATCCTGTGAAAGCATTCCAAATTGATGAGTGTAATAGATAACACAAAAATACCTCCACTATCTAAGTTTCAACAATAGAACTAATTACAAAAGCAAACTTTTTTTTCACCCTTCTATCTTTAAAAATTAGAAACAAGAATTTCTAATAATTAGAAACAAAACCAAAGAAAAACTTTTATTAAACAAAAACTTGCAAGATTTTTTTTTATCTTGATTTAATTTATTTCAAAAAACATTTTAAAATTTCATTTCAAAAAATATTTTTTATTTTGAAATAACATATATGCAATTTTAATAATATATGTGTATATATATGTGAATATAAACTGGCAGAAAAATACAAGCTCATTGCACCAATCCCCCAAAAAATAATAATAATAGTAATCTTTTTAATTTTCCTGTAGGGTTTTTTATCATTCTCTTTAAATGTTTTTAGGCTTTGTGCATTATAGGTCCTCTTTTTATTTTTCTTCCTTGTACTGTGAATGTGTTAGGTCTGCACTTTTGAATGATCTTATAGGACCTTCAAATAGAGCAAAATAATATATTGTTTACTACTCAATTTGCTAACTGGCTGTGTTTTAGCAGTCTCCTAAGTAAGGTATATCAGACAAGCATTTTCTTCAGTATTCTCTTTTCATCTTTCTTCTTCAATCTGTCTCTAGTGAAACATTGATCATCTGCTACATTCACAGTTTCACTACCAGTAGGAAGAGGGTACTTGAGAATAAAAAGCTCAAACTGACCATAATGTAAGCACTCTAGATCAAGTCTTGTAAACACATGGTATGTATAATTAATAAATTTAACCATGTGTGGCAATACTTTAAACCACTATTGATGGTTACCTTTTAAATCTACATGAAACAAGTTTCCCAATTCTTTTATAACCCTTTCACATGGATTAGACTGGGAGTTATGGATAGAGATGAGATCATGATGTATTTGTTCACCAACTTTTCCATTCCTTTGATATAAAAGGGATACCATGGTCACTAAAAATTGCCCAGCATTTTTCAAATTGAATAAATTGTTTCTCCAACTAATATATATTTATATTTATAAAAAGATGGTAGTTGATAATAAAAATCTATGGATAGTGGTTTGTTTGGGTTCTTAGCTATTATTGGTGCCAGCATTCCAGCATAATTTTTATTAGCCAGTTTATTTTGCTGACATTCATGATACCTCTGCTATGTAGTGACCACTGATCTATACAAATTTGACCAATAATACCATCTCTGTAGAAGTTTACTTATTTTATGTGAGTCATAATGTCCATACATCCTATGTACATAATTTATTAGCTTTTCTCTTAGATTTTGCAGTCTTCAGAAACCTATCCCTTTTTTAACCTGAAACATCAACAACTCATTTGTTATTTTATACCTATGTAATTTAATTTTTCACCAGGTGTAAATTTCTGATTCATGTAGCATCCAAGTTTTGTAAAAACTTCAGTCTCTTCATATCTTTCTCTATTCACTTGTCAGAACCAGTTTTAATAGTTATTAATGAAACTCCCTCTAGTGTTAAAACTTGGCCATGGTCCGAAATTGGATTTCTGCTTAATATATCTGGTACTATATTTTTTTGGAGCAAGGAATTACCTTATAATTACATTTCTGTAAGTACAATGCCCAACTTATAAACCTATCATTTATTAAAAAACACCTATTTATAAACTCCAATTATGATCAGTGATTATAATAACGTCAGATCTCAGAAGTACATGCTTAAGTTTATTTAATGCCTAAACAATTGCCAATGGGTCCATTTCTGTTGTGGTATAATTTTTTCTCTGCTGAGTTAATGTCCTATTTAAAAAATATAAAACACAAGGTATTTT
The DNA here is from genome assembly GCA_028023455.1 of Epiperipatus broadwayi. Taxonomy (NCBI): domain Eukaryota; kingdom Metazoa; phylum Onychophora; class Udeonychophora; order Euonychophora; family Peripatidae; genus Epiperipatus; species Epiperipatus broadwayi. The sequence continues at coordinate 341,712 of JAQFVV010000366.1, forward strand.
TTATTTCTTCTTCTGAAACAGTACTGCCTCCAATCCTACTCCATTAAGGTCTGTTTGTAACATAGAAGGTTTGTCAAAATCCAGATAAGTGAGTGTAACAGTATGTAAAAAAATTTCTTTGACCTGATCAAATGCTTGACCTTGTTCTTCCATCCACTCCCACTTGCTCTCTTTTCTTAGCAGATGCACTAGCACTTCCATAAATGTAGAAAATTTCTTGTAGAACCTTTGATAGAAATTACATATGCTGAGGAATGACCAAATTTGTTTTCTGTTCTTTGTCTTGTCAGGATAGGTTTCCACACCTTGAGCACATACAAGATGACCAAGAAATATAATTTTCTCTTGTAGTAGACTACTTTTCTTTAGATTTATTGTGACATTTTTTCATTGCACTCCCAAAGAAACACAAGTTTTTTAAATGTTCCTGCAGTGATTGTGATGCTATCATGACATTGTTCACATAATATAATATAAATTCCTCTACTCTGTGAGACAGGACCTGATCTAAACATCATAATTGTCCTGATACACTCTTAACTAGTCCAAACAGAACTCATTAAAACATGTATGTAAAGCCTTCATAGTGAAATCTATGTATATTTGGTCATCAGCATGAAGTGACATCTGCCAATAACTTGATGTCCAATTGAATGATGAAAAATAATTCCTTCCTTTAATTTGTAACAATAAATCTATAATTCATGGTGGAACATCTTGGTCTGGTATATTAATAGTATTTAACTGGTGAATGTCTAAGAATACTTTCATAGAGCCATATTTTTTTTACAATTACCAAAGGGTTTATATATGATGACTGTTGTTTTTATGATGCCCTATTGTTACATTTATTGTATTTGTTTATCTACTTCATTTATGTATTTGACAGGAAATGGGTATGATCTACCCTGAAAATTCGATTTTTTTTTTTCACCTTTATTCGATGATCATAGCACTTTATAATTCCAGATTTTATGGTGAATACTTGTTCATTTTGCAAAAGTATCTCTTTAAGTTGACTTTCACAGCCGCTATTATTACTCCATAACATAGTTATTTTATGTTCTATTTCTTGATATATATCATTGGTTACTATATATGCTGCCTCATTGTTAATCTGTCTGCTACGATCACTAAATGGCACCTTTTCATTTTCTATTACTATATTATTTTTGCTATAATTAATTTTTGCCCTGGTTTGGTGCATAAAATCTGACCATAATATAAGATCCTCTATAAAACCTGACATCAACAATAATGTATGCTGCATTTTTTTCACTTGTATTGCTCTGGATATTTGTATAGGGTCCAACTTAACTTGTTGACCATTAGACATGTTTATTTCTGACTTTTATAATGGTAACAATTGTATTTTACTCTTCTGACAACTGATTTGATCTAATATTTTATTCAAGATTAGAGAGATCTGACTCCCTGTTTCTAGTAGAGAAATATCTCGATTCCCTGTATTTTTATGAATATCACAAAGCAAGTTTGTTTGGCCATTGTTTGGATCTTTTATTCTTCCTCAATGACTACATTTAACAGTTTAGGTAGTTGTTCTTGTTTCTCTTTCTTCTGTATGTTTTCTTCCTTTCTAAGGATTTCCAATATGTCTTGCAATCTCACACACCTGCAGATTATTAATCTCTCTTATACATTTTTCAGCATATTTTTATGATACTTATAATCTGATGTTCTGAAATAGAACATTCTGTCATAATTTTTAATTTCACCATTTGTTTTAAAAAACTGTCTATATCATATCCCTTCTTTTTTATATCTTTCTAATTCTACCCATCTTTAAATTTTTTCTTGTCTCTCTATTTACCAAAACATATACATTAAGTTATTTTTATATTGCTTAAAGTTGTCCAGTCTTTTCTGTATTGTTTCCACCAATCTCTAGCCATGCCCACCAAATGGTTACTTACTATGGTTATTTTCTTTTCATCCTTTGCCTTCCATATACAAAACCACTCTTCTAAACTTTCAAGGGATTCAAATAAGGTTTCCTTTTTTCTCCTCTGGATGTTTTTATTTTAATTCTATCTTGAATTTTTATCTAAAATATTTTTAAATTACTTCCAAAACTCAAAACCCTCCCCTACTGAGATTCAATTTTCTCAATTTAACCATCTAATCCTGCATCACTGCCTTTTTGCCCTAACTCAGACTGTTTATTAAATTAACAAGCCCCATGTTGAAAACCATTTTCTCTATTTTTCCTATGTGCCATGACATTTTGCACAGTCCATATTTTTTATAAAAATCATAAAATAGGGTGGCTAAATTAGAGTGCCACCAAGATTTTTTTTTGGAATCATATTGTGAAGATTTTTTCAATTGTGTTGTTTATTTGTTTGCAAACAGCAATCACCAAAGGCAATCTTTAAAACACTCTGTGACAGACTTAAATTCTATAAAAAGAAGATAATACTTAACTAGTTAAATAATAATGAAATCAAACAAACCCTTGATTAATATTAAAACATTGATTATACGTTGTTTGTCTCTCACTTCTCGCTCTCTCCTGTCACATTTATTGAACCAAACCATCTCAATCTATTTATTACTAATGCTGATTTAATATATCATTCTCGAAGAAACATGCATCATCATGTAATTCCAGTGTATTGAAAGATGCCAATAATTATGGTATATGCAGACTAGGAATAAACTCAATGATGACTTACTAATAAGAGTGTGCTTAATAGCAACACTCAAACCCTGTCTCTCAAATGTTAAACCCCATCCCATAACTCACTGGACGCCTTTCTCTTTTTATATCTCTTCCCTTAGATCAAGTATACAATTTTTATTTACATACATACTGCTAATATAACAATGATAGAAAAGAAAGAAAAGGGTAAATAAAGAAATATAAAATTGGTTAGCTTAAGTGAGTACAATATATTGTAAATAACCCATAAAGCCCCCTTTAATGTCTGCAATCTCCTATTTTAAATAAGCAGTGAGATTGATTTATATTTATTGAAAAAATGTCTGGCACATGAATAAACAAAATAAATGTTTAAAAATTGGAGATTTTTAGAGTGCATATAAAAATATAGATATATTTAAACATTATTACTATTAAGGTCTAATTTTAAGTAAAATACGATTCTTAATTTTTAAAAAAAATAATTAAAAATCATTTAAATTTACACAAAGTTATGATTGTAGTGAATAAATGTTTCCAAAGTAGTGACATTTACATATATATGGGGGGTATACATTATTAATCAATGTCTGTATTCAAATTATAATATATATATATATATATATATATATATATATATATATATATATATATATATATATATAATTCTTCAAAAAAACAATACAGTAATTAATATTGTAAACAATATTTTAAAACAAATATTGATTATAATTTAATGGAAGTACTTTCAACTATTTAAGTAATCATTATCAACTATATTCAAATTCTATTACAAAAATCATTACAAATGTATACAAAAACAATTATGTCATACATCAATTTTCCCACAATTCATTAATTTTTATATTAGCAGCTTGTCTATTTAACAAATGTTGCTTTCCATTTTTTATTAACATAGCTTCTTTAATTTCATGTTTATTATTATTTTTTTCAATGCATAAAATCTTAACTTTATTAAAACCAAAATGAAAAACAAAATTACATGTAACATTATGATCAAAAAATACAGAAGGTGATACATCATCATTTCTAACACTCTCTTGTCTTGATTTTTGCACTTATTTATAAAGCAATGAATCTTTTCTCTAGTGTATATTGAAATTCACCTGTATATGATTTTCCACAAACAAACAGCCATTTATATATTGCACAAATTTGATTTAAAATACTATATCTATTTTTTGAATTATTTATCAATCTATTTAAATTAGTAGTAGTATAAAATGTGACTCTCTATATATTTTTAGATATTTGTCTTATACATTTCACTTGTTCATTACAAATAAATGGTATTGTTTTGATTTTAATAAAGTTAAAATTTTGTGTATTAAAAAAAATAATAATAACATAAAATTAAAGAAGCTATGTTAATAAACAATGGAAAGCAACATTTGATAAATAGACAAGCTGCTAATATAAAAATTAATGAATTGTGGGAAAATTGATGTATGACATAATTGTTTTGTATACATTTATAATGATTTTTGTAATAGAATTTGAATATAGTTGATAATGACTACATAGATAGTTGAAAGTACTTCTATTAAATTATAGTAGAATTTGTTTTTAAAATATTATTTACTGTATTAATTATTGTATTGTGTTTTTTTTTAAGAATTATATTTATTGTAAACAATCTACAATATGAGATTATTTCCATGTAAATTAAGTTAAATTGTGTTTTAACTTTGAGAAAAACTATCAACCTCCACTGATTTTTTTTTAAGGCTAAACCAAATTTTAACTCTATTGCTATAATTTTTTATCATAAGTATAAATAGAAATATATATGGTGAAGCCATGAATTATGCTATATTTTCTTCCAAGCCCACTACATTCAATGTATGTAGAATATAATAGAATACATTTTGTTGATAAATATTGATTATAACTAGAATATATATATATTTTACTGAGTGTGTGTTCACTCATGCATTGTACTTTCCTGAAAATAAGACCTAACCAGAAAATAAGATCTAGCATGGTTTTTTAAGGATACCCATAATATAAGCGCTACTCCAAACATAAGACCTAGTTAAATTTGTCACCCAGAGATGACTTTTGTTTACCTGTGTTGAAACAAATAATGGACATATTGAATTATAAAGTGATTAATGTATAAATAACATTATTATTAAAATTAATGCTTTAAATAAATGGTGATAAAAATTATATGATTTTTTTTTTTATATTTTCTGTTGATTAGGTTTGACAAATATAATTCTGCATGTAGAAAGAAATAATTTATCTATCACAGGTCATTAAATCAGACACTTTATAATTTCATTTATATATTTATTGGTACTTCTTTTATTTACATTCTAGAATACTTGATTTAATTTTAGTTTCAGTATGCTAGCATTTAAATATATTCTAGATAAAAAAAATAGTTTGATTTCTTAATTAAACATTTTTTTGTTTCTTAAAAGATTTTATTTAAAATAATGGAAGTGATTTTAATAATCAAAGTTTAGCTTAAGTATAGTCATCAATCTTTCTCCTAAAAAAATAGCTTTGTAAAAATCCTAAGCAAGACTATTGCAAAAAATTTGGAAAGTGTTTACAATGAATGTGGTTTTGTTATATATAAATTATAAATTCATAATTCAATATGCCATATGGTATAATGGACAAACTTAATGCTAACATGTAAAATATAGATCATTTTCTGAATTGTTGTGCTTGCATTTTTATTGCTTTTGTGTAGACAAACCATTCTTAACTGAAATTATTTTTGTTACCACTTCTGTCTCATAAGTTGTCAATTAATCATTGATTTAATGGTAAATTTGAATGGAATAATATTCTGATTACTAGATAAGATGAGTGCAAAAAGAAAGAACTATTCTGGTGAGTACAAAAAATAATTGTGCCATCAACAAGAGCTCTGAGCATTTCATCTTTGGATTTTTAATGATATGAATGGAGGAAGAGTTGGAGAGTGGAGAATATTGAAGCTTGTCCATTAAAGTTTTAGAAGATTTCTTATCTTAATATAAACTGAGCAGTGATTTTATATATGTGTTGGAGATTATGATCTGGACCAACTCATGATTTTTGGTTTAGCAAAAAATATATAAATTGGTGTCAATTTATTTTTTTACATGTATGTGGTAATGTGTATCAGTTGTAAAAGATGGATTGGAAAGCTATGAAGAGTTTGCAAATCTGATGGATTGGAAAGCTATGAAGAGTTTGAAAATCTGAGTTCAAGTCCCTTATAATTACATTAACATTAGTATCAACAATATATATATATATATATATATAATAACGTTTACTGTCTTGCTAGGCCTCTATATGTGTTATAAATGCATGAGTTGATCAAGTTATGTCAAAAAGGAGAAAGTTGTATTTCTATTTCTCAAAAAACATAACTATATTTCCTGATCAACTCAGCCTAGTAATTGTTGCGAATTGTGCTATTGACGAAATCAGCTTTTAATTTATTTGATCTGGGTGCCAGGATTCATAAGAATCCACTAAAATCTGTCACCAGCACATCTTGCAAGTTAAAAAGAAAAATTGCTTTTGAAGAATCGGTATTAGATTTTACCATAACGAAAATTATCTTTTTTTTAAATATATTATTTTTACTGGAACTTATTCATAACATATTGGCAAAGGTAAACTATGTTTTTAATTCTTACTAAACTAATAATAAATTTAATAATAAACACTAATAAATATTATTAATAACGTACAAATGAAATTTGATATAAGAAATATTTTTATTCTAACAGATTAAAAATATTTTTAAGTTAAATTGTAAATTAAATAAACTGGAGAGAACACACACTAATTCAAATATGAATACATTAATAAAAAACAAGTTTCACAATTAAAAGAAAATTATTGGATAAACAAAAGTCTCTTGAACAGAAAAATTAAAGTCTCTATCGGGATTCTATTATATGTATATTTTTACGAGTTGTTTGCAAAATGGTTTGTCGACAATTTAGTCATAATCAGGAATAATAAAGAGTCATAGCTTACCAGTAAGTTTAGTGAAAAAGTTGTAGTTTACTATGCATAGTTTTTTTTGTTAGAATGAGCTTCCATTGGTTATTAGTTGATCTTGTATTCTATTCCGAAGGCTAATTGTAGAAGCTTTTCTAGTGTCCATCTGCTTAATGATGTCAGCTAAAGCCCCAGTCTACTCCTGCATGAAGGATTATTTTATCGTGAAGTGGTCTTGGATTTAATAATCTAAAACCAGCCAAAACAAAAAAAAATAAGATGTTCACCAAACCGGTCTCTGCCTTTTTATACTAGAGGCCCAGTTTTCAGACTTCTGTGCATCCTTTTGTTTAAAAAAATATATATGCTGATAATTAATCTGGTAATTCCTTATAAAATTTACATTACAAAGTTCTTTTTTTAGCAAATCTTTTGGCCATCTTTAATTAACCAAAATATTTTTTCTTTTAGCTTATCTTTTTACTTTTTGAATTCTTTTACTTTATCAGAATTAGTAATCTGTGTGCCTTTTGTTCTCTCCAATTTTAATTTTTCTTTCTAATTACATAAAAAAAATATGAAAGAACAATTTAATTTTCATTGTACATTTTTTTTAACAAAATAAATTATACTCAAAAAAATCTAAATTTACTTTTATTTTTTTAGCTTTTACCAAATGCCGATATATTTGTACCATATATAAATAAACAATACAATATATATATATATATATTGAAGCAGTCAAATCTGTGTTCGATCCTAGCTTTATGACATCTAGCCATAAGCCCACTTCAAACCCTAGTACTAACCTTAAATTACCGATGCAATAGAGCTTTATACAGTCAATCCAAGCTAGTTTTTTTAAAGAAAAACTATTATTTAAATGTGTGTTAAAATTAACTAGTTTAAGGTTTAAATTAATCAATGCTATTAATAAATTCATGATAAAATTATTCATGAATTTATATATATATTATAACTGCATGGATTGTGTGTATATATTTATAAATATTTAAATATATATATTCATTTTAAAGTTTCAATGCATCGGGAATGTTTTATTTTACTTTTAAATAGTTTGTTCAAATTTTAGTGATTAAAAGCTACATTCTTTCGATAAGCTTTCAGATTGTCCTTTTCCAAAACAATGGGTAAAGTTTTATTAATTAGAAAAAAAGATAAGTATTTAAAATGTAAGGACTGTTCCTAATTAAAATCGTTTTTAGATTTAAAAATTCATGTTCTAATTAGAAAATGAATTCAAGTTAATGAGTTTGAAAGCCTTATCGAAGGAATGTATCTAAAATCAATTAGTAGAAACTTGTAACAATAAAAATGTAGAAGCGCTAGCCCAAAGGCATCAGACACCATATAAATAGCTCTGAAAAGTTTGGAGAAGGAAGAAACCATCTTTGTTTAGAGAAGTACCATTGAACTCTGTGCATTTTAAAATTATGAATTTAAATAGTGTTTCTATCATGGTGAGGGGCTAAAACTTCAGGAATCTGACTACTGTTCCTGAAGTCCCCTGAAAATCTTCAATGAAGCTGCTAAACCTTTTCTGGACCAATCATGCTGCAAAAATCATGACAAAATCAATCTAAATGCTATTCAAGTAATTTACCAAATGCGCACCTACGTTTTACCAACCTGGATATGTAATCTAAGGAACCAGCCCCAGAAGAAATGGTAATATATTTTCATAATGAACCATAACTTTCTGGCAAGTTTCCAAACTTTACTTTACACTCCCTTTAAAATCTCTTCTCATTTATTAAGGTAACAATCTGTACAAAACATTCTTTTATCTATGCTATTTTAAATTTTATATTAATTCTCTCAATCTCTAGTCCTTAGATTCAATTTTTCTTTCTTACGATGGCAGTTCATTTACTGTATTGAGTGATTTATTAGTGTTATTTATTTTTAATTATATGCCAATAATTCTTTGACTTGGTGAGCTCCTTTGTTCCATCCACCTTATACAAATAATATAATATTAAGTCTGATAGTAATTCTTGCCCATTAGAACTAGATTTATACAGTTCTATCAATCATCGAGTTGAAATAAATTATTAAATGTTTGTTATTTTTATAATTGGCTAATAATAAATTATTAGCTCCATTTCTAATCTATGTCCCCGGTTCCTTTATCTAATTTATAAATGTTTATATATCCATATTTATGATCTTAAAATATTTTTGCAAAAGGGTCAATAAAGGAATCAACTAAATATATTCTAATTCAAATTTCTGTTACTTTCTATTAAGATTCAGGGAGGGCATGATGTTTGGAGCATAATTAATATAATTTTATAAATGCTTTAAAATAGTTTTAGTTAAAAGCTTGTTTGACTTTAATTGATTTGATCAAGTCATCATGTAGAGCATTCTATAATAAATTGAGTTTTATTATTCAAACGGTGACTATCAAGTCATCACCTTCAAATGTTGCTGACGTAGGGCAATCTTCCACTCTGTAGGCTTGTCAGTAGTAATATTACTGTTATTTTAAATGGTAGAAGAAGAAAGCACTTCCTTTCCTGCTTATATTATATTCGGAACACCAAAGGTTCATAGTGTGCCAATGCCAAATTGGCACATGTATATAAAATAATTTTGGATAAAAATTATTATCAAAATCTTTCGGAAAAAAGAATTTGAAAGTTACAATTAATTACTTTAAAGAGGGGAGAGGGAGTTTTCCTATAAAAAAAAAAAAAAAAAACAAACTAAGAGTTTCATAAAAGTTAAAATTATTAAAATATAAAATAAAAAAATCTCTTTTCATTCCGGTATTATAATAGATTATATTAGTGCGTGCGAATGTAAACAAAAGTATGCATGTAAGAATAATATAAAAAAAAAAAAAATGAAATGTATTTCAAAAGAAACACAGTGGTGGACTGCTAATTAAAGATATGAAAACAACACATTTTAAAATAGCTACTACTAATCAAATATTCAATCGAAAAACACGTTGTCATATAATTAATCTAAAGGAATTTCGACAACACGTATTGCCGGAGGATATTAAAACAAAAACACTTTGCAGGTATAAATAGACTTTTTTTTTATCAGACAGTCAGTGGGAGTTTGAAATTCAGTCTAGTTTTACTGTGTCAGTTTACAAAAATGCATTGCTGAAAAGCTTTTGGAAATATACGCTTGCGCTCCAGCCTTTTTAGTCCAATAAGATCATCAAAACCTGCCTGAGAAATAATGTCTGGATAACAACACAGAAACCCTCTGTCAAAACGTGCAGCTGTCTCCAAGAAGAAACCAACATATTACCATAAATTCTCTTCCATAAACAAAATCTAACCGGTTAGATACAGTTTATCAGAAGCAGCAGAAGTAGCCACCGACAAGAAAAAAAATCCTAGGTATCTGTTTTATTATTATTTACCAGTAGTAGTCACCACTGTAACCCGTAAATATTGAAGATTAACATTATATGAACTCTGTCATACATAAAAGGAACTATTGATGTGTGTGCGTGAGGTTCAAATGTTATTAATGCTTTATTATTATTTTTGTGAATGAGAGTTAATTTAAATGTCTAAGATTATGTTGCTTTGTTCATGAAATATCCTATCATATGTTAATTTAAAATGTGCGTGTGTGAAATTTAGATTTATAAAATATTTAGAATGCGTTTATGTTGGTTAGTAAATTATATTTAAACTTAATTGATGTTGATTGAAATAAATTATCTTTAAATTTAAACTTGATCTGTCGGTCAATTCTTTTTTTTATCAAATCTCTTATTAACAATAAAATATCAGTGATTAAAATTAGACTGGGCTGGTTAAGGGAATTGTTTCGAGCGCTGGATTATGGGCCTACTACCCAAATATGTTAGTCTTCAGACTAACTGGCGCCCCGGGGTTTACCCCGAAACAAATAAAGTATTTGGATGGTAGGGGTTTGAATCTAGCAGCCGAGATGGGCCATTGTTGATAGTTAAAGCTATTAATAAGATCTCCCATTTTGCTCGAACGTGCCGGTTCGTTCACCTAACCTTTATAATATTATAAATGTATTGTGAAGGAGTTTGAAACCAGCCAAACTTATATATATGTATAAGTAGGTGGTTTCAGCGGTTCGACCCGGTACATAAATGGCTTTACCCAACGTTTGGGGCTGAACCTAAGAAATAACAGTAAATAAATGTTGTGTTTCTTGTTTAAAGATAAAAACCTTAAAGAAATCTAAATTACGTAAGTAAAAGTGTAGTAAATTAAAAATAAAAAAAAAAAAGAATTGACCGAAATTTTTTTTTCTTCTCGTACGTCTTTAAATGAAAAGAGATTTTGGGCTATTTACGTTCGGTTAAATAAACGACAGTTGGGTGTTTGGGCGGAGTTAAAGCATTAAGATCGGGCAGGATAAACGGACAAAGGGGGGCTGAGCCAGCGTGTATTTCTAGTTTAGAAAGAAATAAATAAAATAGTAATTAGTAAACTTATTAAAAGAAAATAGGGTATCAAAAATAATATAAAAAAGTAAAGTTTAAAATTATAAAGATGACAAGAAATAAACCTAAAATGGAGACTCAAGGTAAAAAAACAGAAAATGTTCCCAGCGAGGAACAAAATAAAACCGAAACTAGTGAAATAGAAAAGGTCCCCAGTGAAGAAAAAATAGAAATTCAAGCGAAAGAAGTAGAGAATGCGTCAAGTGAGGAACAAAAAGAGGAAGACAAAAAAGAGGTTGAGCAAAAAGAGAGAAAAGTAATTGAGGAGATAAAAGTCGGAATGACGGATTTAGCTCGGAAAGTAAATCAAAAAAATGGTTCGCAAACGGAAGTAAAACAGTGTGACCACTCGAGTGCAAACGCGCACATTATGAACAACCCGGCAATAGTGAACCAGTTTTTGAGAATACGAATATTTTCTGGCCATCAAGGTGAAGCTCCTATGGAGCATTTAAATAGTTTGGAGTGCTACTTCGCTATGAATAAATTAAGTGAGGAGGCTATGATCGCAATAGCTTGTAGCCATTTACAAGGGAGTTCTCAAGCTTGGTGGGACTCTTTATATAAAAAACCCGTCACTTTTGCCGAATATAAAATTGCTATTTTAGCGAGTTATTAGAGTGAAGATTATCAGGAAAATCTTCGTCACCAGATCTCGCAAGATAAATGGCGACCTGGTGAACCGTTTGTTTTTTTTTTTAGAAGGCAAGTGGCCAAATTACGCTCGTTAACAGCAGACCCTCTATCTGAACAACAAATTGTCAGGATAGTCCGCCATAGTTTTCCTCATAATGTCGAGCAAATGCTCATAGGGACTGAAAGGAAAACAGTGGAACAAATGGCGGAATTGTTGAGCGCTTTCGACAGAGCTAGACCGACGGGTGACACGAGAGATAGGGGATTCAAACCCCAACTTAGAGAACCGGCTGTAAACGCCGTAGGGTATAGACGTAGGTGGAATTCGGGGAGTCCCCGGAGGAGACGCTATTCTAATAGTCCCGAGAGAACAAGAATCTTTCGAAGAACCGACAGCGATCCTGACATCTCGCATATTAGAGTTAAGGAAAGGCCCAGGGGTGATTCTCAATCCCCCAGCACGAGTGGCTATATGGGAAAAAAAAATATGATAGAGAACCGCCAGACAAAAATTAAAAATATGAAATCTGACGGATTTGCCGGCTTGACCAATTATTATCGACCATGGACTCGGAAAAAAGGACAATGTTTGCTAAAATTTAAAAAAAATAAATGAGTATCAAGTTAGTTCGAATAATTAAGAAAGATTAAAGTTAATAATAGTAAATATATAATAATCTTAGAGTTTTTAAAATGTCAAAACCCTCGATTATGTCTTATCGATTATATTGATATCCCAGCTCATAAGTCTAGAACATAGCGGAGCGTGACTTATACAAAATAAATGTGAAATCAAAATAGACAAACGAAATGAAAATGTTTTTTTTTTAAAAAAACGAAATAAATAAGTGTATAAGGAAAGTGTTAATGAAAATAAAACATTAGTAAATGATTTCAAATATGATTCCGTAATATAAATAAATATGTAAAATGATGTCCGTGATGGTTTAAAAATAGTATCGTAAAACTAATATTTAATATGTTCATATGAATTTAAAATAAAGTTGTAAGATTAAAATAAATATATATATATATATATAACGGCAATCTAAGGTGTATTAAGAGTGTGTAAGTAGGCATGGGTATATACGCGCACATACACTGTAATATTCGGTAAATACGATACCTTATGATGAGTATCTTAAATGTATTTATCCAGATATCCTTTCAGGTTATTTTCTTGGTACTGCTGCACCTTATGGTGAGTGCAAAAAGGGGGTTTATTCATTATAGATTCCCTGTAAGCAAGTCCAGTAATAACTCGATATTTAGAATATTAGTAGGTGTAGAATTATGCTGCACGTATACACATGTGTAGGAAGTAGCGAAAATAAAAAAAAAATTAATAAATCTTTATAGTCAACAATTAAAATTGCAAGAGATAAAATGGTCAAAAATGACGCATTTTACTCTAAAACGGAGGGGGGTGTAATGTGCCAATGCCAAATTGGCACATGTATATAAAATAATTTTGGATAAAAATTATTATCAAAATCTTTCGGAAAAAAGAATTTGAAAGTTACAATTAATTACTTTAAAGAGGGGAGAGGGAGTTTTCCTATAAAAAAAAAAAAAAAAAACAAACTAAGAGTTTCATAAAAGTTAAAATTATTAAAATATAAAATAAAAAAATCTCTTTTCATTCCGGTATTATAATAGATTATATTAGTGCGTGCGAATGTAAACAAAAGTATGCATGTAAGAATAATATAAAAAAAAAAAAAAAATGAAATGTATTTCAAAAGAAACACATTGGTGGACTGCTAATTAAAGATATGAAAACAACACATTTTAAAATAGCTACTACTAATCAAATATTCAATCAAAAAACACGTTGTCATATAATTAATCTAAAGGAATTTCGACAACACGTATTGCCGGAGGATATTAAAACAAAAACACTTCGCAGGTATAAATAGACTTTTTTTTTATCAGACAGTCAGTGGGAGTTTGAAATTCAGTCTAGTTTTACTGTGTCAGTTTACAAAAATGCATTGCTGAAAAGCTTTTGGAAATATACGCTTGTGCTCCAGCCTTTTTAGTCCAATAAGATCATCAAAACCTGCCTGAGAAATAATGTCTGGATAACAACACAGAAACCCTCCGTCAAAACGTGCAGCTGTCTCCAAGAAGAAACCAACGGATTACCATAAATTCTCTTCCATAAACAAAGTCTAACCGGTTAGATACAGTTTATCAGAAGCAGCAGAAGTAGCCACCGACAAGAAAAAAAATCCTAGGTATCTGTTTTATTATTATTTACCAGTAGTTGTAGTCACCACTGTAACCCGTAAATATTGAAGATTAACATTATATGAACTCTGTCATACATAAAAGGAACTATTGATGTGTGTGCGTGAGGTTCAAATGTTATTAATGCTTTATTATTATTTTTGCGAATGAGAGTTAATTTAAATGTCTAAGATTATGTTGCTTTGTTCATGAAATATCCTATCATATGTTAATTTAAAATGTGCGTGTGTGAAATTTAGATTTATAAAATATTTAGAATGCGTTTATGTTGGTTAGTAAATTATATTTAAACTTAATTGATGTTGATTGAAATAAATTATCTTTAAATTTAAACTTGATCTGTCGGTCAATTCTTTTTTATAAAATCTCTTATTAACAATAAAATATCAGTGATTAAAATTAGACTGGGCTGGTTAAGGGAATTGTTTTGAGCGCTGGATTATGGGCCTACTACCCAAATATGTTAGTCTTCAGACTAGCTGGCGCCCCGGGGTTTACCCCGAAACAAATAAAGTATTTGGATGGTAGGGGTTTGAATCTAGCAGCCGAGATGGGCCATTGTTGATAGTTAAAGCTATTAATAAGATCTCCCATTTTGCTCGAACATGCCGGTTCGTTCACCTAACCTTTATAATATTATAAATGTATTGTGAAGGAGTTTGAAACCGGCCAAACTTATATATATGTATAAGTAGGTGGTTTCAGCGGTTCGACCCGGTACAATAGTTATGACTTGGCCTGGCTTTCCCCATGTTCCACATTTTCTTAAAGGACAGTAAGACTTGTTAAATACAAGCCGCCATACTATTTAAATCACCGACCAGCTATTATCTTTCATGTTCATTTTATAGCTCATATTTCGTCAGCAGCGTTACCTCTCTGTTCCAGTACAGCCCGCTCTTATGCTCGCAATTTGTGATGAAGTGATTTCATTAAAGTTGAACAAACTCTCAGTTATCTCAAGTTAAATGTTTTCTAATAAAGATTAAAGTTATGCCCTAAATACGTATCTTGCTCTTCATGAATGGATTTGTGAATGTGAAAATAAATCTCACATTCTTCCATATAAAATTAGAATAATAATTTCCATCACAACTGAATAACTTTATCTGCCTTTATTTTTTTTGTTGGGGCATAGACATATAGACTTCCATAATATTGAGTAATACTTGTTGGCATATAATAAAAACTGCCATTCTTATTGTAAATATAAACTCTGTTTAAGGACTAGAAGCAATATATATAGTCATCATGAAAAGTTGAACAAAACTATTACTATTATTATTAAACAATTTATAAACACACTTGGTTTCTTAAGTCTTTTATTCAATAATTATTTTAATGTTAATGTGCTGTCTGTGTTGGCAACCCGAACATATACATATGATTCGACTTAAAATTATCTTTAGTTAGTTTATTATCCGATATTAGTGTTAGTTCAGGAGTCTCTAATCATCACCAATTGTTGAGCTAGTTCCTTGGCACATAGCACTGTGCTGTCAATTTAGATCATCCATTCATCTGAGCTGGTGAGCTGGTGAGTTGGGTTTGAATTGAGTTTGGTTCGGCTGAGTTTGGATCCGACTTGCAGTATAGGTGGTGCAGGATGGCTTGTGTGACCAAGTCGAAATGTCAGTATATTAATATTAAAAGTTTTTAACACGGATGAACCCGCAAAATATGTATTTTATATATTTAACCCGTGCAAATCTTCATTTTAACATATATATATGAAAAACAAAAATGCAAGTTAAAAAACTTGCTAACGCTTGTATTTATGTCCACAGATGGCGTTCTACCAAAAACACCGATCAAGCGTATGTTTTGTTTACATAAACGTCAGAGTAGTATTCACTATCCCTAACTATAATTCCACTTTCAGATCATGATTTCAAGCTATTTGCTATCATCAGTGAAAGACAGGAATAAAGAAACTAGATCTAAACACAAACTCTGAGCGTTTATGAAACAATTTCTATTCAGCTTGCAAGCGTGAATTTTTTAGACACGTAATGTCTTCAAACTCAGCATAGCAAACCAGATAGCTATATGGATCTGATCTCAGTTCAGCATCACCACATAGTAGACGCCTCTGCAATCTATATCATTGCAAGAAAGACCTCAAAGGTACATTTATGAAAAACAAAAATGCAAGTTAAAAAACTTGCTAACGCTTGTATTTATGTCCACAGATGGTGTTCTACCAAAAACACCGATCAAGCGTATGTTTTGTTTACATAAACGTCAGAGTAGTATTCACTATCCCTAACTATAATTCCACTTTCAGATCATGATTTCAAGCTATTTGCTATCATCAGTAAAAGACAGGAATAAAGAAACTAGATCTAAACACAAACTCTGAGCGTTTATGAAACAATTTCTATTCAGCTTGCAAGCGTGAATTTTTTAGACACGTAATGTCTTCATACTCAGCATAGAAAACCAGATAAATGTACCTTTGAGGTCTTTCTTGCAATGATATAGATTGCAGAGGCTTCTACTATGTGGTGATGCTGAACTGAGATCAGACCCATATAGCTATCTGGTTTGCTATGCTGAGTTTGAAGACATTACGTGTCTAAAAAATTCACGCTTGCAAGCTGAATAGAAATTGTTTCATAAATGCTCAGAGTTTGTGTTTAGATCTAGTTTCTTTATTCCTGTCTTTCACTGATGATAGCAAATAGCTTGAAATCATGATCTGAAAGTGGAATTATAGTTAGGGATAGTGAATACTACTCTGACGTTTATGTAAACAAAACATACACTTGATCGGTGTTTTTGGTAGAACGCCATCTGTGGACATAAATACAAGCGTTAGCAAGTTTTTTTAACTTGCATTTTTGTTTTTCATAAATGTACCTTTGAGGTCTTTCTTGCAATGATATAGATTGCAGAGGCTTCTACTATGTGGTGATGCCAAACTGAGATCAGACCCATATAGCTATCTGGTTTGCTATGCTGAGTTTGAAGACATTACGTGTCTAAAAAATTCACGCTTGCAAGCTGAATAGAAATTGTTTCATAAACGCTCAGAGTTTGTGTTTAGATCTAGTTTCTTTATTCTTGTCTTTCACTGATGATAGCAAATAGCTTGAAATCATGATCTGAAAGTGGAATTATAGTTAGGGATAGTGAATACTACTCTGACGTTTATGTAAACAAAACATACGCTTGATCGGTGTTTTTGGTAGAACGCCATCTATGGACATATATATATATATATATTCTTTTTTAAGACAAATACTAAATGGAAATGGTCATAAAAGCATCTACATGAAACTACAGCTGAATTAAATTATATTTTAACTAAACTGTACTTTTCTAAATAAATTCGACACATGAAGTCGTCACCAATTAGTGATATATAGAATGCATGTTAATGCAAAACTAAAAAGAGAAAACTCATTTAATAGAATAGGATTAATAGAGTTAATATTTATAACTTTCAGAATTTTCTCCAATAAATTTTATTTAGAACTTGCAAATCGATTTAAAACATTAACACTATTAAAGATGCTTGAAATTTGAATTAAGAGCTGTACTAAAGATAAAAATAATTGGTACATTAAAGTAGCAATTTACTCATAAATTTTCTACTTACACTAGACAATGTATGAGGAAAAGAGTTCAAAAATTTTCAAGAATGATTTATTGAGGAGACTGAATATCGTAGAAGCAATGGTAACGAGAAAAACTTAAAAAAATTAATAATGATATAAGAAATATATAATCGCAATTTGGCAATAAAATTTTTAGAAGAAAATAAAAATCTCCAAAGTGTAAAACAATATATTGCTAAGGAAGGAAAAGCATTTCTTTAATAATAAAAAATAAAAAAAGGTGATACTATTACTAAAAAGAAATGTCATCATGAAATGTGTGGAAGAAATCAATAACAAATTATATGGGTATGAATTTTAAGAAAACAAAGTAACATCTACATATAAAGCAATGGATCCGGAAGCCCGATCCATGCTTCACAGTCTCCTATAAACTTAATTAGTATTGTAGGCCTGAATTAAGTTTATAGCCCAATATCAGCAGGGTTTTGCATTAAAGCTAAAATTAATTACGCTTATTAAATTTGCATTTGCATTTAAATATTTCGTGTTAAATAAATTCCATTCCAAGATTAAATTTCTGTTAATAAAAATTACTTGTAAAACCTATTAGTCAAACATATATATACATCAAGCGTATATATATGAGTTAATGCAAAATTCTGCTGAAATAAAATGCTTATTTTATTAAAAGAAATAAAAATATATTTTTCTTTTTAAAATGTTAAAATATGGCGTATGATTTTATTTTGAGATAAGCCTGACAACATTTTCTAAAAAATGTATGTTTTTAACTAATTAGCCCATTCAAAGCAAATTAAAGATGGCCTTCTCTTTCTTTTTTAATTAATAAAAATCAAAGTTTAAAGAAAGAAATTTAGAATAAAAAATTTAAAGTTATTTTTAGAAAATGTTACCTTGAAACAAAGGAGTGGGGGGGGCCTATCAAGATCTAAGATCATACGCAAAACAATAGAAGGTAGCTTACAAAAAAAGTATAAATAGAAGAGAGCTCAAAAGACTTGGCCCCTTTTTTCTATTACAGATTTCACCTGCTTGCTTTCAGTCAGATTTCTCTTTGGAAAATTCTTTCAGATTTTTTTTGTGCTTGCTTTTCAGTCACATTTCTCTTTGGAGAATTCTTAAAGATTTCTCTTGCTGTGTTTTCAGATTTCTCTTTGGGAGAATTCATTCAGTTTTCTCAGATTTTGCTTCTTATTGAGATTTTGGTTCCAAAAAGTTATTTAACTGTCATCCTCGAAACCACAGAAAAGTATTAACATGCCACAAGTTAAAAGTCATATGAATTTGATGGATTTGATTATGTTTGGCGGTTAGGAAAATAGCTTTGCTTGCCTGCCATCAGGATTCCTAAAAACCATCAAAATGCTGTAGTATCCAACCAATATTAATCTCAACTCTGTGCCATGTCTGTGGGACTTTTCTTGAAAGAATGCTACGTATTTCAATGTTCCCTGTCCAGACAAATACCTATCGATGGATGGATCAAGCCACAAATGCCGCAGGAACAGGACCAAAAAATCAGGATGGTAATCATATCTCTCCTCATGAATTATTTACTATTCTACCCTTTGTTTGATCATACCTTTCTAAATTGCATTATTGTAGTATATTTCTGAATTGTTTTATTTAATTATATTTGTAATGTAATTATTTCTATTAGCCTAATCTTAAATGTATATATATATCTTAAATATATATATATATATATATATACATATATATAATATATATATATATATATATATATATATATTTGTGTGATCATCTATCTATTTATATTTAACCCTTTTTCTGTGCTATTCCTCTTTGCTAACATATTATCAATACTTCATATTCCATTGAGGTGTAAGTAAAGGTTAATTTTTTATTTAAAATATCTTTCCAGTTTTCATTTATGTTTGTAAATTCAATATGAGTAACTTTCCTTTGTTTTCCAACTTGATCTTCTCGATAATGCTTCTTTTGTCCGCCATTAGCTCATTACGTATATCTTATTTAGCTATATAAATCTTAAATAATTTTAAACTGTTTTAGCACAAAGCAATTAGAAAATGCTTTGCGAAAGATTTTTTTATTGTACTTTAATGAGGAGATTCGAGTTGACAATTATATTAAAATTAGGAAGAAAAGACTTAGACCACAAAAATATTATATCATTTATATCCATTTTTTATTGTCTGATTTGTTTTTCATTAATCCACAGGAAAATAGTAGAGGCCATTAAAACATTATTAGCATTTTAAAAGTCATTAATTAAATATATTATTTAACTAAAAAGCTTGAGTTTTTTAATTTTATTTTAATACTTTATTTTACTTTTCCAATGATCCAGGCACGCAAATACATTTTTCATAGACTTTTATGCACATTTAATTGTTTAGTTCTATAAGTAGTGTTGTCCATGTTTCTCCCCTGAGGCTAATTTTGGGCCAGGTGAGCAAATAATTTATGTATGTCTCAGATAATGTTGTTGGTTCATAATTATACTCGTTAATAGGTGAAGATTGATTTAATATCTCTTGTATGTGTGGCCTCGAGGTACTTTTGCCTAGTATTCAAACTGAGTTAAACCAACATACATCATCTGACTGGCACACATTTATTACATCTAAATTGTGTAACATTTAAAATGAAGAAATAAAACAAGTAGTAAACAATGAAATTATAATTAATATCTTTAAAAAAACAGGTTTAAAAATAGAAATATTTTTGGCAAAGATATATACCAATGTCTAAAAGACAGATCTGTGTTAGATGATTGGAAAAGATGCATTAGAAATATTGATATTTAAGAAAGATGATAAAAAAGATATTAGAAAAATTAAAATATATCCATCTTCCATCAGTTCTTTATAAAATCTTTATCAAGATAATCACAATTCATCTACAATCAAACTTTGTATTTTAAGCAGTCATATAAAATAAATTGGATTTAAAAGTTTTTTTAACTCTGTGGATTAAATTCAAATATTAAAGGAAGTAATGGAGAGATCCAATGAATTTGAGTTGTCAATGTTTTACATTTATAAATGTATGAAAAGGCATTTCTTTGTATAAGCGATTTTATAGATAATTAAAGCATTGGATCATCAAAATACAATTTCAGGATAAAGTATATTTATCTGATTATAACAGCAAGGCCTAGATTACATTGTGATACTAAGAAAGTAAACAATGAGCATTGAGTAAGGTGTGTGGCAGGATGATTCCATATCTCCAAAATTTTTACAGCAGTTTTAACAATAACTATTTTGCTAATTCTAGTGGAAAATTAAAAAATAAATTATATTATTCAAAACTAGATTTATTTATTAATGTAGTTATTCTACACCAACTGTTTTTGAAAAATAGTGTATTTATAACAAAATAAATATACAACAATTATCAAATGAACTTCTTTTAAAGAGCAAAAGTTTTTTTTCCTTAAACATAGTATTAACATCATTATAATTATTAAGATGATTAATTTATTAATTAGTCACTTTTTACTTCTTTATTGTAATGGTATGAATAAACAGGGTTGAATCTGAGGTGGTGGCACTCATCATCACCAACTCCAATTAATGAATCATATTTAAATATATAATGAATATAATAAATAAGAGCATGAGAGGAATTAGCCTGAAAAATCAGCAAGGAAAAAGCTAACTATATTTTCATCGGTATTACAGTGAAGAATAAATCATTTATTATCATGAACAATCAACAATAAAAAAAATCAACAGTCAACCTTATAACTGGATTTCAAATGGGTCTATTATAGACCAAGCTAATTATTTACCTACTATCAAACTTAGGGCAACAATACAACACAAATAATTTGGATGCCCAGACTCAACTACTAATGTATAAGAATATGTCAATTAAAAACATAAAGCTGGGATACTAAAACATGCTAATCAACATTAATGTCCTTTGGCCATTTAGTACCATTAATGTACTGGCTAACTATAAACTAATTTTTAATTAAAAAATAAGTAAAACATAGTATATGGATTTTAAAGGATATTCATTTGTATCATCCAGCATTAGAGAAGTAAAGAAATTATTATCAACCGCATGCCCTCACTAAACAAAAAACCTCAATTTGTATAATTGATCTTTAAGCACAAATCCAGATCAGGGAGCATGAGTTTTATAACTGTTACTGTAATCAAGAGATTATGCTAAGATATAATGTTTTAAACCTAGTCTAGCATTAAATAAATTTACTGGAAAAACCTAATAAAATATAAATTTATTAATTTTAAAAATATTGAATTAAGATTTGTTGAGTATGCTATAAATTCAGCATTCTGATTTTGATTGAAATAATACAAAGAAAATATAATATTACATTGTAATTTACATATATCTCAATAAATTTACATAAAACCCACCTATATATATAAGCACTTAGACATGCTGTATAATGATTTAAAATTAACATATTAGAATTGTCATTACTGAATAAAATAAAAATCAATTCATTTTAATAGCACATAAATAATGACTGATTTAACATTTTTGTGGGTCTACCTGACACTCATTCAAATGTGTGTACACACTGGCATTTATATCCTAGGTTATTTAATTTGTCAAAAAGTAAACTTATTAAACAATATTATATTTTTACAAGACATAATTAATTCAATGTCCAAAACATATATATATAAAATCAATGTGCACATATGTGTATATTACTATTATCTTTTTACAAATCAAAGTTATTAGAACATTTGAAATAAAAGTTCTAAACTTTTTTGACACTCCATAAAAAAAAAATTTCAAGTTACTTTTAATTGTAAATGTCTTTTTAAAAAGATTACTAGAAAATCCTTTTAAAAACTCTGGGTTTTTGCCTTTACAATATTTAATTAATCAAAGCAGAAATAAATCCTTTATAAATATTAATGAGAAGAAATCATTGGAAGACCAAATAATTATTCACTATTATTTTTTCTTTTAAATGGCTAAGATAAACACCAGTTTTTGTTTCAAAATGATAACTTAAATATTTAACTTTAAAGCTATGTGTTTAACATAATCTCATTTTTCAATAGATATTACTCACCAACTAATATCTGTTCATGCTTTTTTATATATATATATATATATATATATATATATATATATATATATATATATATATATATATATATATATATATATATTCCGCCCTTGCCCTTCTGCATCCTCACTTCCAGATAATGTATGGTATAAAATAAACGGATTCTATTGCAGTTAATAATTAATAACTAAAATTTCAGTATTACTAGAATTAAAATATTTCACTAGCTCATTTTTAATATTCGAATAAGGTTCAATTTATAAAAAAATATATTAAATAAATATTTAATATTTTCATGAGACTTGAAGTGAAAATACAGGTGACAAGATAGATTACATTGAGCCAATATCCTACAGGATATAACCCCAATGGCATAAGAACACTATCCCCCCTTATTACTATTTCAAATAACAAACTCATGTATTCTTACGACTTTAATAACTTCCACTCACTAAGACTAAACTAATAATTAAATTTTAATCTTCTATTTAATAATAATCTCGCTCAATAAAATAATCTCAGGTTCTTATAATTTATTCTAAGTTAATTTTAAAATAAGGTAGTAAAATATGAGAAGGGATTTTATGTCATAATCTACTACACTTAACTAATAATAATAAATAACAATAATAATATTCTTCATGTAATGATATAATAAATATGTAGCAGCATTTTAATAATCTGACAAACAAAATATGTGTGGCAACTGATAGCATATAATTTAACATAATATTGTGATAATTAATTTATGACCAATAAATAATGTTATGATTATTTAATTATAATGAATACCAATAAAATATTTAAAATTCTTAAGATAATTCTTTATTTATCTTTTGTGCAAAATTATATTTGTTTCAGTTATTATGCATATATAATGTTTTCATACAGCAATGTGGAGAAATAAATAACTCTGACACAAAAATTTTTAAATAACAAAATTTAACAAAGTTTATTACTAACAATAAATAACTAAACAATTTATTTACATTATTTACAATGGATATCCTTAACCCTTTTTATTTTACAGTTTGATCTACCTGGTTATAAAAAAATAATAATTTATATTTCAATTATATTTTATTTAGATTTAGGACCAAATTTAAAAAAAATGTTATTATTTGTTTTCTCATCATGTTTAACTCATTACAAGTATATTTATCTCCTTTATTAGCAATAGCATTTTATCTCTAATATTATTAAACTATCCTATTTTAAAAAAATTCATATTTAGAAAAACATTCTATAGAAAACAAAATTTTAGAATGAGTATGGATTTCTCAACATATTAAAAATTCATCTTGCAAAGTCAAAGATGTTACATAAACTATTATTCAAAATTCAGTATTAGATTTTAGTATTAATCACACAATGTTTACTAATCATAATATATTCTTCTTTAAGCCTTACTTTAGTATGATATAAGTTTAACCATCAATAGATTTCTGTTAATTAATAAACAAAATTATACTATGCATATTGTTTACATAATCTACTTTGTACTATTGTATTTTAAAAAAAAAATATGCAATACTTATTTTCTCTCAAAAAATAACACTAAAGCATTTAAATTATGATCACTTTAAAGAAAATATTTTTGTTCAGATACCTTAGTTTAAAAAAAATTTCTATTTCATTTCCGAAATAAAACTTAAAATATATTTTATGATTCTTTTCTTTCCCCAGGATACTTTGGATCTTCAATTCTAAGTTATAATATTCTGCTCCTTATAAGCAAGTAAACTAATCTTATACAAAAAACGATAGCACAACCTTAGTTCTATATTATTTATCATTTCTTTTAAAATATCTTACTAAATGATGCAGTTACATGAAATAAAGATAGCGAAAAACAGATGCATAGGATTAAGGAAGAAAGCTAGAATATTATTCTTAACATATCTCAATATCATGGTACAGTGCGAAGAGGTAGGACATTCATCTGCCTAATATCCTTTAGTACAGGGGCGATGTTAAAGCTATTTCTTCAGCTTTATTAAAACATCAAATATTTAAAGAAATATAAACACTGTCCAATAAAATATGTATCAGTCATAGGGCTATGTTAACTATGCTGATAACCACATAAATACTAAATATTATTTCCATTCCTTATAACATCCTATATTTTAAAAATACATCATCTTGGTTTCCTGTTCACTATAGTACTTCCAAGCCACTATCTCAATATTATTTCTTAAGATTTTTCTACATCTTACATCGATAAAATAACTATCTGCATTTACAAAACAACAAATAAAATTCATTAATAGTTAAACAATCTTACGATCCCATAAGAAAAGTCTGCTTACTTCATTGCTCTGTATGTTTAATCATATACGATCTACATAAACAATATTTGAATATCCCATATCATAAAATTTTTAAAAGAATCACATAATTATTTATTATGTTGGATTATATCACTAATAAAATCAAAAAAAAATTGTCGTATGCATATTTTCAAATCAATCCTATCTCATAATGTTTTTTTAAAAATGTTGTATAAAAAAATGTGTTACATGTAATTAAAAAAAAACTTTTACACTTCATTCTTCCAATTTGTGGATGATCTAAAGAAAACAAAATATACATTATAAAATTATTAATAGTTATTATTATTATCAATAACCTTTATCTATTCATCGTGTTCAGTAGGCTTCCTTTGTCCACTTGAGCATTGCAGATATAAAATTCACACTCATACACTTTATATTAAAATATTTTTTAGCTAAATTATTAAATTGTTATATTATAAGATTTTAATATTAACAAATTAATGTTTTTATGTTTTTCCTAATCTTATATAAAATTTTAGATTTAAATTAGGTCAACAAAATAAAAAAAATAAAAACTATAGTTACATATTTTCTTGACGATAGTTCTGATAAGTCCAAAATACTTATTATTTTCTCTAGAGTTTTTAAAATGTTCTCCAAGCGTGTTAAAGTTTAAATAAAATAATTATTAACCCATTTAGTAACATTTTAGAAAATGATCCTTGTTTTCATTTTTTAGGACGATAATATTAATTAATCCCTTGAAGCTTCTTAATCTTCTCTACCAATATTCTCTGCGTATTCTGATGCATCAATCCATTTAATTTAACTTTTAAAAAATATTCGATAAACTTTTAAGTACTATTGGTATTTCCATGGATCCATTTTTTCATTCATCTATGTGTTCACTTTTATCTCTGTTTCTTTCCTGATACATTAAAACTTTCACTTGGTATTTTTTATACATCTCTTTTAAAATAAAAACTTAAAATACTTTTGAACAAAATTTTTCCAAGTACATTTTTAATAATTCGAAGAACGGATATTTTAATACAAAACGCTTCTGTAACATATTTTCCTGGGTTTTTTATTTAGTTCTGCACTCAAAAATTTTCTTTTTTTAAAAAATGTTACCTTTAGAAAGGATATAACACTTTACTCATTTGAATCTCATATTATATAAAATAATTCATGCAATATATGATTATCTTATTACCATTTAAAATATATCTTGAATAAACTTATGCATAATAATGCATCTCTAATTTTTTCATTAAATTCCGTATAATGTCCGAGCTGTGGTTTTTATGTACCAAAACAGTTCTTCAGTTAAATATTAACAAAGCTGTATCAATAAATATTTCAAATATTTTTTCAGCATTACAATTTCTATCCATTTTATTTTGTAGTATATCCATTTTTTTTTTTTTTTTTTTTTTACTGCGTGGTTTAGGTTAAACTTTAGATAAAATCTGACTGGTAAGTACTTTAAAATTAGAAACTCATATTAAAACGAAATTATTAAATATTTTTAGTTTATACTTTCTCTTGCAAAAAATATTCTTTAAAATTATCAATTAGTTTTTTGCAGATAAAGTTATAAAAAAGTACTAAAAAAATTGACTAAAATAAAAGATTTTAAAACTACTATCTTTTGATAGTTATAATTTTACCTCTCTCCGGTTTCAATACATTTTTTATTCTCCCCCTCTAACTTAGTCACAACCATATTTATCGTCTGCAAGAATACTTATTTCTTATTGGTCAATTCTTTCCCGCTTGAAAACAAATTTACAGATTTTCAATTTATAGCAGAATTATATTCGAAAACAAAAAAAAATGATGACGTAATGAATCCAAAATATTACTTAAACGTATTAATTTTAAATAAATTGTTATTTTATTAAAACTATTTAAAACATTTAAAATAACATTTAATAACTTATTCCATTTATAATATTCAATTTATCTATTTTTATTTAAATAAAATATTTAATTTTTATTCTATCTGCATTTGTCTTTATTACACTACTTAAACATTACATACAATAGTTAACTTAGTGTTTAATACTATTTACTTTTATGATAGGCAATAATTCTATCCAATTCTATAATATAACTTTTAAAATATTTTAAACTTTGTTATTATTTCAAACAAGCGTGTGTGTAATAGTATACATTAAAAAACCACGTGATTACAACTTTGACAGACGTTTTTCTATCTATTTCTCTGTCTAGATTAATAAAATTGATACACTTATTTAATATAATTATAAAAAAATTTGGAAGAACAATTTAGAAAATATAGAATTAGATATAATTTTCACCATCACAAAGTTTATTTTAAAAATATACTATATTAATTTTTGCTATTTAAATATGATTACTAATTTAAACATAGCATTTATTAACTATAAGTTTTTAAACTATTAAAATCAAATTTATTAAATATACTTATTTTTTATTTAATATGGCCAGCTTTTACAACCATATGCAACAATATTTTAAGCTTTATATAACTATTTTTAAATGATTTTATATACTACATATTTACTTTAACCTCAAATTGTACTTTAAAGATATAATTGACTTAATATAATTAATGTATTAAAAGACCATATTCTAAATTTAAAATTTTTTAGTAATTGACTGTTATAAACTATTACTGGCCTATAGAAAAGGGCACAATATATATATATATATATGTGTGTGTGTGTGTGTAATAATTTCATTCTTTGCATATAACCTAATCAGCATACCTATGAAATCATAATATCACAATAATTCTTCAGCAAGCTGATTATCACTGGGATCTCTTGGCATGCTGATCTATTCTTAAATAGTAGAGTGGATTATTGACATCTTTAGGAAAGGTATAAATCTGATAACTGTTGACATTTAGTCACTATAATTTGGTAGTCTTCAAGCATACTGTCTAATACACATATATAAGAACTATAAAACAAAAAAACTGGCCCTTGTTTCCATTTCAATTCAAATTCTACCATTGTGACATTAGCAGCAGCCTACTTTTTGCCTTCATTTATAATGTTATAATAATAGTTCTACATAACTTATAATTTGTGAATAATTCAAATCCTCCATTTCATATTGTATTCAGGAATTTTAAAATAAAACAATTAAGTAAATTTTTCCTTTATATGGACTGAAAAGTGTTAATGACTTTTTACTTCACATTAATCCTTTCAAAAATTATGTTGTACAAACATTAATTTAAAAAAATTCTTAATCTAATTAAAATAGATAGTGGAATTAGCACTATATCTATTGTAACTTAAAAACACGCTTGTTTTAATTATCAAAATCAGAGTAATACATTCAAAACATTCTTTTAAATGTTTAATTTATATTTTTTTCATTCAAAATTATTATTTAATTCTTAATTGTTGTTCCAGTGTAATATAAAAAAAAATCCTGCAAAAAAATTTGTGTTTATTTCTCCTTTTCCTTTCAACTTTATATATATATATATATATATATATATATATATAAAGTTGAAAGGATAGTGAGATACTATATGTATTTTATGACATACTATATATATATATATATATATAGTATGTCATAAAATACATAACCATCTCAATATGTAATAAAATTGCTGACAAAATTATTTTAGTGAATAATGGAGAGATTTTTTGCAATGATATTTATTTTAATATATTTTAATATTAAAATAGTAAAAGACCATCATCCATTTATCAGTCACTCTCATAACTTGGTATGAAATTAATCAAAGAATTAAACTTGATTGGATTGTCTTTGGTAAAAATATCAATATTGAAAAGAAATATGCATATGTGTTGAAAAAAATGATTTTAATAAATATGTTTTATCAATACTTATTCATGGATCTGAGACTTGGACACATAATAGAAGAGCATTACAGAGACATCAAATCACTCAAAGAAATATGGAGAAAAACATGTTAGAAGTAACAAGAAGAAATCAAAAACACAATATATAGCTAAGAGAACAAATAGGTGTTACATATATTGTTGAAATAATTAAAAGTCTGAAGTGAAGTTGGGTTGAACATATTGCTAGAAAAATGATAATGGTTGACAATTGAAATCTTAAATTGGATTCCAAGTGATTGTGAAAGACCCAGAAAAAGATCACATAAGATGGATGGATGAAATAATAAAGTGTGCAGGGATCATATGAAGCAGAGAGGCTAGAGATTGGAGAAGATAAATTGATCTTGGAGGGACTTCTTTCTGCAGTGCTTTAAAAATGGTTGACAATAATGATGATGATATTCATGAAAATATTGTTGAAAGTGAGGCTGAGAAATATTTGAAAACTGTTCTGTTTCTAAGCAGCCTTAGAAATTTTCTTTCAGTCAACCAAGTATGACAGTTTAAATAATCTTTCAAAATTGACTAATAAATGAATACTTAATATTTTAATTAGGGTGTAAACACAAAAATTAAAAAAACTGCATCCACTGATGTTCCTTACCCCCTGAATGTCTTCAGCATGAGTCATTAAGCAATCCTGGTGATTAATTCTTTTTCTTTCAATATTTATTTGTAATAAAATGGAAGAGATGCTCTTAATTTAAAAATGAACTTTTAAAAATGTTATTTAAATAGATGAAAATAATATAAATAAAAGCAAATTTGCAGTAAATAATAATACATTGACACTTATATTAGTATAAAGATGTTTTAGACGAAAAATAAAATACTGTATTTTTTTTACATTTAGGAATTTTTCATAAGGAAAATATTACTTCTCTTTATGAGGAAGATTAACATTTGTTTCAAATTTTCTATTATTCTATGAAAAGTAATTACTGCTGAAAGAATGATTTTAAATTTCAGAATTTATAAATCTCTACGTAAATTGCATCTATTTTTTGGCTTAATGCTTTTTCTCAAAAACCTTCATGAAAAAATTATATTAACATATCTTTTAGTATCATTAGCCATTTTCAAAATATTGATGATATTGTTAAGAAAGTTAGAATTAGACAAAAATAAAAATTTAAAAATTCATGTTAATAAAAAATAGAAAAAACAGTACAATGCTCATATTTATTTTTGTTCGTTTTCTATAGTTCTTTCTAATAATCTTGTTATGAGTATATTTAATAGTGGGTAGCAATTACAGATCATATTTATGCATATACTGACTAATGTTTAAATTTAAGTTATATTATTTTAAGGAGTATTATATGTATGTATTTGAGTCTCACATTTTATTCAGTAAGCACGTACTTGAGTTTTGCTTTCTTCTGTATATATTACTAAAGTTGCAGCTCTCTAAATATAGCGAGATCCATAATTATTATTGCTCTCCAAAAGAACAAAGACACCACCATGGTACATAAAACGCAAAATTCAATTTAATACCTATAAAAATAATTATTTTAAATTATCTATTAAAATTTTTATATTTCAAAATCAATTTTAAGTTCATCACTGAGAAGCAAGAAGAATCATAAATAGTATGAACTTATAAAATAAATCAGATAAATTAGAACTAAATCATCCTGTCGATCTCTGTTACAGGGATTATATATTTGATGATCAAAGATGTGTAAAGTTTCCAGATTACCAAGTAATACTTCTTTTAAAAAATATGCATTTCGATTTTCCAAACTAACATGATAGCTTAAGAATTACAGTTCTATTCAAATGACTGATTTAATATTGTTTTAACAAAAATTTACTACGTTCTCAAACAAGTTGCTATTAGTTGAAAATGAATTATGTTGTTAAAAATAATTATAAACTAGTAAGCTATGACCCTTACTTAAGTATATATATACTTAATCATAATACTTTGTTTTCTCTGGAAACAAATAAAAGCTTACTTCTTAATTAATTTGTCCCAGTAGATTATAATAGTAAGGCTTTATATTATTTCAAAAATATATTTCATGTTTTTTCACTTATTTCCAATTATTACAGGTTAAATTTTAAGACTTTTAAAGAGTTCTTTTTTATTGATAGTAAATTAAAAAAAAAAAATTTTAAAAAGATTCCTTATCTTATATATATTATTATATATATTATTTAAGATATATATATTATTATATATATTATTTAAGATATATATATATATATAAGCAAAAGTATAATGAAAAACTTGCAGTTAAAAATTTAAGTAAGCCAATAAAGTAATTTAATTAAAATGACACATATCTAAGTAATCAATGTAAATAAAAAAGCTAAAACTAATTGGTTTGACAATTGGAAATTAAGCTGGATTAACAACACCAGTAACCACATCAGAACATTTGGTTGCCTGACTAACATGGATAACTATTATTTTTGATTTACAATTGTATCATTATTACATATGGTTTTTTTCAATAAAATTATTTATAAATAATAAAATATCAAAATCTCTAAAATATATAATTTGATGATTAACTAATTTAAAAATGTTAACCCGTAAATACTATTGACAAGTGAATAAAAAATTGTTTAGAGGTCTTATATATATACATTTCTAATGTAAATTTGTAATATATAATTATTTGTTCGTATGTTATATAAGGTGAAAATATGAAAAAATAAAACTCAGACATCCAATTCTAATTTTAATAGTAATTTTGGTTTATATTTTTAATAAATATTTAAGAATGTTTACATATTGTATTATCTCAAAAAATTGTTCGTAAGCAATTTAAAAATACACAACAATTATTCGTATTCTAATTATTAATTTTATTAAATGTCAGTATCTGAAATCAATTTTGTTTTGTCCTAATAGCTGCAGTTTTATATTCCATATAAATATGCGATCAATAGAAATTAAATAATGAATTGTTTTATTTTAAAAAAAAAAAATCTTATATATATATATATTAATTTACTTATCTTTCTAACTATATATCTATCCATTTATTTATCTATTTATTTCTCTACTTATTTATTTTCCTAATAATCGATATTATATGTGTGTCTGTAAATCTATCTAATTATCAATCTGTTTATCTATCTATTTATTTATCTGTTATATATTTATAGCGATCAGTTATTTCATTAATAGAATAATTTTTGCTCCATAATAAGCTTTTGTTTTAATTTTCAACTGGATGTATTTATCAACAACTAAGAGAGAAAAAAATCTCAAACTAGGCTAGTCTAGCAGAAAATATTGTTAAACCATTATTAAGTATTCAAAATTGAAAAATCTTATAATATTAAATTTTTAGAAAAATACTAATACTAAGAAAATAACTGAGTCATTTGTATTCAGAAAAAAATATAACATCTAAATATCAAAAATCATGTTTGACATTTGTTTAGCAATCTTTAGCTTTCACCACTGCAACATTACATTATTATTAATCAATTAGAACTACAGACGCAAACTGATGTCTTAATTTTCTGACTAAAAACATTTAATTCTGACATTTATTCGTCTATTAGACTGGCCTACTTAGATTCTTGAGTACTGCAAACATTGAATTTTATAAACCCCTGGTGTTCCAAAAATATTCTGCCTTTAGGTTTGCGTAAAAAATCACCAATTTTCTTGCCAGTAGAAAAAGTTGTCTCTATATTAAAATTAGATAGTCTTCTACTCATCTTATCATTAACTCCTTTAATATAAGGTAAAACCACTCTATTATAAGATGAATTGTCAATTCTATCCTCTTTTTCCCTTTAGCTTCAATGTTATGTAGGCCATTATAATAGACGAATAAATGTCAGAATTAAGAAACATAAAAATGCCTTTAATCAGAAAATTAAGACATTAGTTTTTACTTTCCATTTTTTAGGAATTGGTCACAAACCTGATTTTGACAATGCAAAAATACTTGCTAATTTAGAAAAGTATGATTTAAAAGCTATGAGAGATTCAGTTGAAATATTAAAGAGACCTACTGGTTTAAATAAGGCTGATGAAGCACAACAAATTCCAGCTATGTGGAAACCTCTCATTTTCTCTCTGTCTTCTAATATTAACTTAAAATTAATAGGTAAAAAAACTGAGGGAAATAAACATTTTGATAAGCCTCATATTGTAAATGCTGAACTACTTTAAGTTGAATCTTATTTCTCATCTTTCCACTCAGTCACGTTACTGTTTGAGATCTAATGATTTTTCTTTTAAAAGATAACTTTGACAATGATGGATTCTAGTTCATCAAAATATTGGTATGTAATGCAAAATAATGTAAAATAACACATGGTTTAGTCCCAAAAATAATAATTTATCTATATCATACAATGGTAAAAACATTAAATATATATAGTCATTAGCTAAATTTATAGTAATGTATCTATATCATACAATGGTAAAAACATTAAATATATATAGTCATTAGCTAAATTTATAGTAATGTGCATGTAAGAAAATGTAAAACCAAAATCATCATCACATTTTTATATAACAATAAATGAAGCTGTAGGGCATCCAAGTTTAAACCCTACAAGATTCAGTTTTAAAAGCTTT
Organism: Epiperipatus broadwayi; assembly: GCA_028023455.1. Lineage (NCBI taxonomy): Eukaryota > Metazoa > Onychophora > Udeonychophora > Euonychophora > Peripatidae > Epiperipatus > Epiperipatus broadwayi. Next base: position 375,082 of record JAQFVV010000366.1, read on the forward strand.
AGACAGCAAGACAGTGGGTCAACAATTATATTCTTTATTTGTTTGTGTGTTGATAGAAAGGTAATACACACATTTAAACTATTCAATATTTAATTTTTCTGTTAAAAAGCAAAGTTATAATGCATATGTATAGGCAGTGTGTGTTATAAAAGCTATTTAGTTAGCCACTTTTAAAATTTCAGACATTAAACTTTCTTTAAAACTAACCTATGCTTGATCAATTTTAATATCTTATTCTATACTTCTATTTTTGCTTTTCTATAATCGTAATTGGGATTTAAAAGTTACAGATTTAATTTTGAATATTGGGGTTATAATTACTAAGCTGGCAATTAGATTATTGTAATGACAGTTTATGAATGATTTGAAATGATAAAGTACGTGTGTACATTACATACAGAAATTTACATTTATTAAATATTGAAAGAAAAAGAAGGGTTAAATCTGTCAAATTATTTTTTTTTTACAATTTTGTGTTGAATCAGATATCTATTTTTGTAGATATTTTGTTTTTATAAATGATTGTTTGTCATTTTGGGAGCTTAAGCTTGGTGGGAACTCTAATTTTAAAATTGTCTCATCTTAAGATTAAAGGAAAGAAACTCCAATTTTAAATATTACAGATATACGTGAAAAAGGAAAAAGGATTAAGTCTATTTTTTTTAAGACAAAAGTGTCTGAAAACCAGGTGTGTGATTTTTTGAGTTGGTCAAAAATAACAATTCACACTATCACTCTAATTGGGTGAGTTGACTCAAAAATCAGATATAAAAGCAGTCTGGAAAATCAGTTGAGCGATTAGATTATTGTTATTATAATATATTGTGAGAGAGACTTTTTAAAAATTATTGAAACTAAAGCAGACAAACATTTTTAGTTCTGCTAGATAGATATTTTTTTAAATCATTTTTTATGAAGTTTTGAATGTTAAAAATATAAGAAATGACGGGGGTAGAAAAATTATATATGTGTCCCATCAAGACCTGACCATCGTGGAGCTGCAGATCATATAGGAAAGAAAAGATGTCTTGTCTGAAAAATAATATTCTACACCTTTCAATTGACCAGAGAAATAAGAGGTGTTTAGCTGGAAAGAAGAAAACATTCACCTGCATTCAAAAGAGATCAGAAAGATGAATTAATCTACTGATAAATATTAATCATCAAGTCCAATTAATTGTTCCAGCAACTGAGTTTAAAACCCAGGAAATTTATAAACGTGAAAACAACTGCTGTATTTCATCCACTAAAAAAATCATGCTTGACAGGAAGAGAAGAAAAATTAATATAAAGATTTCCAAATTGTCCACTAAAGCAAATAACCTCAATAGGATCATCATCATCAAATAATTATACACTTTAAGAAAGAGATTGTTCCAAAGAAACACGGAAATTGTTGCTGCCAAAGATAGACATTAAACAAGAGAAATTTGACTCATTAGAAGTTGCTACAAAGAACTGGTAGTATAAAAAAAAAATTTTTTATATATTTTCTTTATGAAATCAGAGTCAATAAAATTTTAGCAATAAAGTGGTATAGTTTATTTAAAGAACTTTTAAAGACAATTCAGATCAATAATTTCTTACCAATAATAGCCTTGAGCTTCATAAATGATCTGGAATGTATAAAATTATTTGTTTATTAATTTACAATAATGAAATATGAATGTGTAAAATAATTTTTTGTATTATTATTTTGGTTTTAAATAATATTTTGGTTTTTATGGGGTAAACACGCACCTACATAATAATATTTTTACATGTGTATAATTGTGTGCGAATGTGAAGTAATAAGCAGTGTTAAAATATTAAATTATTTTGTTTTAAGAAAGTATAGCATTTCAGTGCTTAGAAGAGAGGGGGAGAAAATAATTTAAAACATGTTTCTACAACTTGCTCTTTCCAATTTTACTAACATTTATTTTTGTCATTCTACTTACATGTTAGACTTATAAAGTCTGTGTGCCAATGAGTGAATATTTTTTTTATATGAAATACTTTTCTTGTGGATGGAACATTTTAACAAATCGGTTACCCAATTTAATACAATATACTTTTGAAATACATTTACGAGAAAGGGAGAAGAATTTAAAATTTAATGTTATGATTTTAAAACAGTCGATTATGATTATTGTTGTTATTGTTAATTAAATATAGAAATTTTTATGTATATGTTAGAAATGCAGTAATAAATATTAGTTTATGTTATTAAACGAGGCATATATAGTTCATTAAGAGTAGTCTTTATCAAGTGTGATCATTCATCATCAATGGTTGAATATTAGTTGTTTAAGATATGATTAAATATGCTAAGATTAACAATAATTATGAATTTCTTTATAAAAATTAGGTTTTATATTTAGACTTAGTCCTAAAGCTGTGGTTGAAACCATTGTCATTATCATTATCATTATCATCATCATCATGTTGCTGTTTAAATGTTTAAAGGCCATAAATAAATATTGATTTCATAGTATTTAGTGATTTCTTAGTAATATTATAACCACCATCTCATCATCTATTTCATGCAAGGATGAGTGAATTGCCATCCAAGATTAATAGTAATCTGAGCTAGTAAAACTTATAAAAAATATTGAAACACATTTGTTATGCTAAGGTTTAAGAAATGATTTATGTCTAATGAATTCCACTTCAGTTTAAAGATGTTTTATGTTACCTAGGTGTTTGCTTAAATATTAGTGCATACAGTGCTATGGGTCTAAAATCAAAATCATACATTTTGTAAAAAATAAGGTACCAAAAGGGATTCAAACCCGGTACATGTGAAAGGTTATTAGATAGAACTGTGTCTAGATTCAGATAATCTAGTGGTGCCCTGATAGACCCTATTCACTTGTTGTTCACTTAGACATGCACTTAACATCAAACCAAGAAATGAAAATAGATAAAATCTACAGTTGGATATACTTGAGAAGATATTTTATTGAGTTACTAGTGTACTCACTCACTTGATTTTCATATACCTCAGTTATAGTAGTCGTTCTTAATAATTTGTTTATAATTATTGATATTGTGATATCTTGAGAAATCTAATTATAGAAATGTTTAATTTATTCCTACTCATCATGTTAATATTTATGACCTTGTGGCTATATAGCTACTATCCAGGAGTATGTTTCATTTAATCCAATGACCCTTAATATGATTGATAACTCAGTCTGATCTTTTATTATATAGCTTGTGCTCATGTTAATATAAGTTTAAATAAATTCTGATCAGTTTCATTAAGTTTATTTACAACTTGTTTGAATTAATATTTTTAAAGACTACTTATTGAACAGACCTTTTTGTTTAATAGCCACTACTCAGGTTAAATAATTCTTTTCTCTTTCATATAAAATAAAAGTAACAATTCTCTTTTCCGTTTATTAAATAAATATTTATATTTGAATCGTTTCTTAATTATTTAATCTTTTATAATCCTTTTCATCAGTTTATTAAGTTACAATAGACATTTTGAGCTACTTTAATTTTTGTTACAATATATATATATATATATATATATATATATATATTGTGCCAAGGCCAAATTGGCACATGTATATAAAATAATTTTGTCGTAAAAAAATTATTAAAACAAAAAAAATCTTTCGCAAAAGAGTTTGAAATAAAAGTTGAAAAATCATTGATTTAAAGCTTTAAAAAATATATAAATCTCTTCATTTAAATTAAAGAAGAAAAATAGTATTAAAACTAGTTTTGATGTGTAGAATAAAATTATATATGTGTGTGCGAATGTAAAAAAAATGTATCAGTATTAAATATAAATAAATGAAAAATATATTTAAAAAAACACAGCGGTGCGCTACTAAATTAAAGATATGAAAACAACACATTTTGAAATAGCTACTACTAATTAAACAATCAATCAAAAAACACATTGCACAGGATTAATTGCTAAAGAATTTCGACAACAAAAATTTGCCGGAGGAAATACGAAACATTTTATCAGACAATCAGTTAAGAGTTTTATTCAGTCTAGTTTGCAGTGACAGTCTTGATAACAGTGCATTTCTATTATGAATCCAGAAACAAACATGCACTGTTGAGCAGCTTTTGGAAATATACACTCATGCTCCAGCCTTTTTAGTCCAACAAGATCATCAAAACCTGCCTGTAAAATAATGTCTGCATAACAACTCAGAAATCCTCCATCAAATGTTCAACTGTCTTCAAAATAAAACATATGGATTCGCATAAAATCTCTTCAAGAAACGTCCAAATCTAACCGGTTAGATATAATCCATCAGAAGCAGCAGAAGCAGTCAACAACAAGCAATATCCCCATTCCAAAAATCCTAGGTAAACATTTACTTATTATCATTTATACGTAGTAGCCACCGCTGTAATTCGTAAATATTCAAGATTCAAATTATATGAACTCTATCATACATAAAATGAACTATTGATATGTGTGTTTAAGTTTCAAATGCTATTAATGCTTTATTATATTTGTGAATGCTATATGAGTTAATATGTGTGTGATCATTATATCAGTGTTATGAGTTAAATTAGATAAATAATAAAGTTCTATTATTAAAATCCACAAGAATATTTAGACTAGTCTAGAAATGTTAATTTAAAATGTGTGTGTATTATATTAAATTTATAAAATGTTTAAAATTATTTAATGTTAGTTAATAAATTGTCTTTAAAACTTAAACTTTATTTTCGGTCAATTCTTTTTACCAACCTTTTATTAATTCTTTCCACCACCAATTTTGTATAATTTGTTATTGAATAAAATTAGACTGAGCTAGTTTAAGGGAATGTTTCGAGCGCTGGATTATGAGCCTACTTCCCGAATACATTAGTCTTTAGACTAGCTGGCACCCTGAGATTTACCCTGAAACAAATAAAGTATTTGGATAGTAGGGGTTTGAATCTAGCAGCCAAGATGGGCCATATTTGATAGTTAAAGCTATCAATAAGATCTCCCATTTTGCTCGAACGTGCCGGTTCATTCACGTAACCTTTATACGATTATAAATGTATTATGAAGGAGTTTGAAACTGGTCAAAACTTATATATACGTATAAGTAGGTGGTTTCAGCGGTTTGACCTGGTACAATATATATATTGTACTGTATTTTATTTTAGTACAGATAGCATCGGCAATTTAAAAATTAAATTAATAAATTACTAACAAAAATATATTTATTTTAATATATTTGATCTATTAGTTTAAACAATGTGAGTGTATATGTTTTTTGTTTCTGTGTGTTTAATGAAATTAAAAAGAGAGGAGGAATTTAGAAAGTATAATAGAAAACAAAGGAGAAACTATTTTGTATTTGTAAAATTAAAGCAAACCATTATCGCAAGGCCAACTGCAGCATGGAAACAAAGTGATAACATTCCTTAGGTAATTAAAGATGGTGATCAAGGAAAAAAAAAAGAAAAACTTTGTGAGCTAAATTCTTTTAAATTCAGTACACATTGACAGGTGCCAACAAGAGTTGTACAGAAAGAAAAAAAAGAAGAAGAAATAGGAATAACAGGTGGTGTACAGTGGTTCTTTTTAGATCGTCCTTCCTGCAGAAATCAGTAAAAATAAATAAACGTGAAGAAATTATGAAAGCGAGCCAAACCACACTTACTAATAAGCTGAAGTATTAAGATGTGCGAGTAGTAGCAGTTCATTTTTTGGAATTGTTTTGTACCTGTGTCATAAATTACCTGAGTGAAGAAGCCATCTCCTACTAAATTCCAAACTACAAAAACTTAAGGATCACCAGAAAACTGGACAGTAGATCCATACTAAAGAAATCCATGCATGGTCAGCATTAGAAATTCTGTACATGAACATTAAACTTACCAGTAAGTAACTTTATTAAATCAAATATTAGTGATCACTTTCTTGAACTCTTAAGCATGATGAACTGTCTCCATGAGTCATACAAATAAAAGAACAAATATTAGCTGTAGTTTTAACCTTTGTTTTTTTATTCTCTTGATCATATTAATGTTTTGTTTTGTATTAATAAAGTAAAATATGACTCATGTTGTTATTGATTCTTATAGTTCTAAATTCATTATAACTTAGACATTATTATAGTTCAAATAAATTGCCAATGCTGTACTGAAACACAATCCTCCAGAGATTCTAAATAATTTCATCATAACTAAATAAGTAAAAGTGGTTTGGCCAGTAGATTCAGAAAGAATCCTGGAACTTTTTAAATAAATTAAAAGTTGGCTTATATGATGACATTATTTTTAGTAGTTACATTAGTTAAAAGGGTGTTGTGTGACCAGGAAAAATAATTGCATCCATTAAATTTTACTGAATTGTCTGGCAAAACAAATTTAATAGATAGGACATAATATGGTTACCGAGTACATGTAGTTAACTTGTAAAAAACCCTAATAGAGCAGTTGACATTACAATATATATATATATAAAATACATATTTTGCGGGTTCATCCGTGTTAAAAACTTTTAATACCAATACACTGACGTTTCGACTTGGTCACACAAGCCATCCACAGAGATATATATATATATATAATACATTGTACATTCTACAAATTATTTTGGTGTTTTTTATGTTCTATTGTGAAAGTTTTTTTTTTAATTTTGTAATATTATATTTAATAAATAAAACATTTTTCTTGCAATCCTATTAATTATTTTATAAAAATAAATCTCATTTTATACAAATACAGTGAATTAAATAAAAATGTAGTAAATAAATGTAATCTACAATTGATTGCTGAAATTTTAATAATGTAAGTGATTAATTTATTTTTTTTGCAGATACTATAATAGAGTATTTTTTATATTGAATTGATTATAAAAATTATCATTAATTGGAAACAAATTAGAAATTATTGATTTAAAATGGTATAAATAAATGATATTTTTAACTTATATTTAGCAATACTTGATCATATAAAGCTTATTATTTGCATAATGCATGAAATTATTGTTTTCACTTTTTTTCTCAAAATATTTTACAATTATGATGATTATTTTATAATTATATTTAATGTATTCCTTGCTGCAAGCAAAATAACATTAATAAGAATTTTTTTCCACAACTGATTGAGTGAATATATTTATCTAATGTACACCTTTTAATATTTAATATTAATTTACTTTACTGCTGTATATGATCTGTGTTTGTTTTTCATTACTTATCACACTGAATGAAGCTGGTATATATTTTTGTTTTTGTCATTATTAACAATGAAATTCATTTTACAATGAATATGTCATAAATGAAAGGAATTGTTGTCTTGCATAACACTGAATAAAAATCCAATGAAACATATTAATCATATTTTAATTCTATAATCAAATTATATTATTGTTCGATGGATAATAAATTAACTTTATCCTGTATTGCATACTTTTAACATCAGTTACATTATTTTGTTTATGATTAATGTAACTTTAATGAAGTCACTATTATTTGATGTCAATAGCAATAGGATTTTTAAAAAAGTTTTGAATTGTTTACAGACTATTGTAATAAATTTCCATTTATAAATCAAAATGGTTGGTACAAATTGATAGTGATTGTTATATTACCAAATTATCAATGTATTTTAGAAGAAAGTAAATATAATATTTAATGAATTAAATATGGATCGATTATAGATAGGTAGAGATAAGAACTGACTTTTGTTACAGCTCTACCTGCATATGACAAAATTTTCAGAGTATTTTGTTGCTTATGCAAACCACATTTTAATTTTTCTGCTTTAATTTTCATTTGCTGCGGTGAAAATAGTTTACATTTTAAGAAATGTTTTGTTGGAAAATGCGATTTTAGATTATATTCTTTAAAAATGGAAATAGTTTCATTACAAACCAAACAAAAAGCTTTATCGCCTATATTTGCAAATAAATATCCCAATGCCCACTGAAAATGCGGTATTTGGCCTGATTTTTTCTTTTTTTTAATTGACTCATTTTGTAGGCTATAAAAGATATAAAAATTGTAATAATTAGAAAAGTCATAAACTTACTTATAAAATATCCTTCACCAATATTTTTTTTTTTCAAATAAGAAGTTAAACCCAAAGAAACATCGGTTGATTGATGCTACAATAACAATTAGAAAATAATACTCTGATGCTGCATAGACTATACACTATTCTTTAAAAGCAGAAATAAACGTTATTTACAACGTGTTCCTCCCATATTTTTATATTTTGTAAGATAAAATTGTTATTTTAGAAGTTATGATTAAATTTCAGCAACTTATGATAAAATGTTGAATTTTTATAATTAGTATTTTATATTTTTCATTGCATTAGAATAAAGTTAATATTACATGAACATGTGAGTGTTAGGCCTAAATATTGCGATTTACAGCAAGTGTAGTCATGTATTGATTTCCTATATTTAGGCCTTTACAGGACAGGCTGAATGTGGTTCAAGGACCAGCTATTGCCCAACCCTGATGTAGACATTTGATTGTTTTATTACTAAATTTGATTTAAGGAGATATTGAGGTTCTTTAATCTTTAATTTTATTGGAAAGTTTCCCCAAAATTTCTGCAACACTTCCATGATTTATGATGCTATAATTCTTCGTTTTTCACTATATTCTTCTTTTTCTTCCACATGAAAAAGATAATCAATTTTTGAACAAATTCATTGCATGCCTAATAATATTAGGAATTGTTTGATGTTTTATTTGCCATTGTTAATTATTTAACAAATGTTATTTAACTTGCTATTATTTTATAACAATTTTTTTTAAATGTATAAAAAATATTATTGATAATATCATATGTTGTTTATTTGCGATTGTAATTATAAATACCATGTTAATCAATTGAATTTCTATGTATGAAAGATGTGAGATCGTCTATCCAAATTCAGTCCTTTGGGAAATAGTATTGTAATGATATTTATAAAGGATTCTCAACCGTTCTATAAAAATTATAAACATAATTAAATTTTTCATCAGTATACAAATTTTATTAACCAGTCAATTGCACTTCTATGTAATTTTACTACAATTGTATTATAAATATACTTAAAATAATCTTAATAATGTTATTAACATACAACACAAAACTTAAATTATCTCACATAAAAATCTTGAACCCAAATTTATATGTAAATTGCAAATAGTGCTAGAATAGGAGATTGCATTCTATGTTTCATGTACCTTCAAAATAACAAACAAAAATAATTTAATTATGTACAAGTAACTGGATATATAGTACTTTACCTCAGCCTACACTTACCTTTGCTTATATTTGTGTATATATTTGTATGCATGCGTAAATCAAAATGACATTTAGATGCAAAGTATAGAAGATTTTGATTTTAATCAGAAGAGGTCGTTTTGATCGCTAAAAATTTTATTATTGAAATACTATTATGTTATATAATAATCTTTCTAATTTTTAATATTTTTAAAAAATATCAATTATTATTATTAATATTTTTTAATTTCTTTTTTCAGAGTCTTGTCAACCCACAACCCAGTAGTGAATAAACTATTCCATTATCATCTCTAAATATATTGATCTTATATTTTCAACAAAAGACAAGAATAGTGAATTTTCTTTCTTTCTTTATTTTTAGGAATATGCAATTTTTGCAAAACATTATGTAGACTATCTTATTGAATAATTAGAGAAAGCAACTTATTAATTTTGATCAATTCTACAAAAAGGATATTTATCTAGTCAGCTGTCTATATTTCCAATTTCTCTTTAATTTACACGTTAAACATTGCAATGACATCACGAAAGAATACTGGGCTGATTAAGTGTGCAAATGAAAATTTCTTTGAAAAAATAGTGATTTATCATAATTTATAAACTCAAAGTAGAATCTAAAACCTCTTTTATATTTTTTATAGATGTGAACTATATATCTTTTCAATTTCTTCTTTAGTTTTGAGAAAATAGGAAAGAAGAGGGAATGGAAGAATAGAAGGAAAAGAATTCTAAGTTTTCTAGATTACTTTGGATTTCTCATTCTCATCATAATACTACCTAATATTGACTTACAAAATTAATTGATGTAGAATTTCAAACAACTGCTTTTGATTTTTAATTGACAGATTGGTTATGGAATTTTTATTATTTTGTTTTGATTTTTTTTTTAATTTTGTTTTTTTTTTCTTATTGACTTTTTACAAAGTGAGAAAAAAGAGGAGCGATGTGTTGTGGACTTAATGAAAACAATAATTGGTAGTTACATTTAATAGGCACTTCAAATCAAATTGAACACTCAAAATAAAAAACAACAGGCTGACTTTGAAACAATGACAACTAATTAGCAAAAAAAGAATTTTTTATTAATAATTTTGATTATCACCATCCACCCAATAATTATTTACTTTTTTATTTTACAAAAAAAAAAAATCAAAGTTGCCACTTTCATTTTGAACCAGTAATTTATTGTAAGCATGTGTGGACAATGCAAAATAACTCTAAACTCCCTTTTCTTTTCTCTATCATAGATGACATGAAGCCATCTCTAAATAAAGAATATAAAATTTTATTCTTTTTAAAATTAAGAACTAAATAAATAATAATATAATAATTGAAATTAACACCACCTCCAAGTCTTATGTTTCCAGTTGATCATGTTTTTTTAAGAAAAAAAAACATTTTACATAAACAATGTGGTAATGCAGATTACAAAATTTATTTCTAATTTTATGTGTAAAGGCATTTACCTTATTATATTTTTGTTTCTCAAAAGGTATAATAGAATGTGTAGGTATTCCTACCATGAGCAAGTAAAATCCATATATCTTATATGAGATGATTTAGGTAAAGTTTAAATTTTACATTTTATGCAATTTCAGATATCTATCTCATATGGTATTATATAATATTTATGAGTGTTTTAATGCAATTTATGGGTAAAACGGCCTATATGGGTTTATCAGAAGTTCATTTTTTATAACATTTTCAAATTCAGTATTATAACACAATTTCATTTCATCCTTAGTCATTCAATAAGAAATATTCATTTTTATTATGTCCACTTATTTTAATAGATATTTATGCTATTCATTGTATGTATGTGTAAAATTTTATTGTGCTATTTTAAATATTTTATAGCCATTTGGCTATCATTTAACTCTTTGGTTTCAGACATTGCTTAGCGTATGCAATTATGCAATTTTGAAGTAAAATTGAAGTATTTAGTTGTAATTGATAGCTTTATTATCTTGCCATTGTTTAGTATTGGATTATGCTTTGATGTATACTTTGTTAGATATCAGTTATATATTGCACTTTGTGGGATGGAGCTGCTCTTCCCATTGTTCTTATTTTGTTTTCAATGAGAGGATAATTGATATTTTTGAAATTATATTGTGTAGCTAATGTAGCTAAATCCCAGGAGAGGATTATTTATGGTGTGTGTTCTGATATGGTGAGACTGCGTCCATGCATACATTTCTGGCTAATGTACAGGAATTAGAATCCACCATTTCTTTATTTAGATTGTTTTGCTCTGAGGAGTCATTGTGTTACCTTATCCCTCTTGATGTTAGTGAATACTTTTCCACCATAGAAGGTGAAGTTAATTATGCTTTTGAGAATGTAATGGCAATCGTTTCTTGTAATAGAGTTTTCTTATATCTTTTGGGCTTTGTTCATGCTTGTAAAACTTCATGTGCTTTCTAATTTAGCAGACTAATGAGGGTAAATTATTTTTATTTTATTAAAAAAGTGAGGGTTAATACTCTTATAATGTTATATAGCTTTTTCTGTGCTGGTGGTTAATCCACATAATAATTGTTTGCCATTATATTGTATATTCTTTTTGTTCTAGTGCTGATGGTTAATCCACTGAACAATCAATAGTTATGCTAGCTGTTCTGATGATGGTTAAAAACCCACAGGGTATTTACTGTTCATTATTTCTTAGTGTGGATGAGTACATTCACAGGTATAGCATTGCTCTTTATTAAATAAATGAATGTTTGAACAGAGTCTTCATGCATTTATATGCATACATTTCCCCCTCATCTTAATGTTTGCATGATGTGTTCTATCATCAGCTGTAAAAACGAATTCAAATGAAGTATTGTCATAATTGAATTATAGGTCATTTATATGATATCCCAGTTGAGATGCAGTTCAAATCCTTCTCTTTAATTTCATATTTTAACATAGTCAATTTTCATAGGTTTATTAATAGCAATTGTTGTCAGTATTATTATTGTAATTTTGAAGTATAGGTGCATAGATTTTGGTTTTGACATATTGGAGGTGCCATAGACTGGGTAATTGCATCTATTCTCATTTCTATAAGGGTCTAAAATCAATACATTTGCAATAAATTTTTAGAATGTATTATCTGAAACTCATGCACATATGCATGCACAGAAATAAGTACAAGGAATAGTATTTTATTTTATTTTGTTTCATTTACTTACCACATTGTTCATGTAGAACAATTATATGCGATGTTATTTTATGTAATTTATCATTTATGTAAAATCATAAATATTGTTAAGCAATTGTTATTTTCATATTTATTGAATTGTAAATAAATGTTCATTTGATAACTTAACTTATCTGTGCCATTTTTATTAGTCACATGTTGAATCAGAAATTCAATATAGTAAATAAATCATAAATATTAGAGTGCATATTGTCCCTGATGATAATAATATATACAAGATTTATGGAAACATTGAGAGAATATTTTAATGTTTGTCCTTGGGTATTTTGTGATGTAAAAGATATAATAAAACCCCATTTACTTTCTGCATAACCATTGCTTTGCTTTGTCAATTCTAGAGTATAATCCAGAATCTGTTACCACTATTAATATTTGCAGCATTAACACCTAAATTAATAATAAATATGCTAGCCAGTATTACGATTGAACTCTTTTTTTAAAAAAAAAACTATAACATATGCATTATTTATCCTTAAGAGTTTCATCACTATTGATTTGATTTGATATTTGGGTTAATGAAGAAATAACATAAAAATTCATATTGCTTACTTTCTTTTGCAAATCATCTACCCTATACAACATTTCTGTACTTTAAATCTGTATACATGATGAGCTACCAATTATGTTATGAAGCTGATTAAATTTATTATTATCTTACTAAATGGCTTATATTCACCATGTTATGAATAGAAGTTTTATAGATTATTCCAGCTTGTCCTTGGTCACCCATCGAGTCTCAAGTAAATAAAACTGCAAATTAAGATTTGGGAGTGTAGTTTTAAAATCCAATTGTTTGGGAGAATTATATTTAATTAATGATTCATACAATTTATATTAGATAACTTAACATATCTTTAAGTAATGCTGTGATAGATCTTCATTGTATAACCTGGCTGCAACAGAATTATGTTGTAACAGCTTTGCATTGTACCATTTAATTTTAGCCGGTTAAAGTCTGGGAGAGAACTTTTCAGTCACAGCTTTTGATTTCCCACATGAGTCAATTTATGTTGACTGACTTTTCGGTTACAGTTTTTAGCATCTTTTAACATCAGTTCCGATTTGATGATGAATAGTGAGTGTGAGATAAAGTATTCTCGTCCATCATTTGGGCTATAATTCTGGTTTCCAATGTGCTTCAACATGTCAAGCTGCTTCAAATTTGGTACCAATAAGATAGTCAGAACCCAGATCATTAAATTTTTCAGATTTTCAAAATTGCATGCTAAAGTATTATCAGTAATATGAATAACTATAAAAGTTGTGAAATATTAAATTTTCTTTTCAAAGTTATCATCATCATCAACCATTATCAATCCATGCCAGGATGAAGGTATCTCCAAGTTCAATCCATCTTTTCTGATCTTTAGCTTCTCTTCTCCACATCACTTCTGCACACTTTCTTAATTCATCCATCCATCTCTCATGTGGTCTCCTTCTGGGTCTTTTACAATCTCTTGGCATCCACTTTAAAATTTAAATTGTCCATCTATTATCATCTCTTCTAGCAATATGTCAAGCCCAACTCCACTTCAGTCTTTTAATTTTTGCAATGAGGTCAGTAACACCTGTTTGTTCTCTTACCCATACATTGCGTTTTCGATCTCTTTTTATTACTCCCAACATGCATCTCTCCATACTTATTTGAGTGGTTTGAAGTCTCTGTATTGCTCTTATATTAAGTGCCCAAGTCTCAGATTCATGAGTAAGAACTGGCAAAACACATTTATTAAAAACTTTTCTTTTCAAACACATAGGCATATTTCCTTTTAGTATCAAGTTATTTCTACCAAAAGCACTCCAACCAAGTTTAATTCTATTATTAATTTCATCCATTATATTTCCATCTATATTAATAATCTGACCAAGGTATTTATAAGTTAACTTTTTCTAATTCATCATTATCAATCTTTATTTTCATATTTTGAGCAAATCGATTAAACATTACTTTAGTCTTTTTAACATTTATCTTTAGACCCACTTTCATACTTTCATCTGATAACTCCTGCAACATTTTCTGTAACCCTAAAGCATTACTTGCCAAAACGACTACATCATCTGCAAAATGTAAATGACTTAAATAATCTCCATTTACTTTCACTCCTTTCGCTTCCCATTTTAATCCACAAATTCTTCTTGCAGAACTGCTGTAAAAAGTTTTGGAGATATAGAGTCACCCTGTCTTACACCCTTCTCAATGTTGACTTTCCTACTATCATTATGTAATCTAATTGTTGCTGTTGCATTTTTATAAATATTCTTTAAAATATGACAATATCCTGGATTTATACCTTGATGATCCAATGCTTTAATCACTGAAGAAATCTTTATAGAATCAAATGCCTTTTCATAATCTACAAATACTAAGCATAATGGCAACTCATATTCATTTGTCTTTTCTATAACTTCTCTCAATACCTGAATATGATCTACAGTACTAAAACCACTTTTAAATCCAGTTTGTTCTCTTGGTTGGTGGAAGTCCAGTGTTCTCTGTAAACGAGTTGTAATTATCTTAATAAACATTTTGTATAAAACTGATAAAAGACTGATAGGTTTGTAATTTATAATATCTTCTTTATCACCTTTTTTAAATATTAATATTAACACTGCATTCTCCCAATCATTTGGGACATCTTTATCATTTAGACATTTGGAATATAACTTTGCTAAAAAAAATTCTATTGATTCATATTTCACGCATCTGCGTGAAATCACTTATACTCTAATTTACACTTACATCAATAAGTTTATATATATATATATATAAACATCATCAATGTACTCCAAATCTGGCTAACTTTTAATTAACAATTAAAAGCAAATTGCTTACAACTAATCATTCAACTTTTAAACGCAAATTAAATTTTATAATTTAAATATACAAACATGTAAATTCATTTTAACCCATTTTAGTAAAAAATAACCAATATCTAATTACTTCAAATATAATTTTCTATTTAAAAAAATTTTAACCAAAAGTATAACAATTCTTTATTACATCGACTCGACAAAAAAAAAAAGGCGAGTCATAAATCTTAATAAATTTACAATTTATTGCTTCTTAAATTAGTTTATTATTAGTTTCTAACTAAAAATTTATTGTTGCATCTTATTGTCTTCAACAATATGCTAAAGCTCACTGGAAAAAAAAAATTATAATAAACATAAAAATAATCACTATCCTAAACAAATAAGTTTTTACAGAATTTTTCTGAAAAAATTGTATCATTATAGACCTTTTTACTACAACTACATAAATATTTTGAGGTCCTATTGACTCAATCCACAAAGAGTCAATTCTCTCAAACGAGAATTTTCTTCATTTCATAACTAATTTCATAAATATTTGAGACCTAATTTTTGGAAAAAATCATATTTGAGAGAAAAAAAAAAAAATCTTAAGAATTTTCTTCTTTAAAAAAAATTCATTTTGAAAACAAAACATATAACTCCCACCAATTAAAGTAATTATTAATGTTAAAATTTTTAATAGAATAGATAGTTCAATATAAACTGCTCTTCTAAAAATAACTCACCTAAATATTGAATCCCCAATAACGGCCCCTAACCTCATTACCATCGCAGAGTCACTAATATCTCTTTTTCCTTCAAAAACAGAATTTATTCTTTTAGAATGAAATTTTTTTCAAAATGAAAAATAAGCTATTCGAATAGAATAAGATGCTGTTATAGAAGTTGCAATAAATAATATATAAAATGAAATAATATTTCAATTTCTATAACAATATATCTCCAAAATTATATCCTTAGAATAAAACCCAGCCAAAAATGGAATGCCACATAAAGCTAAATTAGCTGTATTTAAACAAATTCTTACTTTTGGTAATTGATTAGTTACAAACCCAAGTATCCGAATATCCTGAATATGATTAAAATTATGAATAATTCTTCCAGAACAAATAAACAATAATGCTTTAAAAACTGCATGTATTAATAAATGAAAAAATACCAAAGTTGCATACCCAAGAGATAAAATTCTCATTATTAATCCAAGTTGCCTAAGAGTTGATAAAGCAATAATTTTCTTAATATCATATTCAAAATTAGCTACAATTCTAGCTATTATTATAGTTAATCTTGATATAAATAATAATCTAATCTTAAATGATATTTCCCTCCTAAAAAACTCAGAAAACCGAATTAATAAAAAAACTCCAGCAGTAACCAATGTTGATGAATGAACTAACGCTGATACAGGTGTTGGTGCTGCCATAGCAGCAGGTAATCATGCAGAAAAAAGAATTTGAGCACTTTTAGTAATTCCAGCCAATAATATTAACACAATTAAAATATGAACAATATCTTTATCAAGCCAACTTATTGAAAAAAAATTTCAATTACCGTGATTCAATATAAAAGCAATACAAACCAGAAAAGCAACATCCCCAATTTGATTTCTCAAAATTGTTAATATCCCAGCACTATTTGATTTTCTGTTTTGATAATAAATTACTAACACGTAAGAAACTAATCCTAAACCATCTTATCCTAATAAAATAGAAATCATATTTGGTGAAATAACTAAAAAAAATTATAGACACAATAAATAAAATTACAATAATACAAAAACGTAACTTTTTTTTTTTCTCCTATATATACATACCTAAATTTTACAACAGATCCAGAAATAAGAAAAATAACAGTTATAAACATCATTGATATTCAATCAAAAATTATAGTTGTAATAATTCTTCTTGAATTTACTTCCAATAACTCAATCTCAAAAATAAAAACAAGTTTTTCATTACAAAAAAAACACTTCTAATAAATAAAATTCAAAATATAATAAATAATAAATTTTTACTAAATTTAAATCTCAACCCTTCAATCAATCTTTGATTCCACAAATCAATATTTTAAACTACTTTTTCCAAATAAATTTAAAATATTGATTTTGTAAATCAACATAAAAGCAAACAGCAGTTTATTTACACTAAACAAATATCATGACCGAAAAATGTAACGAATTTAAGTTTCGTAAATATGATTTTATCATTCATTTTCTATTTAATCTTATTAATTTCTATTTTAAATAGAGTTGCATTTTTAACATTAGTTGAACGAAAAATTCTTGATTATATTCAAATTCGAAAAGGACCAAATAAGATTAGCTTAATCGGAATTCTTCAACTAATCAGAGATGCAATTAAACTATTTCGCAAGGAGAATAGTTGATTAAATTTAAGAAACCGAATAACCTTTCTTATTGCACCAATAATAAGAATTATTATTTCATTATTTATTTGAATATTAATTCCAATAAAATGAAATCCAAAAAATTTTAATTTTGCATTACTGTTTTTTTTTGTGTGCAACAAGAACATCAGTTTATTTTATAATAATAGCTGGATGATCATCAAACTCCAAATTTTCATTACTATGAACAATACGAGCAGTAGCTCAAACTATCTCATATGAAGTGAGATTAGCATTAATTTTATTAACTGTTATCTTTCTTTCAGAAAGATTTAATCTAATAAGAATTGATTATTCACAATTACTAATTTGAAACCTAATTATCCTTTTCCCATTATTTATTTGTTGATTCTCTTCAATTTTAGCTGAAACAAATCGAGCCCCTTTTGATTTCGCAGAAAGTGAAAATGAGTTAGTTTCAGGTTTTAATACAGAATACAGAAGAGGAAGATTTGCTATAATTTTTATAGCAGAATACTCAAGAATTTTCTTAATAAGAATAATTACTTCCATGATTTTTCTTGGAAGAAATGAAAATTTCACATTCTTAATAATAATTAAGACAACACTAATTTCATTCATATTTATTTGAATTCGTGGATCCTATCCACGATTTCGATATGATAAACTGATATTTTAACATGAAAAATTTTCTTACCAATTAGATTAAGAGCTTTAAAAATCATTCTTAATTATAAAATTATTCAACTATGATATGATAAAACCTGAACGAAAAACTCATCCATTATTATTAATTATTAATAATAGATTAATTGACCTACCAACCCCATCCATTATTTCATACTTATGAAACTTTGGATCATTACTTGGTATCTCATTACTCTTCCAAATCATTACAGGAATGATACTAGCGATACACTATTCAGATAACATAGATCTAGCATTCAGATCCATAATCCATATCTCACGAGATATAAACTTTGGATGAATAATTCGATTTTTTCACAGAAACGGAGCATCATTTTTCTTCATTTGTCTATACATTCACGTAGGACGTGGAATCTACTATAATTCTTACAAACTTTATTATACCTGAAATATTGGCATTATTCCTCTACTCCTAACTATAGCAACAGCATTCCTAAGTTACGTACTTCCATGGGGACAAATATCTTTCTGAGGGGCAACCGTAATTACAAACCTATTATCAGCAATTCCATATATTGAAATAATAACTGTTAATTGATTATGAGGAGGATTCGCAGTAAGAAATGCAACATTAACTCGATTTTTCTCATTACATTTTCTATTACCTTTCATTATTTTAGCCTTAGTAATAATCCATTTATTATTTCTACACCAAAGAGGAAGAAATAACCCAATAGGGTTAAAATCAAACTCTGATAAAATTCCATTCCACCAATATTTTTCTATTAAAGATATAATTTCAATAATATTATTCATTATAACACTAACATTTTTAGTTCTTTTTTACCCTAACTTATTAGGAGATCCAGAAAACTGGATTACAGCAAACCCATTAGTAACTCCAATTCATATTCAACCTGAATGATACTTTTTATTTGCATACGCAATTTTACAACCAATCCCAAACAAATTGGGGGGGAGTAATTGCCCACCTAATATCTATTATAATTCTATTCTCACTCCCAATAATTTCAAAAAATCATCTATCATCATCATTTAACAAATTAAATCAAATTTTTTTCTGATCATTTATTAGTATCATAATACTACTAACATGAATTGGTGCTAATCCTGTAGAACCTCCATACATCTTATTTGGTCAATTCTTATCAATATTATATTTTATAACATTTTTCTTAATTCCACTTTCAATAATCTTTTATCAAAAAATTATTGAATTACTATTAATCTTATGAAGAATTTGTTTTGAAAACAAAATATATAAGTTCAATTTACATTTAAGGTCAAACTAAATACATACGTTTACATTAAAAATTGCTCAATCAAGAGCACCTTGAACTTACTCATGAATGAGTCCAATTAATAAAATAAACAAAAATATTTGCCCAACAAAAAATATTCTATTAACCTGAATTATCCTTATTCTAATAGGATATGGTAAAATTAAAACAATCTCAATATCAAAAATTAAAAAAATAATTGCAATTAAAAAACCCGAAGCGAAAAAGGAAGTCGCCTAGATCTAAAAGGATCAAACCCACACTCAAAAGGTGAATTTTTTTCACGATCCTTATTCTTTTCTCAGAAAAAAGAAACATTAACAAAGCAAAATCAATTAATAAAATAACTAAAAATATAATTACTAATACTAACATTACACTATGACCCTCATCAATAAATTGAAATAAACAAAAATAATCAAACCACATCAACAAAATGTCAATATCAAGCAGAAGCTTCAAAACCAAAATGATGATTTTTTGAAAAATGAAAATTTAATTGTCGAATCAAACAAATTAATAAAAATCTTCTACCAATAATTACATGTAACCCATGAAATCCTGTAGCAACAAAAAAAGTTGTCCCATAAACAGAATCAGAAATCAAAAAACTTGACTCATAATATTCTATTCCTTGCAATAAAGTAAAATATAAACCTAATAAAACAGTAAACAATAATCCTTGAACTCCCTGAGTATAATTTCCTTTTATTAATCTATGATGGGCTCAAGTAACAGTTATGCCAGAAGCCAACAATACAGCAGTATTTAACAATGGAACTTGAAAAGGATTTAAAACAACCACACCTGAAGGTGGCCAAAATGATCCTAAATCTATTATTGGAGCAAGACTTCTATGAAAAAATGCCCAAAAAAACCTAAAAAAAAAAAAATACTTCTGATAAAATAAATAAAATTATACCTCACCAAAGTCCAAAAATAACATTACTAGTATGAAGACCTTGATATGTTCCTTCACGAACAATATCACACCACCATTGAAGTATTGTTAATACAATAATTAATACCCCTATTAATAATAACCTCATTATATAGCTATGAAATCAATTTACTAACCCAACCATTAGTAATAATGCCCCACACACTCCAATAATTGGTCATGGACTCAACTCCACCATATGATATGGATGATTATGTCTCATCATAATATACTTCACTAGAATATAAACTTCTTAACACAACAAAAACATAAGATTGAATAACAGAAACAGCCCTTTCAAGCATTATTAACAATGTCTGACCAAATAATAATACTAACAACATCATTACACCCAAAATTCTTCCCTGACCTCCAACTAATCTTAATAATAAATGTCCTGCAAATATATTTGCTGCTAAACGAACTGATAAAGTTAAAGGACGAATAAAATTCCTAATTGTCTCAATAAAAACCATAAAAGATATTAAAACTGAAGGAGTCTCAAGAGGAACTAAATGAGCAAACATAATTATTATCTTATTTATTCACCCAAAAATCAAGAAACTAATTCATAAAGGAAAAGCAAGTCTTAAAGTTACTAGCAAATGTGCCGTCCTTGTAAATACATAAGGCATTAAACCTAACCTATTATTTAATATAATTATAAGAAATATTCTAATAAAAATAAGTGTTATTCCCTTAATATTTCTGGTTATCAAAAGAATCTTAAACTCTTTATTTAAAAAATATAAAATACAAGGCGAGTAGGGATTAATCAAAAACAAAAAGGAATAAAACATAAACCAACCATTATTGAAATCCAATTTAATCTTAATATTAAAACTCTTGATGAAGGATCAAAAACATTAAATAATCCCATTATCATTCACAAAAATGTTTTGTTTTTTCCAAACCACTTTTCTTTAAATCATATTTCAAATATCCAGCCAAATAATAAACTAAAATTAAATAAATAAATAAAACAAAAATTCTAAAAGGTATTATCAATATTCAATTAAGTGGATATATTTGAGGAATACATTTTAAATTTGACATATTTATATTTTTATAAATTATACTTTTATTTTATAATCCATTTAACAAAATATTTCATAGGAATAGATTCAATAACAATAGGTATAAAACTATGATTAGCACCACAAATTTCAGAACATTGACCATAAAATAATCCAACTCGAATTTAAATATAAAACAATTTGATTTAAACGCCCAGGAACCACATCTATCTTTACCCCTAAAGAAGGGACAGTTCAAGAATGTAATACATCAGCAGCCCTAATCAAAAAACGAACCTGACCCTGAAATGGTAAAACTAACCGATTATCAACATCAAGAAGACGAAAATCACCAAGTTCTAAATCATCAATTCTAATCATATATGAATCAAACTCAATATCAACAAAATCACTATATTCATACCTTCAATACCATTGATGCCCAACCACTTTAATTCTTTAAAATGGATCAGAAACTTCATCTAACATGTATAACAAATGTAATGAAGGAAAAGCAATAAATACTAAAATAAAAACAGGTAAAACTGTTCAAATCATTTCAACCCATTGTCCTTCCAATAAATATCGTATTAAACTCTTATTTAACATTAAACTAATTATTCTATAACCAATTAAAATTGTAATTAAAATTAAAACTAACAATGAATGATCATGAAAAAAAATTAATTGCTCCATTAAAAGAGAAGAAGCATCCTGAAATATCAACTCATTTCACCTTGCCATACTATCTATTCAACATTCTTAACTCATTATATGTATGATCATGAGGAGGAATACTATGACCTCACTCTAAAAATCTAACCATATGACTTCCCCATAAAATTAAACGTTTACTAACCAGCCTTTCCCAAACAATATAAACAAAAAATAATACACAAACTAATGAAATTATTTTTCCAACTGAAGAAACAATATTTCATAACATATATACATCTGGATAATCAGAATATCGATAAGGTATTCCAGCCAACCCTAAAAAATGCTGAGGGAAAAAGGTCATATTAACTCCTAAAAATATTGATAAAAAATGAATTTTTAACCAATTAGGATTTATTCTTAAACCTAAAAATAAAGAAAACCAATGAACTATTCCACCTATAATAGCAAATACCCCACCCATTGATAACACATAATGAAAATGTGCAACAACATAATAAGTATCATGTAAAACAATCTCTAAAGAAGAATTTGCTAAAATAACTCCAGTTATTCCGCCAATTGTGAATAAAAAAATAAACCCTATTGCCCACAATAAAGCAGGTTCAAACATCATCTTTACACCATGTAAAGTAGCAAGTCATCTAAATATCTTAATTCCTGTTGGAACAGCAATAATTATAGTTGCAGCCATAAAATAAGCCTGAGTATCAACATCTATTCCAACCGTAAACATATGATGTGCCCATACAATAAATCCTAATAACCCAATTGATAACATAGCATAAATCATACCCAATGAACCAAAAGATTCTTTTTTACCTCCATAATGATTAATAATATGAGATACTATTCCAAATCCTGGAAGGATTAAAATATACACTTCTGGATGACCAAAAAACCAAAAAAGGTGTTGATATAAAATTGGATCACCACCTCCAGCAGGATCAAAACATGAAGTATTTAAATTTCGATCAGTTAATAATATAGTAATCGCACCTGCTAACACAGGTAATGATAATAACAACAAAATAGCTGTAATTTTTACAGATCAAACAAATAAAGGAACACTCTCAAAAATCATTCCATATGTCCGTATATTAATTACAGTTGTAATAAAATTTAATGCTCCTAAAATAGAAGAAACACCAGCTAAATGTAAAGAAAAAAATTGTCAAATCTACAGACCCACCTCTATGAGTCAAATTCCTAGATAAAGGGGGATAAACTGTCCATCCAGTTCCAGCCCCTCTTTCAACCATTGAAGAACTTAATAATAAAAAAAGAAGGAAGTAACCAAAACCTTAAATTATTTAACCGAGGAAACGCTATATCAGGAGCACCTAACATTAACGGAACTAACCAATTTCCAAACCTACCAATTATAATTAGTATAACTATAAAAAAAATTATTACAAAAGCATGAGCAGTAACAATAACATTAAATAACTGATCATCCCCTAACAAATTCCCCATTACTATTAATTCAGTTCGAATTAATAAACTTAAAGAAGTTCCAACTATTGCTGATCAAACACCAAGAATAAAATATATTGTTCCAATATCTTTATAATTAGTAGAAAATATCCATCACAATAAAATCAATTTATTCTAACATGAATAATAAACAACATTACCATTATTAAAATATTTAATCACCAATCCAAAATTTCATTTTTTTTTCACTTTTAAAACCCACAATAATCTTATTGCCTTAAACATTATACTAACATACATTAAATGAACATAATAATATAATCCAATTAATATACCAACTAATATAATTAATACTAAAAATTTTTCACCTTTTAATATTAAAATATTTAATACAATAATTTTTGGAAAAACCCCACTAAAGGGTGGAAATCCACCTAAAGAAAGTATTCTTAATAAAATAACCCATTTCTCAAATTTAGAAAAAAAATACAAATATCTGATTAATATAAACAATTCCTTTTAAGTAAAACAAAACACAAAAAAATATTATTATAATAAAATAAAAAGAATAATAAATTACCCAAACAAAATCTCTTAATAAAATTGAAACAATTATTCAACCAACATGACCGATAGATGAATAGGCAAACAAACTACGTATCATCACCTGATTAAATCCTCCAATTCTTCCAACCAACACCCTTAACATTACACTAAACACTAAATATATTCTAAATCTTAACAAATACCTTATAATAAATAACAAACCAAACTTCTGAATAGTTATTATTAAAAAAATATTTAATCAACCTAAATTTTCTAACACTCCAGAATATCAAAAATGAAATGGAGCTGCACCAATCTTTAACATTATTGATATTCAAAAAATATATCCTACCATATTGTAATAATAATAACTTAATAATAATACTGTCCTTAAAAAATAACCAATTAATAAAATAATAGAACCAAATACCTGAATAATAAAATACTTA